>CM049586.1:10176775-10596897 GCA_027123335.1 Amphiprion clarkii
AAATAATTATGGAATTTGTCAAGACATGATCATAATGAACAAAAAACATTCTTTTTTTTTTTTACTTTTAATAAAAATGTATGCAAGATATATCCCATGGACTTCAGAAGTCCCTCAGCTATATATCGACTCATATTCTAAAGGAATCATTAGTGTAGAGTTGCATCTAAACCATTTTAAAATATGGAAGAAAAATCTTGATAAATAACCAATACATTGAGAAATTCTTAAAATGTTTTAATTAAGAACTGAAGAAGAACTTTAAACTCAGAAAAAAGACAGAACATAATGCCTGAACACAGTTTTGCAGTGTCAGCAATGCCATCTCATTAATTTACATTTTCTTGAAAGAAAGTAAAAAGTATTCAAGTATCAAGTTCCATACAAAGTGAGATCAGTCTCTGCAGCATCAGGGCTTAGAAGATAGGAACATTTCAGCAGGCACTCAGCACAAAAAAGTCCTTTTCACTTGTCCCATCTGGAGATGTTTCAGGACCTTGCTGTGTAGAACATCACTGGGAATATAAGGTACATAGTCTAAATGTCACCAAGAAATAGTTGTACCTCAGTGTGGACAGCTGGCTCTTTACTAGAGAGCAGGAAAAACAGGCAAGTTGCAAAGGGTTAATCCAGCGTTCCAACACCAACATTTAAAGACTGGACCTTAAGACTACTCAGCTGATTGTATCACTGGAAATTATACGATTAAATTAAATGGAAAAATCACTTCTAATCTTTGTTTTTATGAAACACATGAACCTCAAGAAATTCAAAGCTTTTTCGTTTTCATCAGGTTATTTTCTAAATTGTTTCGGCAACACTTTTACATGATGGCGCAGCATTCCAGCTGATTTTAATATCTCTCTATAGCTTTTAAAGTTTGAATTGTGTCTAGTTCTGGACGCTGAAATAAATAAATTTTAGGTTATGCAGTATATATATTATATATATACACACACTACTGTTTAAAAGTTTGGGGTCATCCAGTCAGTTTCACACTTTTATTCATGTGTTAACATAACTGCACAAGGGTTTTCTAATCATCAGTTAGCCTTTCAACACCATCAGCTAACACAACATAGCATTAGAACACAGGAGTGATGGTTGCTGGAAATGTTCCTCTGTACCCCTATGGAGATATTGCATTAAAAATCAGCTGTTTCCAGCTAGAATAGTCATTTACTACATTAACAATGTCTACACTGGATTTATGATTTTTTTTTTAGTCTTATCTTCATTGGAAAAAAAACTACTTTTCTTTGAAAAACAAGGACATTTCTAAGTGACCCTAAACTTTTGAACGGTAGTGTATGAACTGATTCAACACAGTTTTTCAATTTAACAAGAATTTAATTATTTATCTGAAATTCTATTTCAGTTTACTGACTGAGTAGAGTGAAATGATGTTTAGAATAGCAGGTAATATATTGAACTGCTCCTCTGGTAGTACTGCATCCATGTGAAAGCAGAAATTTACAGGAAAAAGTTAAATTATTTGTTCTAGTTTCAAATATCTGGAGGCTTAAAGTGTACTTCAAGAGCCTCTAGAAGGAAACAATTATTGACCAAATTATGTCCAAAATATCATTAGAAACAAAAATAATGATTAACTTATCGTTAAGGTGCTTTTACATCTGTGTGGTCTCCTCTAGTGAGAAATATTTATTTATTTAAATTTTTTTTTTGCCATTTCATGCTGATATTGTCCAACTCCCAATTTCCAATTCTGGTATCAACCGATATATGTGGGCTGTTTAACTAATTTTAGGTAACATCACATATCTCCTGTCATGGAATTAACACATCATGCCTAATTTTACTGTGATGCCCCATTGGATGCATTCTCAAATGCAACAAGGCTTTCCAAATGTAAACAATGTCTGTGCAAAATACGAAAACTACTTCAACTTTAGTTATGGAAAAAATGACCTTTTTTTCTAATTGTCTGAAACAACAGTACACACTCTCCCTCTCTTCCTCCCTCTATGAGTCCAGTAAATGCTGGCGAAATCCAGGCCTTATTTAATCGGTTTGTCATGATAGGCAAAAAAAAACTAATCAATAACGATATTGACGGATGTTACATTTTTATTCCAATATCGGGCCGATAACTTCGGTGGGAGGGTATTATCGGACATCCCTAGTTATCCTTCAATACTTTTGAATTCCCTTGCGATATGTTTTGCACACCTTGCAATATGCCTTCCATTCTTCCTGATCCATGTGAAGACTTGGTGTTGGTGTCTTAATGAGTTCCTCAGATATTTTGGTTTAAATTTAGCCTCAAACATTAATGCGCGAATAAATTTGCTTAAAGTGGGTCGGCAGGCAGTTTTTATAATCCAAAATTGTCTCGCAAAGTATTTGATATATCAAGCTTTTAAAAAATCACAATTATCTTTAAAAATATTTATAGTTTATGATATAAAACTTCATGGCATATCAAGATGGAGATGGATGAGCAGAAACTGTTCTGAAAATTTGATGGTTTGAGAAGAACAACCTAAATGAGAAACTTGATGTTGTCCTAGCAAGTGAAGTTTTTACTGAAAGTCAGCAATTCTACTGATGTTGATTTGACAATATATCTGACATAGGCAATGATCATTTCAGCTAAACTATGCAGCACTACTGGAGACATATGAGAATAAAGTGACACCATCTGACTGGTGACAGACCATTTCACTCCATTCCTAAAGCTGATAGAATTACTCTATTAATAAACATGGAATCAACTGAAGACAGCATGGTATCATTACGTAAAGTGGATTTGTACAAACATAGTGAGTTTGTCAGTAAAAAGAAGTAAAGAAAACAAAGTCTAGCACTCATTCAGAAATGTGCAGTTAAAAATGTGAAGTAAAATGCTGAGTGTTTGTATAAGAATAAAGAATATTCTCTGGGATGTCAGTGGTTTCTGTTTCAGCACCACAGTAAAACCGATGTGAGCGACAGTGGAATGGTCGGACTGTAAACTGATTCTCTGTCGCATCCTATACCTCACTGTCATAACCCAGGATGGGCGCCAGCCATTTCTCCACCTCCTCCACGCTCGTCTCTTTTCTCCTGGCATAGTCCTCCACCTGCAAGGAACAAGAGCACAGAGGATACAAGTTCAGCTCGGTTTGTGTCCTGAGCCCCAGTTTGGAATCTAACTGTGTTATTGGTGAGATTAGATTCTACTGACTATAATGCCCACCGCACAACAGTGCAGAGCAACACTATGCAGCAATCAGACATCTGTGTGAAATGGACAAGGTGAGATGCTGAATGTTGCTAAACACAGGAGACGGAGGAGACTGATGCTACGGTCGCTGAGCCAATCAGAGCCCTGCGATGTACACTACGTATTTTATTTAGATTAAATAGTCTTTTAATATGTTTAAATTATTATTTTTTTTATATTGTTTTCATGTTTTAGGCTAGAAAATGCTTATTTTACCACAAAAATAATTAAAATATTGTAGCAATAGCAGAGCCAGTCGCTATGACTGAACTGTTGTGTTGCAATGCCCCATGGGAGTTCGGGGTGTTGGGGGTTTAAATGTCATTATTGTGGTTTATGTTAGTGTTACAGTGTTAATAGTGTTTGTGTTTCATTGTGTTTTGTGGTTTAGTCAGCTAGTTAGTTTGGTTAAGTGTTATGTTGTCAGGACAGTGAGTGTGAAGTGTGTTTGATGACTTCCTGCCACATTTTCTGTAGTCCTAGTCTGCATGTGTCAAAATAAAAGCATCTGCCAGTTGCAGTGCATAAAAAGCTGATATCTTTCTTCCAGCATTGTTCTTCAATGCATCTCGCCACAATGATGAACATATAAAAATACCTATATACCACAAAATTCAGTGATATAGCGACAAATCTGCGATACCAAATGCAATTTAAAAATCCGTGATACAGTGAGACCGCGAAAAGTGAACCGCGATCTGGCGAGGGACCACAGTACTTGCTGTTTGTTTGACATTCCATCCTCAAAATCAGTTTTTTACTACTGTGCGGAGTTCTTCAAATAAAGTCAAATTAATTGTAAGCACTGAACCCACTGTGCAGCTCACATGACGGTGCAGCATCTGGGAGTTGAGTCACTGACAATATATTTAGTCAGCAACTGGCCAGCATGTCCCATCAGAGGAGTGAGATGATTGAGAAAAAGGTCTTTGCTATCAGTAGTTAGAGACACTGCTTGTTGTGACATCTGTCCTACAGAATTAAATGACAGTTTAAGATGTGGATGATTAGTTGAACCTGCTCCTTGGTGATCTTTCCCACCGCGAAGTAAGAGGCCTGAGGGTTAGAGAAGTAAAGTCCAGACACCGAGGCAGCAGGAGTCATGGCCAGAGACTCTGTCAGACCAATACCTGCACACAATAAACACACAGCGAGGACAACAAAGCGTAGCTCAATTTCTTCCATATGCACAATCTGTGGGCTAAGTATGAACCCTCTACTACTGAAACTACAATGGCAGGCTGTCAGGCACTCTCACCAGTCTTTTCCTGTATACCAGCCAGGTTCCACATGGTGGTCTTCTCTGTGTGATCGGGCTGGCTGGGGTAGCCGGCAGCAGGTCTGATGCCCTGGTATCGAACTCTGTGGAGGTCTGAGGCCTGCAGAGCCTCTTCGGCGTCGTAGCCCCACAGCTCCTTACGTACACGAGCGTGGAGCTCCTCAGCAAACGCCTAGAGGATGGACAGGAGGTGGCAGAAAATGTTCAACTGGTAACTGACTTTGCAGTAACAACAGTGATGAAGGCACTGGTGTGTTACAGCAGAGACTGGATATAAAAGACGGATGTCTGAAAAGTGAAGCAGATGCGGAAGCGACTTAAACCTGCATTCTTTCTAATAGCCAGCAGGGGGCAACTCTCCAGGTTGCAAAACGAGGTCTGATTATAGGGAAGATTATGACAAAATGACCCTACTAATCACTCGACCTGTTACCTCAGTCAACATTTAATTAACAAACATATGGTCTCAGGTTTTAGGGCTAAATACAGCATGGTGTTCATCTGGTAAATCATGGTTCCATTTAGAGTTTCAAACAGACTCCAGCACACTAACTTTTAAAAATTAGAAAACATGTATTAGTGGTATTTTAGTGCTGGACTTTCATCAGGCAACCAATGAACATATTTACCATAACATAGAACATACAAAACATATCACCCAATGAGAATTCTGAATAACAACTGACTATTATGGGATAGTAGCATGAATCTCAGTGTATTGTATTGCTTATTTGTTGACTATCAGATGTTGAAAGTGTTTATATATTGTGCTGAGGAGGTTCTTGGGGAAATGTATTAATGTGGTTATTTATAACTGATGTTTACCTTGTAATATAATGATGTAATGCAGAATATACTCGACTGATTCTCTGTTTTTATCATTCACTTTTTAATGTTATCGTGACATTATTTATGTGTATCAAAGTAAAACCTATTACCACTCAGCAGGTACTGAAAAGTCCAGTAACTGTATGCTGTCAACTATTGCTAATAAAATGCATTCAAACCTCCACAAATCTGTGACACACTTGGAGCGCCAACGAACAACTGAGATCAGTGTATGAACTCCCACACTTCGATTTCATCTTGGGTCGTGTCTGGAAGCATTTTAGCTGCTTTATTGAGAGCTCTAACTTGTGTCTGACACAAGTGATTGATTGATTCCGAGACGCCCTATTTGAATGCATCCAGCAGTCTCAGCAGTCTGCGTGATAGCTTTTGTTACCCATGCTACATGCTCATGAATGCGGCCTGAAGCTTCTGTTTGTTATGCACATAACCAGAGTGATGTTGTGTTGGGCTCTGAATGTTTCTATCCCTATATATGAACACCTCCTATGTCGACACAGACAAAGCCCGGGAGCTAATGCTGCTCTGCTAACATGCTGCCCAATTTCAGTTGCCGGCTGTTGCGAGAGAGTCGCAATCATTTTCCAGGACAACTTTTGTCAAGGCCAAACTCAGCACACAGTACCTCAGCCAGTCGGTCAGCCAGAGCTTTGACCATGATGCTGTTGTAGTCGTCTCCCTGAGCCTGGAACTGCTGACTCAGCTCCTCAGCTCCAAACACACCCACAGCAAACACACCAACGTAGTCTGCCACCCCGCTGTCCACTGGGGCAATGAAGTCTGACACACACAGGTAGGGCTCTGAACTGTGGCTGTCCTTCTCCGCCTGCAACACACACAAAACTGTGTCTTTGGAAATGCATCGTCATCCGTTTCTGGCTGCGTCATGAAAATCACAAATCAAAGTTTGTGATGCTGCTACATACACTCCCATTCAAAAGCTTGGGGCCACTTAGAAATGCCGTTATTGTTGAAAGAAAAGCAGCTTTTTTCAATGACGATAACTAAAAAGTATGGCAAGACAACACATTTAAAATAATTCTCATTAGAGGAGACCACAGTGGTGGAAAAAGTCTTGATGATAAGTCAATGATTGGATTTGTTTCTACTGATATTTTGGACATAATTTGTTTGATGATCATTTTAAATCATTCTAGAGGCTCTGGAAGTAAACTTTAGGCTTCCAGATATTTGAAACTACAACAAATAATTGAAGTTTTTCCTCTAGATTTCTACTTTCACATGGATGCAGTACTACCAGAGGAGCAGTTCATTAGAACACCTGCTATTCCAAACATCATTTCACTCTACTCAGTCAGTAAACTGAAATAGAACTTCAGATGAATATTGAAATTCTTGCTAAATTGAAAAACTGTATGGAATCAGCTCATACACTACCATTTAAAAGCATGGGTCACTCAGAAATGTCCTTAATTTTGAAAGAAAAGCAGTTTTTTTTTTCAATGAAGATAACATTAAATGAATCAGAAATCCAGTCTAGACATTGTTAATGTGGTAAATGACTGTTCTAGCTGGAAGCAGCTGATTTTTAATGGAAGAAATCGCACTGGTGTCAGTGAGCAAGCAGAGGGCCCTACCTGCTGCCGTAAACCATGGAATGTGGCGATGGGTTTGGTGTCTCTGCACACCGTCACATCATCTTTGTACACATTAATGTCATCACCAGCACTCTGAGCACGCCAGAAGCCAACGAGGCCCCTCCCCTTCAGACTGCTCCTGTCAAACATCTGGTTGAGCAGCCGCTGGGCATCATCAAAGACTCGGCGAGCCTCGGAACCTGCAGGATGATGTCATTGATGAGTTGACGAAACTATTCACCACAAAACATACAATATGCATTTACTGAAAGCATTCTAACATTAAAGATCCCATCTAAGCATAGTAACAGATGCATAAAAGACACTCTTCTCTGAACAAAAATTAGGCTCTGATTTGTTTTTTTTTTCATAAAATCGAAAAAAAACCTTTTGTGCAGAAGAATTCAAAAACAGCCTAATAGCTATTGTAAAAAGGCAGGTAAACTAATCTGTGATATTGTCAGAAAGAGCTTCAGATAAAGGGAAGAAACCTCAGAAACTATCTCTCCTCCAGGACAGCCAGGAAGCAACGCAGGAGATGCACAGTGTGGAAAATCAGAAGCTCATACCAACAGTCTTGTCGTTGAAGATCTTGGGGTATCCTCTGTTGGGGTATTTTCCTCTGAGCTGCCAGACATCAAAAAAAGGCTTCCAGTCGATGAAGTCCAACAGACTGTTCAGGTCATAAGACTCAAACACACGAGTGCCCAGGAACTGAGGACGCACTGAAACACAAAGACAAACACAGAGCACGGCGTTTCTATAGGACACTGCCAGATAAACACTGTGGACAGGCTTGATTCCAAACTGAAAATCCAACGGCATTGCTTTTTTCATTAACTGCAAATATTCAAGCAACTGTGTGCATAGTTTTGGACACTTTTGCTTTTTTAGAAGTTCAGTCTGAAATATTTGGTATCTATTGAAACATTGGGATCTTTTTAACAATCGAAGACCTAAATAAAATCTAAAAAAGCGGCTACCAAAGGTTTCATTTACAGGTAATGTATAATGTTGCTGTGTGGGTTAAAATTAAGGAAATAACTCCGAATTAATTGCTCTTTGCTTACTCACCTGGTCTGGGCAGAGACGGCCAGTCTACATGGAAAGCCTTCTCTCTGGCCTGGGACAGGGACAGATACCGACGATCCTGAAGCCAAACCAGGGAGAGAATTGAATTTACTGAAAGGTAAATCTCATTAAAATCTGCATTAACATACAAGTGCAATCATATAGCCTAGTAAGTGAGAAGTTTTAAGGCCAGCTCCTTTACAGGGCGAGGAGGGAAAAATGATGAGGGGAGAGGAATGTACAAATGGACTCTTGCGGATCACAAAAAGTGACGTGCACGGAGATCTATATGTGGCCAAATGTGCAATGGTTCAAGTTTCCTCTATGTTCTCTTTATGTTGACATTTAAAATCATATGAGGCTTATTTTGCATTACCAAATAAATAACATGAACAGAGAAACAGAGATGATAACTAAACACACATCAATGTAAAAAAAAAAACCACAAAATAACACCATTCTTCAATTGTCATTTACATTTCATTCATTTGCAGAAAAGAAATCCTCAAAAGCCATGTCAATGTCTCTGTTGGTCTCAGTGTCTAGTCTGTAAAGTCCTTCCCTTCTTACAGCAGCTGGAGCTGGGATGTGTGACCAAACATGTACCACTAGCACAAGATAGATTCCACTTAAACAACACACATTCTGCTCCTCTTCATTTTTGTCAGTAGAGAATCATAGCCACCATTTCCAATCACACACACAGGCTGCATCATCCATCCGATATCTGTTCTGCTCTGAATAGTGGTACTTTAGTTTGTTCTGTGCCTCCTGATTACTTTTAGTTGGTCATCCATCCTCTTGTATTTTTCTCTTTTTATCCTTTTCGCTGTAACATTTTTCATCTTCTGGCAATTTTTTTTTGTATTTGGAACGATAATGCAGACACGTAGGCAGACGCAGCCCATCTTTTCATGGCATGTGAACACCATCACTGCATGTTCATGAAAAAGGAACACAGATGTCTCAGTTTTGTTTTCATGATCACAGGTTTTCTAACTTCTACTCTGTGGCCTGTTGTTCCTGAGTGAGAAATATTTTGCTTTTAATTTTAGAAGTAATGATGTTGTCGAGAGGTGACGCAATCTTCAATCATTTAAGAGACATCAGCAATTTTGGGGTGATTTCCTGCGGCTGTGTGCACGAGCTCACGTGCACTTTAACTGGTCTGGGGGCTACTGACTACTACAGCTTGTGTTTAGAGATGACAAAGGCGAATGTAAAACTGGTCTAAAAACAGGCTGTCAGCGTGGGTCACTCAAACCAGGCGTAAAATCTCCTCTCGTGGTTACTCCACAACTCTGCTGGGTGTTTCTACGGCCAGCGCTACCTTCAGGGAGTCGTAGTGCTCCTGTCTGATCTCCTCGTACTCCTCTTTCAGGTCCTCGAAGTAGTCCTCCATCACTGCCTCATCCAGCAGCTGTGAGCACTGACAAAAACAGGAGAACAGAAAACGCACCACAGTTTGGACTCCTCAAAGCTCTCAGCTTTCTGCCACCACATCAACTGATATTAACCCTCTAAATCATTATAGAAAAGGGGCTTATATTTATTTATATTAGTTGGACTTCAGTGACATGCAGTGTCATGCTAAAATTAAATGCTAGCAAAGGAAGTCGTTTCTGCTCCAGAGCCAGGGGTCTTGAAGGATTTCTGAACAAAGCTCTTTAGAACCTACATTGTGTTTTCTCATTAACTGATGGATTTAAATGAAGATGAGAACATTCTTAATATTATATCAACATTTCTAATGTCGAATTGTTTACACCCTCTGCAATTTATTTATTTCATTCAGTGAAACTCTCAGCTCCATTATTCATTAAACTATTCGTCTTTAACAGCATTCGGTTGTCATAATCTTAAATAATGATAAAAGGTATCACATATTTTTGCTGTCTGAAGTAAAGAGCAGTGTCATTTGCAGGTAGATTCTGACCGATACAGTCTCCATTTCAGTAAAACTGTCAGTAGTTTAGGTTTAGCCTTAGGTATATCAGCAGTTCAGTATTGTCCAATACTGCATGTGTATCATGACTCTGAATCACTGTCATGGGTGTGTCTAAACAAAGCCACGGTAAAGTTTGTTAAAAGATCGTCCACAATTTTAATTAAAGGAAAGATGTCGGCTTGAGTTGCGTGTATAAATATCTTTGTCGCATAGCTGGATTTGGCCCACAGACCATAATTTTTCCTCTATTGCTCTAGACTGTTGACAAGCTGAACTCTCACCACCACGACACTCCTGGAGGCGTCCAGAACATGGATAGCAGGTGAACTGTAGCGGGGAGCGATCTTCACTGCTGTGTGCGTCCTACCGAATAGAAAACACACTAATCACCCTAACAAGCACGATGTTGTGTGTTTGTGTGTGTATGCGTGCGTGTGTGTGTGTTACTTTGATGTGGTGGCTCCACCAATCAGCAGTGGTGTTGTCATTCCCAGTCTTTCCATCTCTTTGGCCACATAGATCATCTCATCTAGAGAGGGAGTGATGAGACCCGATAAACCGATAATATCTGCAGGAAAAAGCAAAAACAAATGCTGTCATAATATATTTACATTTAACCTCCTAAGATCTGGCATCCACATATCTGGACATGTTTTTTTTTCTCAAAAAGAGCATATTGTTCATAGGTTATTCATATTATTACTATGAACAATGTGCTTTTTTTGAAAAAATTTTTTTGGTTTTGTGGTGAAAAAAACCCTTGTTAACCACTCTCTCTTTAAGATTCACTTTAGGGGCATGTTTTCATGGAGTGCACACGTGGGGATGCAGCCACAGGATGCCTGCAGTTTCCACTAACCTGATTAGGCTGAATTGAGAGATCAATTGATTGAGAGATTGCCCTTTGATGCTGTTTGATTCATCCAGTTTGCAGAGGTTTATCACCCTACAGTCTTCCTTTGATCATATAAATTCTTTATAAAGTGTCTGTCAGAACCTGCTACTGGCAATGCAGTATTAACTTTACATCATATGTGATACCTGCTTTCTGTGTGACTGCCTCTCTGAGAATCCGATCACAGGGAACCATCACGCCCAGGTCGATCACTCTGCAAAAGAGCACAGCAAACATTCCACATTTAATCCAACAGCAGTCACATAAATGTTCCTCTCTGCTTTTCCTTGAAACACACCCGTATTTATTTCAAACAATATATTTTTTCACAGTATTATATAATACACACTACACTATACGGAACAGGATACACCCAAGTTACAGTGTACATTAACCCAGACCGTAGTTCTCATTCATAGTGTTTGTTTCCATGTCTCACTATGGGATACGGGGAGTTCCATATTGTCAGACAAGCTTATCGAAAACAGGTTCGAACAAGAGCCCAGATCTAAATACTGCATGAGCCACAGTTAGAACAGAGATGTCCAGTTTCTAAAACCAGACAAAGGCAAAAGGTGCAGACCAGCTCATCAATGCAGAAACACCCTGGATGAAAACCTCCTTTAAACAGGGTGGGGGACTTAGCCAGGGCAAAAGTAGAATGAGCCTGAAGGCAAACCAGCATCTGCAGATTCTGAGCTATACTGGAGAGAGGAATAGCCCCAACAATCAAGTGAGAGAACTAATGCTATGTAATATGTTTGCCCATATGGGGGTTTTGCCCAGGAAAAGTTAGTCAACTCCCTAAAGCCCCTTACCCCTGTCTACATAATTATACAATCCACAGACTGGACACAGCCTCAGCGGCATACTGACATGTCCTGGAGCAAAGTGAAGTGACACATGAATGTCACTGACCCTCTTGGCAGATGCAAAAGCCGGCCACACTGTCCACAAAGACAGATGTTTCAAGTCGACATCCTCCAGTGGTTCAGATGGATGGCCTGGAAACAGGGGGGAGCTAACGCATCCCCTTCATAGAATGGCAGACCAAAGAATGCTGGTTAACTGGTTTGCCTTCAAAACCCACATTACAAACAGCAATAGTAGAAGAATAGCAATAGCCACCTCAAGTGAGTGGAAGACTTCTCGTTCGGCAATAAATTCCTGCAAGAATAACAAAATCAGACCAACCAGACATGGAGAGAAAACATGTCCCTCCTTTTGACACCATTCCTTAAACATCCTAATTTTATGGTCAGAAAGGGATTTGGTAGAAGATGCCCTAGCTCCGTGTTAATTACATTCTGAGGAAACTAAACTGTAGTTAAATTATTCTACTCATAGCTTTCCACACAGGAGTTGATGCATGATTACACCCCAAATAATGCACTCTGCACAGCGCTGTGCGGTACAAACCAGTCTGCCAAATGTCGCAGCCGTGATCTGCAACTACAATGGTCCCATAACACAGTCAGTATTAGACGGTGTGTCCAAGAGGGGTGCAGGATTCCTGGATTTATCCTAGATCTCCAGGCCCTGAACAAACGGCTCAGAAAATTTTAATTCAGGATGCTCATGAAAGCATCCCTGTTGTCTGCTGCACCAAGGTGACACAGGAAATATCTGAGGATTCCTCACATGAAATATCTGAAGTTTGCTTTTCACTTACAAGTACAGAGTTGCATATAGGGGGTCCTCGACTTACATCAGAGTTCTGTTCCTACAGACTGATGAGTCGATTTTCGCTGTAAGTCGGAACTCCGGCGAAACAAAACCGTTACGTGCATCACGATATTGATCAGTTCTTCATAAAAGTCATGAATAACAATGGCTTTCATGCATGTATGAGTCATTTTACAAGAAGATAAAACAATAAGTTCCACTTTTTTTTACAACTTGATCTAATAATGCTGATGTTCGTCGGTGTTTCGCCCTGTTCCGAGTCTTTTATCATATCTCATTTCACTTCCATGGCATGTTGCCCTTAAAGCAAAATTATCGATGCACTTTTATGTTGAAAAGGCCTTTATTTTGAAGTTGTCTGTTGACAGCTGTCACTGCCCGTCTACTATTTTGAAGTCTAGCTTTATAAATGTACGTGCTTTTCTGGATGCACGGCTCTCTACTTTGTAAACACCACACAGGCAACGTCATGAGTAAATAATTTCATTTTTGGACTGACTGAAGTTAAAAGGATTTATTTTCAGGTATTTATGTTGTTTTATTCTGTTTTTGTTGCAGTTTTCACTCATTGCATACCAAGAGCCACAGTAAAGAAGTAAAGTTTGCTCACTCTGACTCACAATTCATTTTGCAAGCACAAGTTTAACTAGTTGGACAGATGCAGCTTTTACTTTGCAGTGAAGACAACCCATATGGAGATGGCTTTCCTTTTCTTTGAAGCACTGCCATCAGAAGGGTCTGACTTATGCTTGGGAGCCATAATGAAGGGCAAAAATTAGTGAATGTAGCACAATCCAAGGTGGCGTACAACGGGGGAATGTAAACAAAGCCGTCTTATAGTGTCGCGTGATGAAATATTGGTCCCTTCCACTCATCAACTAGTTCCAACGTAACGACAAAACACTGTACGTCAAGGACGTCGTAAACCGAGGACCGCCTGTAGTTGACTTTAGTTGTATGATAAACTTTGCAAAAGTCAGCTATCTACAGTGCAGAATTTATGCGAAAGCTTTCAGAGCCAGCCTCTCATGCTTCCACCTGTTCCTTTCAGATGATGCCTCCAATTACTAGAGCTGCCTGCTTCAGTCACTTTGGTAGTCTGGCTTGGTCACCTGTACATGAGGTTTCCAGCAGCTATTTTCCTGTTTTTTCAGGCTGGACCCTGTGCATTATGGGGCACAGAGAGGGAGTCACTGCAGAATGAGATTTGGCTGGCGACATCCACCTTTCCTGGAGCAGGAAGTGCCAATGTGCTCCATTTTGTCATAGAAAGTAGCCACTAGAGAACAGAAAACTGTCTGTGGAATTGTGAGGGGCTGGTCTGTGAGAAGCAGAGATCTCCAGTGGTCCTACATAAGTTATCTGGAGCTCTAATCTGACTCTGATACCCAGACTGTCCAGAGTGAAGGAGCATTGCCACACACTAATTCTGATAGGTCTGCACTGGCCAACCATGCACTAGCTACTGGAGATACATCAGCTCCTATGTAGATAGCTATGGCAGCTTCCCTATGCAGAACATGCTATCCCAGGCAGGGGGAAAAACTATGGCACCCAAACCCAGAGCGTCTGGCTGTAAATGGTCTATAGGTGGTATCATTTTTTATGCTTCCTCACAGGGTAATAAACACTACTTATAACACTAGAAACACTACGTCTCTTTAGAACTGTAAATAGAGGGTGTCAGAGGGATGGACGCATCTCCTTTCAATGCCCTGTTTTCTCATTTCTGTAAGACTTGTTCAGCAAACAAGAGGCAGGTGTTGCAAACATCTTTGACTTTGGTCTGTCATGTAATGGAAGGCGTGTGCAGGCTACTCCCTGTTCTCAGGCTGCTGGGTCCTCTGTGGCCCCTTTTCAACCAGGCTGGTTCCAGCTCTAGTTCAGAGCCAGTGCCTGACTTAGCACCTGTTCTTTGTGTTTGCACCAACTAAGCACCGGCTCCAGGCTCCAAAAACTGGTGCTTTTCAGGCACCAACTCTTTGCCGGGACAGAGATAAGAACCGAATACGTCACAGGCAGAGGGAAGGGTTATGGTGACCAGTGATCAACGGTGGAAACACAGAACCACTACTTTTAAACAATGAGTGAGTAGTAGTAGTAGTATTAGCGTTTTTGAAAGCCACTAAATATGGACACCAGTAGCATGATAGTGGATGTGCCCAGGCAACAGCTGACCTCTGCCTCGCAATTAACCTCAAGATCATGTATACACACAAACATACTATCATCAACTTACTGCGCTTGTTTAACCTCTATGTAATGGATGTAAACGTAGTCGAAGCTAAGCAGCCAAGCAAACACTAACACGTTAAGAATCAAAACATCTCTGACAATTACCCGTCTTCTCAAATGTAGTCACCATTGCCTGTGACTACGATGAAGACGAGTAGCTACTGACAGTTTTATTTGTTTCTGGACTGCAATGTAGGCTTGCACAGTCAGGAACAGCACTTGCATGGTTACGATGTGCGAACGTTGTTGAACGGCCACACATGCAGTGACATATTGACATGGCTCTAACTTGGCTCCTTGCCAATGGAAAAGCAAACCAGTTCTTAGGAGGAACGAGATTTGAACCAACAAAACACCAGCACTGACCTAGCACCGAACTAGCACCTGGTACTTTTCGGTCGAACAGGGCGGGGCTTGACCGAGGCTTTGGATGGGCTCTGTGGGTCCCCAGGTGAACCACTGGAAGAGGTCAGCTATCAACACCTATTTCTGACGACAGTGTTGCTGGTGGTGTTGCCATCTGCAAAGCAGGTCAGTGACATTCACACGCTCCTATGCAACCGTCATGCACTCCGTTTTCCCACAGGGCATGTCAGGGCGTCACTGAAGCCTCACCCTGTCTTCAAGGTGGCTGGCACATGGTTCTCTCAACAGCCCTTTTCTTCTTCTAAAGAACAGCAGCTGCACATGCTGTGTCTAGCCTGTTCCTTGTGAGTTCATGTGGATAGAAGGTTTTGGAGAAGTGACCAATTTTTATAGTCCTGATCTAGCCCCTACAAGAGAAGTCCTCTCACAACGCAATGGCTCTACCACTGGACTGCTCTGGCCTCTCAGGGCCAAAAGTGACACATTGAAAAGAATGCTTGAAATGACAACTGTAGGTGTCCTGCATAACCAAGTTCTCAGAGAAGCATGTGTGAAGGAAAAATGTTTCTTTCCCTTTATTGAGGTACTTCCTCGCAGCTGTTAGCTGAAGACATCCCAGGATATCATGCAGATTGCATTTGTCAACTACAGTCGCCGTAAATCAGGTAGCAGAACTTATAGATCACCTCAAATTACCCTACAGGTTATCACCTTTCACCCCTGTTCCTATTTGCTTCTCTCAAACTGAGCCTGGGGGCACATTCAGGCCCTCTCTGTCCCTAAATGACCCTGAGAAAGGCAGATGCTGCAAAAGAAGATACATGAGAGAGAAACAACTGCTGTAGGAAAAACATGACTTGGTTAAGATTAGATATTGTTTAGTCTGACGTTACGGAGTAGACAAGCTGTCTCCATCTTGGGCCGTAATCTAAATATGGCTTTCCTCCCAACTCAATATATACCCAAGGTTGAAGAGAATCCTCAGAATTGATGCTGCCAATGCTCACATCACTGTGTTGCTTTTTGTATCACTTCTCCTGATATCAGTAAACCTTATTCTCAACCTAAGCCATCTGAGCCTCCAGAGTGTCCCGGCAGACAGCCCTCCTTTCTAGGGTGAAGCAAGAAAAGGTGCTTATTTAGCACGATGCTACATTGTAGCGCAGGTTACTAAAGGATAAGTAGCTCTACCTGACACGGTCAATCACAGTTTGGTGTAATGAGATAATAATTTTGAAGGATACACATGGAGACGTGTCTCAGTGAGACATCGGACTCATGCCACTCTGAGAATCAGGATTACACCAGTCACCTGGAAGTATTCTGTTTTTCAGGATTCAGTCGTAGTTTTTTTTGTGAGTTTGTTTTGTAAGATGGAAAAAAAACATTAATCTGGTGTGCAGTAAAGTAATTACTAAGTAGTTTGGTTCACTGTAAATGTTAATTTTAATTCAACGTAATCTTTCAGATTTAGAACAACTCTCCACCAACACTCTCAGGGCAGCACTACACCAAACATGACATATTTATTAGTTGTACATTTTGTGTAACGTGCTGTGTGTGTTCCTCTTCATTGATCAAAGGAAGGGAACATGTGAGGAAACAGCAGAAAGCTCAGCAGAGAATATCCATAGCGAACTATTAAAAAAGCAAATGCACAAACCAGTTTTACCTGAAGTTGTTACAACCCAGCACCACACCTACAATGTTCTTGCCAATGTCATGGACATCTCCCTTCACCGTGGCCAGAACTATGGTGCCCTGATAGGGATCCTGAAGACAGAAGAATAAACATCACATGAGGTGGAGATTCACAGGACAGGCTGAAATAAACTGTTTCTGTGTGTTAGTTTGTTTTAATGTTTAATGTTGCCCTACAGGGTAGTCCTGGTTCAACACTATAAGTTTTCCACACAGTTACTAAGACTTTTGCGACAGATGAGACCCCGTGTTTGCTGTTGAGGCACTCCAACGGTAGAAACTACCCAGTCTCTATGTTGATTTGTAGAACTTTATATCTTGAGGATATTCCATAAACTCTTTCATTTCTAAGTTTATCCCGTTTTACTACTTTGTAACTTAAGAGAAATGCTGTACCTGCTTCTCACGTAGATCTCCAGTATAAAGAATTTGCAATAATTCTAACATATTGGCGAAAACAAGTTATTTTAAAAACATATCCATTCTGAGCTGTGACTGACCATCTCCATATGTGTTGATGATGATGATGCCATCATCTCCTCCCTCTCCTTCTCCATGAAAGGAATCAAATGACCTACTGCCTTCTTCATGACACGAGCAGACTTGATCACCTGTAAAACACACAAAGACTGATGACTGTGTCCAATACGGACATACATGCAGACAGAAGCATAGAAATAATCCTACGCTCATTATAGAAGTAATGTAAAGTTTGCTGTGGGCTATTGGTAAGTGACACTAAAATGTTAAATATTTACAGCCTCTTTAATATACTTTGAAATCATGATTCCCTATCTTGGATTTTTTCAAACATGACCTGGACTTGACAAGCAGCAGAAAAAAAGATAGATAAAAGGATGGCTATATTGACCAATAAAAAACGATTAATGATTTATTGTAGGTCCATATATTAATTCTGTCCTATTCTGCATTAAGGGACAGAGTCCAACCTAAAGGCACTTCAACACAATATCATGTTTAAATCATTCAAGTTTAAAGTTTAACAGCTCTGTGCAGCTGTCCGTTAGAAATAAGTGGCTGCATTGATCAGTAAAATAAAAATACTAACACAGGATAAAGTTTTCTACCAGGTCTTCTGTCGTGCAACATTTGCAGTAGCAGTGCTTTTTATATTCCCCATTGTTCTCCATGAACCTCCTGAGAACTGAGGGAAAAAAATATCTTTCAATTTAACTCTTTTTGTGATTTCCTGCTTTTTAGAATTTTACAAAAATATTTTTATTTTAGGTTTTACAACATGCCCACTGTAGTGGACAACAGAATGATTTTCATAACTCTTCGAAATCAAGAAAACAAGAATATCAATCCATTTTCTAATGAAACTTTAAGAAACTAATTTAAATAACAATAGTGTAAAATATAACAGGTTGCATGAAACATAGTTATTTACAACTATTCATTTATTATATTATTTACTTTACATAGAAAATACATTCAACGTGTTTATTATCCCCCAAAAAATGTGTTTTGGGGCAGAAATTTGTACGTAAACAAAGAACTAGCAAGCTAGTTCGCTATTAGCGAACCCCATTAAATCGGTCTCATAGCAGCTGACATTCAGAAAGGGGAGATTATTTTCCTGACAAAAGATTAACTGAACTCTGACCTCAATTTCTAAATCCTGATATTTTCATAAACAAGAAAATACGATTACCACCGATAAAACAACATCTTAAAAATAATTGATTTAACTTTTCTCTTTTAATGGCAGTCTCAGCATGATAACAAAGTTTCCCTCATCCCACCCAATCACATTAGATATCACTGGAAAGGCCAGGATGTCCTTTACTGAGCATATCAGGATTTAGTAGCATAGCTCAAATGAGTCAAAACCAAATTTCCAGTAAAGAGGACATAAATGAATGGGCCGAGTCTCAGGAGGTTAAAACAACCTGTTGACTGAAGTAGGTGGGACATGATTGGTTCATTTTGTGCAGAAGAAGAGTCACATGATGTATTAAACGCTCCCTGTTGTGTGAACGCGCATAGAGTTTGAAGCAGAAAGTGTGAGTTAACAAAGAAAGTTGATGACCACCTTCATGATCCCTGTTATCTCTGACTGGGCTTTAGTGTTAAACTTGCTTCGTAGTTCAGCCTTCTAGTGGCAGGTCTGCTTGTTTATGATCAAACTTTACATAAATAACATCACTGTCCAGCCATACTGACCGAAAGAAGTGGAAAAAAATCCAAACTTACCTGTGGTAGGAACAACTTTCCAGCTCCAAACAAATCTCCCACCACCTTCATGCCGTTCATCAGAGGCCCCTCGATGATATGAAGAGGCCGAGTGTAGCGGTCAGTCTGAGCCCGACATTCCTCCACATCCTCCACCACATACTTGTCTATTCCCTGATGGCAAGAACACGAGAGGACATTAAAGAGGGCAACAACAATCCTTCATAGAGTCATTCATGTTAGTTTAGCAAATTTAGTCTGCATGGGAACACAAAAAATCCAAAATATAATCTGTTTAAACCAGCCTGTGATAAAACAAATAAATCATTCTAAAGTCATTATTTCTACGCTGTAAAACAACTCTAGTGTGTTGGATAATGCTTTAACTAAGTCAGTGCATAGTTTAACGTGTGTCAGCAGGTTGTGGTGCTAAGAATAAACTCACCATCAACACATTTTGTCTCAACGTACTTCAAGAGAGAAAGACTCTGATTTCATTCAACTGATAAAGGAGATTGATGTTTTGAAGTTAAAATGTTTTCGAAATCTCTTTCCAATTATGTGTTTTGACATCACATATTGATATGTAGCTGCTGTAAGAGATTGCTGCCAAACAGAGTTTTGTTGTACCTTGCTGTGTAATGACAATACAACTTCTATTCTACATTATTCTATTCTATTTCTCCATTACTTTACAATTTATAACATTTATGTGATTTAAAGGGAGTCCAACCACCAAGATTGTGGTGACAGTAGCAGTTTGTAAAACCCTTAGACCTATCTGGATGTTGAATCCTAACAAGCTGGGACCTGTGAGAAGACAATTTCTCTTTATGCAACAAAGTAAATAAAATGCCTGTAACAACCACATACACAAAGTCCTAGGGTTGGGCACTGAGAACCAATTCTAAAAGTCAGATTCCAAAAAAAATTCCACAAACAATTCTGCTTATCAGTTCCTAAACAAAAGTCCCTTGTGCTTGTTTCAGTTTATCTGTATATTCTCATGATGTAAACACCTAGAATACTGTATATCTACCATTGTCCTTCTGCACCGGTAGTCATGGCAGTCCTTCTAATGTCTTAATAAATTGTGAAACCAGAATTATTCTCAGTTAACCTACTCAGTTGTTGCTAAGTTGCTTAATGAGCATGAGAACTGTACAAACTGTAATGGTCTTGTAACAATCACCTTAATTTAATAAATGATGCTGCAAAACACTATCGTTACAGGAAAGTAGCCAGAGAAGAGACGACCAAATGCTATTTAGCAACAATTTTATCAAATGAATGTTTGTTTCAGTCAGTTCTCAAGCAAATATGCTCAGCATTTGCTGGTTTTATCTCCAAAATGCAAAGACGTATCTCTAAGTTCTGAACATGTAAATGGACAGAGGAAAAAGAACAGCAGTTGAGTGACAGTATTACAGAGTAAAGCTAGGTTCCTCTGATCCCTGTACTACAACCATAAGCCTATTGTCACGTAACATGTGTAGTATAATAATGTTTAGCAGATTATTTTTACCTTGATAAGAGCATACTCCAGCCTCTCCTCCACACTGCCTTCCCTCCACTCGTCTGTCTGAACAACCTTCTTCCCCTCTTTCACATGGTTCTGTTCACAAGAGTCAAACATCTGTTTGTCAAACCAAAGCAACAACAGCGTGTGTGTGTGTGTGTGTGTGTGTGTGTGTGTGTGTGTGTGTGTGTGTGTGTGTGTACCTGTGCATAGGCCAGTAGCTTCTCAGTAGCATCAGCGTCTCTGTTCCAGATGAGGTTTTCACACAGTGACAGCAGCTCCTTGTCGATGTCGTCGTACACCGGCAGGTTTCCAGCATTCACTATTCCCATATCCATACCATCCTGACACAAACACACAGCATTAAACATTAAAAGGTCAAATGCTGCTCAGGTGAATTTCACACTTCAGATCAGAACAACCTAGGAGAGGTCTCATGGACTCTGTGCACATTCACACAATGGATACAGGGGACATTTTGCTGGCAGCAGATGGGACTGTGAGCATTCATGTTTACCTTGATAGCGTGGTAGAGAAATGCTCCATGCATAGCTTCTCTGATGGCCTCCATTCCTCGAAAGGAGAAGGACAGGTTGGACAGACCTCCACTCACCTTGGCTCTTGGTAAAGTTTCCTTTAGATGCGCACAAAACACACGTTCCAGTCAAATTGCAATCTAGATTCTGTTCAATTCTGCCTAAATTCAGCCAAAAATATATGAGGTGCAATTAAATAACCTTAAAAAAGATTCTGGATAGAAAATGTATTTGTATCAAAAGTTGAAGTGCATCAATGTTTTGTTTGTTCGGCTACTGTTACATGTGGATTCCAGTAGTTTGTTGATTTAGTAGCCAAAAAGTCTGAATAACCTGAAATTTACCTCTCAAGAATTGCTTCATGTCAGAAATGTGATTGCTGAAAGAGGAGCCTGAGAAAAAGAGACAAATTCTAGGAAAAGAGGCTTTTTGGCATTACAGTGGTCCCTCAAGGTCTCACTCTATGGCAGATTTTTAAGTTGCATTTGGTATCACGGATTTTTCGCTACATAACGGGGATTTTGAGATATATATGGGTATTTTTATACATTTATTATTGTGGTGAGCTGCATTGAAGAACAACGCTGGAGAAAGGATATCTGTCTTTTATGCCTTCAGTAGCTTGCAGATGCTTTTATTGTGACACACAGAGATTGGCCCTACTGGAAGTGTGGCAGGAAGTGATCAAACACATTTCACACTCTAAGTCCTGACAACGTAACGCTTAACCAAACTAACTCGGCTGACTAAACCACAAAACACAATAAAACACAAACACTAATAACATTGTAACATGAACATAAACCACAATAATGACATTTAAACCCCCAAAACCCTGAACTCCCATGGTGCATTGCAGCACAACAGTTCAGTCATAGCGACCGGCTCTGCGATTGCTACATTGCTTCAATTATTTTTGCAGTAAAATAAGCCTTTTCTAGCCTAAAAAATGTAAAAGAATATTTAAAAAACGTAAAAAAATAACAACTAAAACATCTTAAAAGAATAATTAATTGAAATAAAATGTTTAGTACAGCGCTGGGCTCTGATTGGCTCAGCGATCGCAGCATCAGTCTCCTTTGTCTCCTGTGTGTAGCAGCGTTCAGCATCTTCTCTTGTCCATTTCACATAGACGTCTGATTGCTGCTAATAGTGTTGCTTTGCAGTGTTGTGTGGTGTGTGGGGAGGGTTTATAAAGCCTTAGCACATAGATAAATAATAAAATAAATATGGTTGCTACTTCGTGGATTTTCATCCGTCACGAGGAGGTCTGGAACGTAACCCTCACGACAGACGAGGGACCACTGTACTTTGCCTGCTAGGTCGAGCTTTCTTTAAAAGTGACTGCTAAGATTTTGTGTGAAGATATTTGTAGATATTGCAGCGATCAGCTGAATCTGTGTTCTGAGCAGGAGTTTGTTACCTTGATCAGCTTGGTGGCTCTGATGAAGTGTACGGCGTAGTCGTTGTGTTCCTCCATGCCTGTACCGATAGTCAGGATGTTGGGGTCAAAGATGATGTCATTGGGGTCAAACCCCACCTTGCTGACCAGCAGGTTGTAGGCTCGAGTGCAGATCTCCACCTTACGGTCTGTATCAGTGGCCTGGAGAGAGCAGCACCACTGAGCATGCATGCTGGAGGTGTTCATGTATGGGAACGTGAGCGTGGATGTTGCTCCTCTCACCTGTCCCTCCTCATCGAAGGCCATGACCACCACGGCAGCACCGTAGCGCTTCACAGTGGCGGCTCTGAGCAGGAACTCCGGCTCTCCCTCCTTCAGACTGATGCTGTTCACTATACACTTCCCCTGGCAGCACTTCAGCCCAGCCTCAATCACTGAGAAATTAGAGGAGTCGATGCACAGAGGAACCTGTAGAGTGGAAGGCACGGCCGAAGGAAACGGTGACTGAGCATGATCATTTCCAGATTGGTTATTATGGGATGTCATATGTTAGGAATTACAGGAGAAAACATTAGAGAAAATAGCATATAAGCAGAGAGTGGCGGTAACTGATGTCAAAGCTCCAAGGCTGAACTGAGAATAAATGATTCTGAAGGTCGTGGGCATCAGTGAACTTGTACACAGCTCTGTGAAGTGATTGTTGTTTTACCATCTTAGTTTAGCCTGTTAGGAGTCCAGCATCTACATAACTTTTTTTTCACATCTTTAAAAAAAAAACTATCCTAAAGAGATGACACAAAACACACAAAGAGATGCAAAGTGGCCACAAAGACATAATAAATAACAGAAAGACAACACATATTCGGACTTTCAAAACCTGCTGATGACCAAGATTTGTACTTGATGAGTGGTTGAGAGAATTATGAAACTAAATGAGCTGCCGTGCATCAACTTGTCCCATGACCTCCACCTCACATCCGCTGCTTTGGCTTCAAACAAAAAAACAAGAACTGTTTTAAATTGAATGTTATTGAATGTGCCTTTCTTCTTCCATTGGGAATAATAAGTTCGTCCACAGGCTTTGAACGGTGCAGGTTTAGAACAACTGTTAGGTGCTAATTCCTGGGTAGGTTTTCTGTGGGTCAGATGAGGAAGAATCACAACGTGAGGGATAACCTCCTTAAACAGTGTTCATGTTTGACAGTTTGGTCAATATTTGAGCAAAATTTCTATTACTGAAATAGGAAATGCTCTTCTAAGATGCATTATACATTAAACTTTTTGCACAAAGTTATTTTTTTAAAGTTGAATACAATCTTTTTAATTTTTACCCTTATTATTACTATATTATTATTGTTACTGGAGACTGGATGATATGATACGAGATGATATGGCTGAAAAACACCATCATTATACATGTTTATATACATTATTCAGAAGTTTGGGGTCGCCCAGACAATCTCCTGTTTTCCACGACAAAACACACTTTTATTCATGTGCTAACATAATTACACAAGGGTTTTCTAACCATCGGTGAAAATTTGCACATTTTGTTCTCGCTTTTGTTGTTTTGTGTCTCATTTTTGTCATAGTTTGTCTTGTTTTTGTTGTTTTTTGTCTTTTTTAAAGTAAAATACTACATTGTTCAGTTCTAGATACCTGCGACTAAATGTTTTGTTCCTTTGTAGACACTCTGTGATCCATAAGTTGTAATGTATAAATGATAAACTGAGGCATAATGTTGTTGAACCTGAATTTATTTTTCAATTTTTTCATAATGTTTTGTAAAAAAAAAATTCCTTAAATATGAACATTTTCAGAATGTACTTTTTGCACTAAAACAAAAGAAAAATTTGGAGTTGTTGTTATTTGTAGGTGATTATGCTCTGATTTCACTGGTCACTTGAGATCAAACTGGGCTGAATGTGGCCCCTGAACGAAAGTGAGTTTTTGGTCTAAAAGATCTTGCAGAGAAATTCATTGACGCTGCATTTGAATGTCCTACCCGTGCAACATCTGGCTCAGAGGCGATGAAATTACAAAATCGGGCCATGGCTGTTGGTCCCTCCAGCATCCCCTCATCCATGTTTATATCCAGGACCTGGGCTCCCATCTCCACCTGGGCCTTAGCAATGCTCAGAGCCTCCTGGAAAACAAACAAAGAAGCATATACCAAATAAACATAGACATAAAAACAAATATCTTCACTCATGATATTCAAGTCCTTAAAGTGAATAATATGAACCACAGTAATACTGTTGATATTATACAATATTGATCGCTATCAGTAATAATCAGCACCTCATAGTTTCCAGCCATGATCAGCTTGGCAAACTTTCGTGATCCGGCCACATTGCAGCGCTCACCAATGTTTACAAAGTTGGTGTATGGACCGATCCTGAATGGCTCCAAACCTAAAAGAAGTAGGACATTTTATCTCACTGACATTGGCATTGAAGGAGCGCATCATAAATTTACTAATGAAAAACAGTATTTAAATAATGACTGGGTATCGTGCGTGAAGAAATACGGCAAGTTATTAAAGGGGAAAAAACTTTTACAAATCCTTCTCTGCATTTTTTTCCAATCAGTGCAAAATTGTCACGGAAATGATCATTTTAAAATTCTAGTTTAATATTTAAAAGCCTACCTGGAAGAAGTTGAGTTGCTGTAAGGCTTTTACATGTTGACTTTTCTTGACAGTAGCTTAAAATTAACTAATTTTCCATTCAAATGTAGATAAAATTAGTCAAATTTTGAGAAAATTAAGGAAAGAAAATGCAAATTCCTAAAATTAAAACAGAAAATCTAATTCAAATTTTTTGCAATATTTAAATATTTCTTCAATTTCACTTTAGTTTTTCGGATTCTTCTCACATCATGACACAGTCTTCCTCAAATGGAAATTAATCAACATTTTAACTGTGTATATTTACAGGTTGACTAGTATTTCCTGTCTGCTGAAGAAGAGCAGTTGTGGAGGAAATTCCAAACAGAATAGCACTAGTTCAAACATGAAAGTCTTACAGATCTATTTACATCTCCACACACAGTAGCCAGAGGTTTTAATACCTGAGAGCAGCAAGTAGTTTTGGTAAACATCAGCGGCAGGAACTCGTGGCTTGCAGTGTCGCACTGCTTCAGATATGGCTCTGAAGGGACGAAGACGGAAATATTTTCAAAACTGTGCAACACTTTAGACAAATTTTTATTTTTCACAAACATTATAGCAACCTGATGTGTGCTGGAGTGGTCCCACAACAGCCTCCCACAATATTCACCAGTCCACTCATAGAAAACTCCTGCAGATACAATAAAAGACAGCCTTAGCTGCTAACAGGGTCAGCTCAACTGCCAAGCAAACATCTTTCTCTTATCTACATTTACGCCCCAAGACAAGTGAAGCCAGTCAACACACCATGTTTTAATGTCTGCCTGATAATTATAAGAAAAAAGAACACACAAGAGAGCTTTTGTGTGAACAGGATTATGCAGAAGGCTAAGGGTCACGTGATCAAAATCATGAACATAACCACCATAACACATAACGGTCAATATATAACTGTGGGACTTTTTGTATCATAGTTGACATTTTTGCTGTTTTCAGGCCTAAAATCCACATGGCCACCTATAACCAAACACCACATGGCATTTTTACAGAAAGATTCTTCTAAATATTATATATACAACTGAGTAAAATTGAAATTGAAAGTTATTTATAAAGATATTGTAGTAAACCTGTTGATGTGATAAATTCACACTTGACTCACACACTACTTTATATTAAATATCTCAGAAAGCCTTGAGTCTTGTCAGTCTTTTCTTCAGGAGGAAATGACATCATCTGGAGCAGGTCATGTGATCTGGAATTAACACATTTCCTTGAGAGGTGTTTTTGTAATGGGTAACTTAGTTGAAAGTGATTTCTCGGACACAGATACAATTTATTTTCCATATAAAATTTGATATATTGCCAAAAAAGAAATATCTGTCACGATTATCTCAACTTAATAAAAAGAACACAATCAAAACTATTTTTGAATAAACTCATTTTATTATTGTTTAGCTGATTAGAAGGTGGTTGTTATTAAATTTGTAGTTATTTAGTTGACATTTTAGTGATATCCAGTCATTTTTTTTTTAACTAATAAGTGATTGTTTCCATAAATAATTCTGGAATTTATAAAGACATGATCATAATAAACATAGAAAACATTAGATTTTTTTACTTTTAATAAAAACATATGCAAGACATATCCCATGGACTTCAATAGCCCCCAGTTATATATTGACCCATATACAGTGACATGAAAAAGTATTTGGATTATTTCTGCCTTACATTAAAATTAGTTTGATTATCTGAAACATTTACGTGTTCTCGGCACCGTATCTTAACATTGAGACATCAGTCCAAAAAAATCAATAAAACAGGATAAAATAGAATAAAACCTTTAAATTGGAGGCTGTTACTTGTGGAGTTTCATCATACCCTCCGAATGTGTTTGGAAGACCTAACAGAAACAGATAACACACAGACGATGACATAATTCCATGAACCTGGACGGTCTGACAGATGATGCAACAGGAATTAGGCCACAGGTCACTGTGTGCTGCTGAGACCACCGTAACCTGCAAAAATCCTTTACATGAACAAGATTATACTGCAAGCTGCTTCTTATATTCTGGCCCTGATATACATTTCTGTCTGTAAAGGTAAGCAAATGTTAAATGTACATTTGTGGTGTATATGTTCAGAGTGTATCTTTAAGTTTGGGCTTTATGTCACTGTTCAGACTGAGTGGAGGTTACCTGCATTGGGATAACAGATAATGAAGGATGTGGTGCTTTTTCCTATGGCCTCAATGAACGGCCTCATTTCTGTCGCCCCCAACGCACAGTTCAGACCAATACTGCAACACAGAAAGGGATAAAAAGCAGCATCACTATAAGGAAACCTGCATTAGACCGCTGCTTAATTATCCTCCTTCCTAGTGTTTGGTGTGATGCACAGAAACTCACCATAGTGGTTTAGCATGGGACACACTCACTACAAAGGCCTCTCCTGTCTGACCGGACAGAGTTCGGCCACTCCGGTCAACAATCGTCCCTGAGATCTTCGTGATGAGAGCAGCGAGACAGCAACATAGACATGGAAATTAACCTCAGCTGAACATCACAGAACCTAAATGCCCTAATGTACCGGTCCTGTACTTTTAAGAAGCTTCTCCAAATATGTCATTTTTACAATACAGAATTAATCTCTATTTAACATCTTGAAGTCAGTCCCTCCAGGAATTCGCGATGTTGCGATTGCGCGAATTCACGCGATTTCAACCAATCTCTGCGAATTCTGCGCGACCTTGCAATTTTGTCCAATCACTGCAACTTTTCCGCAATTTTGCCTTCCGTAAGTTCCACCAATCATAGCAGTTCCCAGCGCAAACGTAATGCACATACATCACCGAATTCCCTTCCTTGTTTTCGGTTTGAAGATGCAGACATGTCCGATTCTAATGTCCCTCATTTACCAACAAAAATTACTGCTGAAGACTGTGCAAAACAATTAATTCCCTGATGTTCTTCACCAAAGCAGAAGTTTCACACCCGTGCAATATTGTGGTGGAACACAAAAAAAATAAGACTGATAAACACTTTTCTACCACGAAACATTATGTTGCGCCACCACTGCCGCCACCACCACTCTAGTCTTTCTACGAAAAAAAATGCTAACACAAGATTATTTTTAACTACGCTAATGTCTTATTTCTTTGTTTCGGTAACAAAACCTTAAATATAATGATGATGTACATACATATAGATAAAAGCAACACTTGAGGCAATTTCAATTAAAACTAGTAGCATAAAGTTTTCTAGGAAATATTACAGCTTAATACACGCTAACTCTGAAGATCTGTTGCCGTGGCCGAGTGGTTAAGGCGATGGACTAGAAATTTAGGGGCAGTGGTGGCACAACGGTTAAGTCTCTGGACTACTGATCAGAAAGTCAGAGGTTCAAGCCCCGATGTGGCCACTGTTGGGCCCTTGAGCAAGGCCCTTAACCCTTCCTGCTCCAGGGGCGCTGTACCGTGGCTGACCCGTCACTCCAGTTGGGGAGATATGCGAAAATCAGAATTTCCCCTCGTGGGATTAATAAGGGATAATTAAAAAAATAATAATAATTAAAAAATTATGAGGAAGGTTTCCAGGAAATTCAAAACACAGGCCGTTAACAAAAAAAGTGTTATTAATGTTTGCTCAATCAAATGTCAATAAGTTAAAAATAAATGTGGTTTAATATAGATTTATACAATAAAAAAAATTTAAAAAAACAACGAAAGCGTAGCGCTGTGGGCACCCATCAGGGCAGGCAACTGTTGTTCCACATATTTACAATTTTTTTAAAAAATCACTTACATGTAGGCTTTTTACATTAAGTTTGTATGCTATTATACACTTGAATAGACAAAGTATTAATAGAAACTGTAGCAGCGATAATGAATACAAGATCAGAGACTTACAAATATGGGCCTTCTTTCATAGCTCTTTTCAAATAGTAGGTCGATGGCAAACAAGGCAGCCTGTGAAAAGAAAAACAGGGAGTGACATCAAACATGAACATGAAAGAGAGCATAAAGACATGATAGTATATACATATTTTTATTACACTAAAATAAAAAACGTGTGTTACTGAACAGTGCTCCCATAGACCACGAAACTCACAAATGTTACCTCACATCATTTAACAATCCTAATGAACTTTGAACATACTTGATAATTATTTATCAATACTTAAATAATGCGAGGGCTACCTTGGCGTTGGCAGTGTCAAAGATAGTCTCCACCAGAAGGATGTCTGCTCCTCCATCCAATAAACCTCGGACCTGCTCTACATAGGCTTCTACCAGCTCATCAAATGCTGCGGAGAAAGACACACACATTTCAATAACTGTAATACTATATGTAAGATATATATAGAAGAAGAAGGAGAAGGAGAAGAAGAAGAAGAATCATGACAGCCTGTCTACATAGATTTGACCTAATTCAAAATCATTACAAAACAGAAGCAACAGGTACTACGTAAGTAACAGAAACAAAATACAAGTATTATGCTGAAAGCACAAACTTGCCTACTTTATATACTGGTACTCATATACAGAGCCTAACATAACGGTATCAGCAGTATCTTTGCTTTCAGCCCTCCAGGCATTCAGTTTGCCCACAGTAGACTCAGACGAGCTACAAACCGACACGATGTAGAAAAAGGAAATTTGTCCTTTGCTTTACAGACAGTTAACAAACTGCGTTTGGTAGAATAGATAGCAGGGGTACAGTTAGATTCTCACGTTGCACTGCAGCAATTAAACTTCTCACTGGCAAACATTTAAAGAAGTGTTTCCTAGAGAATATCAAATTTTGCCTAAATTCCGATTTCTAGGATAAAGACTGTTCTCTCATTTTGATCAAAATGTTGCTATAATTAGTGAATTAAATCTCTTTTTAGGACCAAAAATGTGATTTAAGACGTCATAGTGCCCTTGATCAATAACCATCAAATTCTAATCATTTAACCCTGGAGTCCAAGTAGACATTTGGGCAAGATAGAAGGAAATGATATGTGTGAAATACCAACTAAAATAACAACTGATATGTTTCGTGTGATGACCTATAGCAATATCTTCCTGCGCTGCAGTTCCTTAACTGTCAGCTAAAGGGCTCAGAACCACTCAACCCAGAATCACAGCAAAATTTGCAACCTGTATCAATATCAATGGTATCTTAAAAGTTAGACTTTAACATCTATGTTTCCATAAGACCTGCTAGGATTTTGACAGTCAACTCTGACATCTAACCATTAGGTACATTTATATTCATGTTCCCTAAAGGTTGCACCCTGCAAAACCTTGGCTACTCTAACCACACTCAGTTCAGCATTTCTAAACAACTGTAACACCATCAACCACAGATGGTCAGTTGGTGAATAAATGCTACTGCTTGCATCTGTCACTCATCTCTCCTTTCCAGAGTAAATACTCCAAACTCCAGGGCTTCACTTGGGGAGCTCAAACAATAACCATCTGCAGTGTTTACAGCCTAACAAAACACAGAGTCAACTAAGAAAACATGCAAGTCATCTTACTGATGTTCCTGAAGTCCGGTTTCTCCACAGACGGTGACACAGACAGGGTTTTATTGGTGGGACCCACTGCCCCGGCCACATAGCGTTTACATCCTGACAGCACATACACATAGTTAGAACCCAGAGACATTGGAATTGTGCATTTATCTACCAGATAAGCAATATGTGACTGGATTGCTAACAGCTCAGCTAACCGGTTCGTTTGGCGACATCGTCAGCTGCCTTCCTTGCCAGCTCTGCTGATGCCTTGTTGAGGCAATAAGCCTGTACAAAGAACACACAAGGACAAGGGTCTACATGTTAGAACAAGAACAATGAGCTGATGGCAAACAAAGCTACCTATTAATTATATTAAACAGGAAATACAAACAGAAAACAGAAAAACATGCAAACATATACAGTAATACTAGGAAGACAACCTGTTAAGACTACAAATATCAAACGTGCTAAATATGTGAGGAAATTATGGATTATGGGTGTTGTTACTTTCATTAGGAATTATTGACACCGTTACTTTGGCTCTGATGCTGCCGCCTCTTAACAGTAACTCTGCCCATTGTGCTGTTCAACAGGTTACACATCAAGAGAAACAGCCAATCAACAATAAAAGCTGAGCGGAGCGGCTCAGGTGAGGAAGTAGAGTTGTGATTGGAAGGTGAGGTTTCACTGCTATAGGTTGTAACAATCATCACAGTCTTACAGTTTTGATCAGTTTCCCAGTCACGCTGAAAATGCCCGAATAGGAGTGCCCAGATAGTTCAACTGGTTGAGCGGGTGACCCACAAACAGGGGCTATAGTCCCCGATGCAGCTCACGGCCCTTTGTTTCAGGTCTTCCCCCTATTCTTCTCACCTACTTTCCTGTCTGCCTCTTAACTTAACCTGTCAAATAAAGCCAAAAAAAGCCCCAACAATTCATGAGTCGGTGAGGTGTAGCTGGAACCTACTACACTGACAGTGCTAGGCTAGGGCTCTCACTGAGAGGTTTGCTGTGACTAACATTTTCTGAAGTAAGATTATGTTTAACAGTCTGCTCCAACTGACAGAAACATCTCTTTATCAGAAACACAACCCAAAGATACTGAACAAAAGGTACAACCATCGCCACAAATCAGGATATTGCCATTTTTCAGTGGCTAAAGATTAATCCAAATTAGTGTCTGTGAAACAATAACAAACATTGTTTTAAGATATGGACCTTAGTGGGAAATAAAAGTGATAGATTAACAAAACAGAGAAGAACAGCAGACATAACTGTAGGAGACCAACTGTTCAATCTCAATTAATCAATCTCACAGTAAACAAGAGTGTCCTGGTGTCACGTGATACTGACGTCTCCACTCCTATTTCTATTTTACCTATTTATTAATAGTGATCCATAAGAATGAATCGGTCAGTCAATCCCTACTTTTTTTAAAATTCATTTGAGTGCAGTTAGGGTTTTAGTTTAGGCGCAAGTCTTGGTTTGCCTTTGGAAGATAGAAAACGGCTGCTCACTGCCACTTTATTACCTTCTATTTATTTAGGTGACTTGTTTGCAGCCCAATGTCTTCATATGGTGGACTATGGACACTTGTTACCAACCTATACCCGTCATATCTACTCATCCCTGTGCTCTGTGCTACGGAGTTAGCGTTGCATGTCTAGGATCTTCATTAGGCCACTAGTGAAGATACTTGAAGATTTTGCATTTATTTGGAATTTAATCCAAAATCTCTTGCTAAAAGTCATAGTGTCAGTTTGACAATTCAACGAAAAAGATCTTAGTTTGCTCTCTTTTCCATTAATGATGACAACACTCAAGTTTCATAGACTCCACCAGTATTTTCAGACCCCATAAGCCATGTTATCCTAACACGAATTGACAGTGTTTCAAACAGGCTCTGGTCATGTCAGGAATGTTTGGCTTTCTCAGTGCACAGTGTGGTTGAAGTCCATGACAGTCAGACCTCCTTGGTCTTCTTTGATTTTAAAGTCTAAGGACTGAGGCGTGTCTGGGCTCCTTATCTTGCTGGAGTAGGAATCCTTCTCAACAAAGATATAAAGCCGGTCCTTGAAGAATGGAGCGCTACGTCTTCTTGGTCCGGGTGGAGTCGATATGCCGCAGTTGCACTCCAGCTTCACAAGGTGTACCCCAAATTCAGAAGTGCAACCCCCTCAGAATTGAATATTCCCCACAGCAAATTTCACTGTGGGTTTGATCCACTGCAGTCACCCTCCTGTTGGTCTCCTTACATACACCCCTCTGTTACTTTCACTGATGTCTAACTGAATTCATCAATAAATAGGATCTTTTTCCATCATCCGCTGTGAAATGTGGCTACTTCTTAGTGTCTGGCCTTATTTAAACTCCTGATTTAGAAATGCCGCTCATCCTCTGAGACACGACAGCTTTCTTTTGACAGGAATTCTGCTGACTGGAGTCTCGTGTTCTTCATCTGTGATTACCGCTTTTCCAATTTTAAAAGTAATTCTAAATTCATCACCTTTTCTACCAACTGCTTCCAGTGACGATCACAGTTCATTATTTTATCTGCATTTATTCATTCATTTATTCACTGTCTGTTGTTGTCATGTCATTGTTGTTTATTGTTTGTTTGTAGAATTAGTTAATAAATGTTTGTGTATAATTATCATCGGTTCTACCGTGTATTTCTTTGTTTTAGGAAATGGAGGTCAATGAAATCAGAGTTTATGACTTTCAGAACGAGACTGATCAACTTCATTTAGTCAAAGTCTCTTTGAGACTTGCCTTAAATTGAGATTTTCCTCAGGCAAGCTGATGATGGTGCCCCTAAATTAACGAGCACAATTTTAATCATAAAGTGTAGTTTCTATCATTTCTACACGATCCACTACACAAGTAATTGAAAAAAAAAACCTACAATAAAGGTATGGTGCTTATTACTGGTTTTGTTGCTCACCAAATTGTGGTTTAATACCTCATTTCCAGCGTAATGTTCAAAGTAAAACAAAGATAAACAGAATTAATTGTCTTGTATCACATTTCCAGCTGTAAAAGTTCCTGATGATATAAAGAATTAAATTGATGTACCCCAGATAAGAAGCAGAAAAACTGATATTGTTATATTTCAAACAAACCTAAACACATTTTTGCTTGTTTCTTTAGAGTTTTGGATTACTAACGAGACAAAAGCTAAAATGAGATATTTTTTAATATGAAAAACTGAAATCAGTGCTTTTCAGGACTTCAAGCAGCCACCCTGGTATTAGTACAACAGTCTGAGCTGTGTTTCCTGAGTGCAGGGACAACAGTGCAGTATAATGTGGAGACAAAAGCACAGTCACAGAATTAGGGGATCTAAGAAATGATTAATGAGGTAACAGCATCTGCTCTGCGTACTTGACCTTTGTGTCGACAACCACATAAACGTGTGAATTATCTGCTATGGTCAAGCAGGTACATCATACCATGTGTTCCAGTCCATAGTCTGCCTGGGCGATGGAGGTGCTGCTGAACGTGTTGGTCTCGATGATGTCAGCACCAGCCTCCAGGTATTCCTTTATAAACACAGAGAGCAAGCCTTACAAACACACACAAACACAGCTGGACATCACAAAGAGTCAAATCACAGCCCATGAAAGTCATGCCTGGAAACATAAATACCTTGTGGATTTTGTAAACGATGTCCGGCTGTGTGATACTCAGAATGTCGTTGTTGCCCTTCAGAGGCAGCGGGTGCTCTTTAAACTTGCTTCCCCTGAAATCTTCTTCTTGGAGATCGTGCTGCTGGATCATGGTTCCCATTGCACCGTCTAGCACCATGATCCTTTGCTGCAGCACCGCTCGAAGCTCTGACTCCAGAGGACAGCTGCCTCCTGGACAGAAAATGGCATGGGTTAACTTTCAAATACAGTTACAGTTGGGGCTAAACCATATACAGGGCGTCCTCAGCTTACGTCGGAGTCCCATCCCTATGGCCCGACGTAAGTCGATTTTCGTCTTAAGTCAGAACTCTGGCAAAAATGTAAACAAAGCTGTTACATGCATCATGATATTGATCAGTTCTTCAGAAAAGTCATGAATACCAACGACTTTCATGTATGTATGAGTCATTTTCCAAGAAGGTAACAGAATATGTTGCACTGTCATTACAACTACTTGATCACACTTGGGAGCCACAACGAAGGGCAAAAAGTCAGCGAATGTAGCACAATCCAAGGTGTCGTACAACCAGCGAACATAAACAAAGCCAACAACATATTCATCCACTTCGCTTGCCAACTAGTTCCACCAGTTCCAATGTAACGCCGTAGGTCAAGGATGTCATAAACCGAGGACCCCCTGTATCGCCTTAGCATCAAAATCACAGTGATCACACCTCTGGAAGCTCAATGTTACCACTTTTTTTTGCTGTTCGATACCAAATGTAAAACACACAGTTCTCATTGTACATAACAAATGTACAAGGTAAGTCTTCCTAATAGAACATAATTTACTATGATTTAAAATTTAAAGGGCGAGTTTGTTGATATGGAATCCCTGTGTTTGCCAGGCAAAACAAGTGAGGAACAGGAAAGTAAAACTGAAATGAACTCTCTGTTCAGGAGAAGGGAATGCAAGGTCAGTTGTAGCTCTGCACAATCAATGAAATATGAATCACAGCCGCGACTGTGACGTCTCACAATTAAATAAACATGATCGACTGCAGTATCCATGTTCAAAATGTGTGCTCCACTAATAGAAAACACCCAACAGAGATAAAGTCACTTGGTTTTAACTTGGGTGAACCTGACATGAGAATGCTTTATTTCACTCTTTTCCAAGTAACTTTTGGTTACACCCCAGTCTGATCTGCAGCGCTGCAGTAACTAAGTGATGAGACTCAAGGCTGCTGTGTGACAGCCAACTACTTTATTACCAAAGTCTGCATGTGAGCTGCACAGGAAACATTGGTAGATCTAGTGTCTATTGATAAGCAGATGTTCAGCACATGAGGCATTTTTGGTACATTTTGCTTCAAGAAGATGCACTGAATTACTTGATGTGTTATTTTGACGCAGATTTGTATGTTATATATAGCACAACACGGATTTAAAAGCACTGCTATGTTAATGTAAATGTGAAAGCGCAATTAAAATATTTAGTCTCTTAAATCAGTAAATACTGATTATACTGATCAATTTAATTGCGACTAGGATCTCGCTGACCAAGTGTTCCCTTCCAGTGAACTCTGGTTCAGTTTTTTGCTTTTGGATTACAGCTGGGGTTTTTATTTGGAATATTGTTGTTTCTGATATCAACTGTTAAAAGGTCGCTTCCCTTGATTTTCATTGGACTTCGTTGCACAATATTACCAGTTTTGTGTTAAATCCTTTATGTCAGTCCAGTGTTTCAGTTAATCTGTGAATTTATTTGTCTGTTTACACAAACAAAAGAACACAGGCTTGTTAACATTCTGTAGTTTATGTTTCACAGTCTGTTCTGTGGAAAACCTGCAATCCTGCTCAGATGAGGAACAGTTTTGCTGTTGTGACATTAGACCAGATCATCTGCTTCACCAGCAACTTTGCACCATTAGAACCTCTAAGCCAGGGATGTCAAACATGCGGCCCGCGGACCAAAACTGGCCCGCCAGAGGGTCCAATCCGGCCAACAGAACAGCTTGTAAAGTGTTAAAATTACAGAGAAGACATTAACTGCAAATTGTAAATTTATAAAATTATAAATTTAAAATAATTTCTACACCATGACAAGTTGTTTTGATCATAAAGTAAAATACTAGATTTCTCATTGTTCTTTTGCCATTTTGTGTCTCTTTTTTATGTTTCCTTTTCGTCTCGCTTGTGTTTTGCTTTATTCGCTGTTTTGTGGATCATTCGTGTTTTTTTGTCTCGCTTGTTTTGTTAGTCCACTTTTTTACTGTTTTGTTTCTCGCTTTTGTCATTTTTGGTTTCGTTTGTATCATCTGTGTAGTTTTTTTTGTCTCATTTTTGTCATTTGTCCATTTTTTTTGTCACTTTGTAACTTTTTTTGTCTAATTTTCTGACTCTTTTTTGTTTTGTTTCGTGTCCTTTGTGTCTTGTTTTTGTTATTTTGTGTCTCGTTTTTGAAATATTTTGTCTTGTTTTTGCTGTTTTTTGTCTTTTTTTTCTGACTTTTGTCATTTTGAAAGTAAAATATTATATCACTCAGTTCCAGATAGATGTGACTAAATGTTTTGTGTCTTTGTAGACACACTGTGATCTGGAAGTTGTAATGTGTAAATGATAAACTGAGACACAATGTTGTTGAAATTGAACTTATTTTTCTTCAGAAATTCCAGGTTGTTCATAATGTTTTGTAAAAAGATAATTCTTTAAATGTGAACATTTTCAGAATTTACTTTTTTGCACTAAAACAAAGGAAAAATTTGAAGTTGCTGTTATTTATAGGTTATTATGCTGTGATTTTACTGGTCACTTGAGATCAAATTGAGCTGAATGTGGCCAGTGAACTAAGATGAGTTTGACACTCCTGCTCTAAGCAGTGACTATGATCTGTCAAGGTGAGGATGGGATGAGCTCTGCATCTTCTGCTCTTAATATGAGGTGCTGAACAACATTCAGAAAGTTTGCATTATTGTCAGTGTCATCAGAGTCACAGCATCACTATGTTAAATAGTCATTAACAGTTTTGCTACACCTAGATAACTATAGTAGGCATCGAAATGTCACCAAGGCCCTTACATGTGATAAGGACAGAAGCCTAACTACTATTTGTGATAAGCTCAGCCTATAACATCACCTGATGTTTCCTGATTGGTCAGGATTTACTGCAAACATCAGCTGCTTCTGTCTGACAGCTACAAAGGATTCATCAACAGCTGCTGATGTACAGATTTTAGGGATGCATAATATATGGATGACCAATATATCACTGGCCAAGTACATAAGACAATCACAGCTGTTGTTGTTCTGATAATGGACTCATTTTGTGGACAAAGTTTACAAGAAACCGATCAGTCTTCACATTTTTTGCATTTTTAAAATATTATAATCTGTTATCTCATTTGCAGATGATTATTGGGTTTTGAATCATCTTTATATAGATATGCACTGGCTGACTTCACATTCTAATCCAAGTTTAAACATGTAACACCTTTTAAAGTACACTCACATAGACAGACAGCGTTACTGAAACCTTGACAGCCCTCTTTCCTAACATTATGAATGAACTTCACGGAACTTTAGTGGCACACAAGTTACTAACCGTGTGCTTGTCTGTGATCATTTTAAGAAGAAGGAAGACACGGAAGAGTGAGTTACAATTTAACTGACCCCTTCCCAATAAACACAAAACACAGTGAACTAGCCATGCCTGCTATAAACAGTGCACACATGCTAATCTGAGACTCTCTAGCTGCTTGCTGATGTGGACACAGTTTTAATCGTTCCTACTTCTGACATGTTTATCTTCCATTATTACCGGCTCTGACCCGTTATACATTCGCAGAAATATGTGTACTTTTATTACTAACTATGCAAAAAAAAGCCCCGTCAAACTCGGTTAGGTACGATATGACTGCTTAGCTAATATTGTCTCACACACAGACACACACGTGCTGTTTGAAGTGGACAACTGGATGCAGAGTTTAGCTAAAAGCTAACCGTTAACGCTGACAAAGGTGCGCGTACTTACCAGCTTCTGAAGAGAACTGATTTAAGACGTTAGTCGGAGCCATCTTGCGCACAGCCAGCCTTGCAAACAGCCCCAGAGTCTTCTTCAGGTTGACTGGCTTAATTGTGCTGCTCAAACTTTTCCAATCAGCGGCTCTTATTTTCTCGGAGCTTCTTCTGCCGCAGCAGCATGACCATTTCCGACAGCCGCCCTTCACAGTAAAAGCCTCAGCTTCCACCCCACCCCGGCCTCTGGATCTGAACTACTTCCTTGAAAGCGCTGTTGCTTTCACTGCTGTTGAAAATATACCGACATAACCGAGAACTGTTTATTTCGATGTGTAGGCCTCATAATTATGCATTATCTCTTTAGATATAGTTTCATGAAAAGTAAAAAACTATGACATCAAACACGTAACCTATGTCAACCTGAGAGAAGCAAAAATTACATGGGTCAATATATAATTGAGGGACTTCTGAATCCCATGGGATATATCTTGCCTATATTTTTATTAAAACTAAATTTTTTTTAAAAAAAACTAATGTTTTTTATGTTCATTGTGATCATGTCTTTATAAATTCCATAATTATTTATTATGGAAACAATCACTTATTAATAAAAATTGACTGGATATCACTAAAATGTCAACTAAATAACCGTCCAAATTTAATAACAGCCACCTTCTAATTTGCTAAACAATAATAAAATGAGCTTAGTCAAAAATTGTTTTGATTGTGCTCTTTACTAAGTTGAGATAATCATGACATATATTACTTTTATGGAAAATTTTATATGAAAAATAACAAATTGTATCTGTGCCTGAGAAATCACTTTCAGCTAAGTTACCCATTACAAAAACACCTCTCAAGGTAGTGTGTTAATTACAGATCACATATGATGTTTATCCATGCAGAGAATTTTTAAGAATGAGATTTAATCTGGATAATAGCAAATGCACATTTTGTCAAGAAGATATTGAAACTCAAGAACATCTTTTCTACACCTGTACTATTGTGAGGAGGTTTTGGGACAGAATGCATGAATGGTTGCTAACAAAGAATGTTATACCTGTCTTTGATTATAATTGTATTAGGTTTGGTCTCTTTATGCAAGACAAAGATTTGGAATTTATGTGTAATAATATAACGATAATTGGTAAATTTTATATACACAAATGTAGATTTTTTTAAGGTTGCTCTGAATTTTATTGTTTTAAAAATGATTTGAAACTTTTTTTATTCCCTCAGAAAATTGGAAAATAGAACTGCCTTAAGACTAAGATTCTCATCTTATATATTGATTAACCCATGTGAAGTAAATTTATTTTAAACCATCTTATCCTATATGTTTTTTTTCTTTCTTGTTCTTGCTACTTGGACTAGTTGAATTTTATGACACAACTGGTGCATATTTGTTGTATATTTGTTGTTAAACAATGCTTAATTTTTTTTAAAAAAAGCCTGCTGTTCTATCCATTCATTTCATTCTCCTCCTCCATAGACTGTATGTTGTTTCTCTTTTTTTTCTTACCACACGTCAAATTTACAACATTATCATTTAGTTCTCATAGCCCTGTTATTTGATGTATGTATACAATGTTGTCATATCCGTTCTTGACAAAATGTCCAAATTGTTATGCTGTGTGTAAGTTTATCGTAAATTGAAACAAACAAAAAAAATTCCAACTCACATGACCTGCTCCACATGATGTCATTTCCTCCTGAAGAAAAGACTGACAAGACTCCAAGGTTTTCTGAGTTATTTAATATAAAGTAGTGTGTGAGTCAAGTGTGGATTTATCGCATGTCAACAGGTTTACTACAATATCGTTATAAATAACTTTCGATTTCAATTTTACTCAATTGTATATATAATATTTAGAAGAATCTTTCTGTAAAAATGCCATGTGGTGTTTGGTCATAGGCTGCCATGTTGATTTTAGGCCTGAAAACAGCAAAATTGTCAATTATGATACCTGTCAACTATGTTACAAAAAGTCCTGCAATTGTATATTGACCCACATAGGAAAGAATTTTTGAAGTCAAAATTCTTAGCAGAACAGATGGAGACCACCTATCCCATAATAGTCATTTTCAAACTAGTAATTAAAAGGACAGTCTTGCCCTATTTCCTGTGACTGTATTTATTGTCATTTTTATTGTCCTATCTCTTCATCTTCATGGCAGGAATGAGCATCTTTGAAGGTGTACTTTTAGAATGACTCAGTGAGATTCTGCCTGCATAGGACTGTAGATCTCACTCTTCAGTACAGTGTAAACATCGTGATCTGACATCGTGATAGAATTAGCATCACCATGAGAACTGGTTTGAATATTCCGCTACTTATTTTAGATACGACAGTTTTAATACACTGATACACCACACAGTCCAACAGAAACTAAATTCCTGACCTTGGGATAGTGTCTGATAATCGGCTACTTGAGGCTCTGCAGTAGGTTTTTTTCGCCCTAACAAGTAAATAAACAGATTGTCATATGACAAATCCCACACATGTGCACCTATTAAAAACATATTTGCATGTACTTAACCAAATAATCTCTTATAATATTAGCAATTATATGATCATCTGTGAAATCACAAACACTGTGATAGGAATCAGTAGCAGAACTGAGGTCACATTTTTAGGTCTGGATTGTGTTTTATTGATACAAGTTGCAACATCATTAGAGCAGTTTTCAGATTTGTACTATAAAAAAAAAATACAATACAGTAAAAACTGTTATAGAACACATACCAAAAGAGTCTCAGAAAAAAACAGACTTTTGCCTCGAGAGTCCATCTAGAGTGAATTAGTCGTCCTGTGATGCCCCCTTCAGACTGGATCTCTGCTTCTTCTTGTCCAGCTGGCCCATGACACGGTACAGTTTTTTCTGCGCCTCCTTCTGTCTCTTTAGCTTGGCCTCCTCCTCTTTCTTCTTCTGCTGGAGGAAATCTTTGTGTTTGGCGTGCTGCAGCGTGTGGGCCTTGTTCCTCTTGTAGTTTTTGACTGTGCTCAGAGCATGGAGCAGGGCCATCACCTATCACAACAGGAGGAGGCAATGTTATGTTTTTCCTAAGAAAGTAACTCAAGGTCATCTTCTAGCTAAAGAAACCTACTAAACCTAGTTTTGTTCATTACTCCTGTCAGTTATGAGAACATTTAAATTATAAGAGCTAAAACTCAACTGTGCCTCATTATAGATCTGTGATTTGTATCCCAATATTGCATGTCATTAACTTTGTGCTTTCTCCCTGCTGTAGCTGATGCTGTAATCTGAATTCATCATGAATTTCTAATAGCAGAAATACTGTGACGACTTGCCAAGACTATCACAGGAGCAGTTCCCCACTGAAGGGGGCAGTTTCCAAACCGTTGACTTTTGACAGTTTGTCTGCTTAACAAACAGCTGTCTATTGATGTTCACCCACCAATGCTTTCACCATTCCTGCTTTCCGAATGGTTCTTCGCGTAACCCTGCACAGGTGGCAGGCAGGTGCTATGCCTTGCTAAAGGGCAGCCTGCGATTTCGTCCAGGACTGCTAGTTGTAGCTAACCCTCATGTCTGAGGGCCGTTCCTCTATCCGCCACCTGAGGACCCAGTAGATGGGAATTGTCAAAATGCGAGTATTCAAGGCGTCAGTGGAATCCATCTTGCTCTATGGATCCGACTCCTGGTCACTAATGAATTCACTCCCAAAAAGAATTGATGGGACTTAAACGGTAGTCAAGACTCCTGAGGGCAACACAGATCTCTTCTGCATAGACACCAGAGTACTTCAAGGAGACCCTCTAGCACCTTTCCTCTTCATCATCTGCTTAGACCGTGCACTGATGAATGCAATCTTGCCCTCCGATGGTCTGACCCTAAAGCGTCGTCAAAGTAGAAGACACCCTGAAGAAGTCCTCTCAGAACTTGCATTGGCAAAAAGACAGATTATGTCCTCACAAGCCTGACAGCTGCTCACCCAAACTCTGCTGGAGGTTTCTTCCTGTTGAAAAGTAGCTTTTCCTCCCTATTGTGACCAACTGCTTGCTCAAATGCAAATTATCGGGTTTCTCCCCATCATGTTGAAAGGTACTGACTTTACTATTCAAAGTGCCTTGAGGTGACATATAACAGTCTGGTGCTGTACAGATTTAGGGGGAACTAAACAGATTTGCTTGAGGTCCTAAATTCTCACTCTTGACGAGCTGTTGCACAAAAACTGGAGAGTCAGGTTTGCTCACCTTCCTCTCGTGGGGCTCTCTGATCACGCTGGGTCTCTGGAGGTCTTTAGGCGTCTTCCCTTTACGCTGCTGCTGTTTGGGTTTGCTCTTGAAGGGCAGAGCCTTCTGGAGCTCATTGGGGATGTGCAGGGGATTGAAGTGCCTTTGGGCTCGGGATATCGGCTTAAAGAGAATGAACAGATATTCACAGGTCAGGAATTAGTTTAGCAGCAGAACATGATGGCAGACAGAGGTAGAAATAAAACACATGGGCAGAGAAGAACGAAAAACCATGAAAGAAATACGACTAAACAAACAATTCAGTAGCAAACATGACCACAAAGACACAATTAACTTCTTTTTGGGAAGGCTACTAATGTTTGTTTTTTTTAATTATTTTGGGTTTTGTAGAATCAAAGTTTTACACTTTAATACGATATAAAACAGCAAACTATCATTTTGGAAAGCTTGACTTGTTGGATAAAAATGAAATGACTGCCGACGATCAAAACTGCTGCTAATTCATTTTCTTTCAGCTGAATAATAGATTAGGTAAGGAAATGCTACAGCATCTAACCACTTCAGTTCTCTGGATTCCCTTGTTTTCTTTTTATCTCTACTGACAGCAGTCCATGCTTGCATTCTTTTTTATTTTCTACAATAATGACCACTATGAGGCCTCATGACTGAAAAGTGCTGCCATGTTTCTGCTCAAAACATTTTCTTCTCGCAAAAAATAGAAGCAGCACTGAGCTTGTTTCAAGTGAAACTCACTAACACGACTTCACAATAAGCTTACTTCCTAGGACTATACTGTAGATTGAATTACTGCTGTCTCTTCATGATTCCTCAGTGGGCAAGTTGAATATTTGTCTCCACTCCACATCGACAGCTGTGTTAATCCCTTGAAATATAATTTAGTCTTAGGGTGCATAGGTCGTGTGGGAATATTCTTTTCTTCCTTCCTTTCTTCACATTAAGTCTTCAAGCCTTACAACACTAAGTACACTACTCTACTCTTAATCCCTCATTGTTCTAGGTGTTCAGAGATCTGTCAGGCTCAGTCTACCTTGTACAGAGAGTCAGTATTGGGTTTGTTGCGGATGCCCAGGTCATGTTTGAGCTGCCCCAGTGTCCTCATGCCCGACCAGCTGTCCTTCTGTCCCACAGGTAGCAGCAGAGACGTAACAGGGTTGTAGAGCTGAGGAACAGCCACTGGATACCAGGAGCGCAGGAACACGATGTCTGCACAACACAGTCACACAACAACAGACATTAAACATAGAAATGTAATCAGCAATCACAGTCGCATAATTGTGGTTATACTTGCAGCCTGGTTATTGTGCGCTCACCACCCCACTGCAGTGGAGCACAGATAGACAGATGCTGAGCATTTTAGTGGGAGTCTCTTTTAGCTGAGATGATTCTGATTCTGGACAAACTAGAGACTTTTACTGACTCCTGTCAACTTTTGGAAGTTGAGCATCTTTTTTATCTTTTGACACCAGAACATTATTACTGTAGGAAGACCAGGGAAATGAGGGCTTCATTGAATAAAATAAATGAATCAGACTCAAGTGTAATATAGTGTGGGTCACTGAAGACTTGGATCATTAATGTTGCTGACTTCATCAATCTGTTAAACTGATGTCATTATTGATGTGGAAACTAAGAATCAAATCACGGGCCAGAGTTTAAGACTTAAGTTTACGTAGTAGCCTTCAAGGGATCTTTCTTCATGGAGTTTGCATGTTCTCCCTGTGCATGTGGGGGTTTTCTCCAGGTTCTCCGGCTTCCTCCCACAGTCCACAAACATGCTGAGGTTAATTGGTGATTCTAAACTGTCCATAGGTGTGAATGTGACTGTGTCTGTTTGTCTCTATATGTAGCCCTGTGATAGACTGGTGACCTGTCCAGGGTGTCTCCTGTCTTCACCCTTAGTCAACTAGGATAGACTCCAGCCCCCTGCAATCCTAATGAGGATTAAGTGGTGTATAGACAAAGGATGGATGGATGGACGTAAGTTCATGTTTTTTAGATATACTTATATCTGGTATATCTATTTCTATATATTTAAGACATATTTGTGAATTTCCACATGGTTCTCGTCTAAATAATGAGCCATTTGTTTCTGTAAAGCTGCATTCAAATCTGATAATCTTATTTTTTTTTTTACTTCATATATCAAAACTTGTATGTCAACTTAGCAGTGGAAAGTTCTTTATGAATCTCCATCGATGTCTGGATTGTTCTGAGATTGTTCTTTACTTATGTCACACAAAATGTACAAATGCATTAGGTGGCCGTAATGTAACATTTATATTTGGCAGCTAGTGTTGAACTAAACAGAAGAAGAAGCAGACTAAACCAAGGGTAGTAAGGCAAAACCAACTAGCTGATGCTATTGAGAAATACACTCACCTACCACTTTTTTTTTAGGTACACCTGTCCAATTGCTCGTTAACACAAATATCTAATCAGCCAAACACAAGGTAGTACCTCAGTACATTCAGGCGTGTAGGCATGGTCAAGACCACCTGCTGAAGCTGAAACAGAATTCAAATGGAATAATTCTTCTGTCATATTTTATGAGCTCTGACTTCAATGGACTCCCCCTCACAAACCCCAGTGCACCCAGTAAACACAGTCACTCACCACTCATGAGCAGTCGGTCCTCAAACGTGGCTCTGTACGCTCCCGGAGGCGTCGACAGCGCCTTCTTAATCTGACCTCTGATTCCTGACACCGTTCGCACAGAAGCACCTTCAAATTTAGCGACCTCCAGCACTGTGCTGAACATGCCCTGTGAACACAGAGACACCAGTGAAAACACTCCTCACAAAGTTGTTTGATTATGACACAACTTGTACTTCACACTGGCCTGCCTCTTGAATGAAAAACAAAGAGGTACCATCAAATACAACCAAAATCCCCACTGCCCTTCACAGCTACACTACAGTAATATTGAATAGTATGTATGTCTGTTTATTTTTATTGACTTGTGTGTTTGTCATTTATTCCAAGATAACTTTCTCTTGTGAGAGGTAGAAAAGTAGTGCCAAAGCTGGAGCATATACCATAATATCTGTCTAACATGAATTTTGACATCTTTCAGTCATCAAATGTGAGCCGCAGATGAAACGGACTTTTCTTACCTTAACGAAGCAGGTGTTCTTAAAGATCTTGTAAGGGTAACCAATCAGTTTGAGCTTTTTTACTATCGTCACTGATTTATCCAGGTCTAGGATGACTCCTGTGGCAGCAATACGGAAATTAACCTGGAAAGAGAAAACCGACAGTTAGAAGTCAATTATTCTCCCAGTGGTTCTTATTCAATATCAGGTAAATCATTTAGAAAAAGTAATTAAAACATTAGGAAGTGACCAAGAATGATGCCACTTTCCTGTGTATGGCTAGACAATTACACCGTTCTCACTTCGCTTTCAGTATTATTACATGATATATACTTTATTAATTACCACCAATGGTAAATACTGAGCTGACCTGCAGTAATTCAAGGAATTAAAACTTACTTTAGTTCCTGCTACTGACTGCACAGCCAGAAAGCCGGTGCCCTGTGGAGTGATCGGACCTGCAGTTAGACAAAGGGAGACAGAATAATGCTTATCATCATCATAGATTTAATACCATTAATGCATGAATATACAGCACTATTTGGAATACTTCCGATTATTTCTCCAACTAGAAAAGCACTCAGAGAGCGCGGTAGTCCGCCGAGGCTGCTCAGTGGTGTGATTTTTGATGGATGAAATCTTAATAAAAAAATTACCTTGTGCTGAGCACAGGTGTGTGTTATGCATGTGTACATTATGTCCGGATACCGAATCACGTGACCTAAATACGTAGCAGGCAGTGGGAATTGATGGGATTCAGAAACATCCCCACAATTTAATTAATTGTTCCTTGTATCATTTCCGACAGATAAGTCTGCAGTGGTGGACTTGTAGTAGGATCATGTGATTGTCATCAGGCAGCTGACGTAGCTTTCACTTGTTGTCATAGTTACAGTGACGTGCTGCTGCGATCTCGCAGTGATACAGAAATCTTTAACAAATCCATGGATCCAGACTATAAGCCGCATCACTGCCAAAATCAAATCACTTGGTCCTTGTGTCATTTCTGACCTTCCCTGAAAATTTCATCCAAATCCATCAGTCTGTTTTTTGACTAATGTTGCTAACAGAAAGACAAGGAGGCGGACAAACCAGTGCCGATCGTCACATAACTGCGTTGTGTTCCTTGGCAGAGTACTTAAAGAGTCATTGTACAGAAAGTAGCATTCATTCCTTGGTCAATAAATCACCTCTTCTGGGAGCATGTTTACAGTGTGCTACTATTCCTTAGCTGACGTTGTGTATATATGCATTGGACTGTCTACTGTTCTATCCCACCTGCCATACATTTAGTGTTATTTTAGCTGTTAGACCACAAAGATATTGTTTTCATTTAAAAACAGACGGACTACTCAACATGGTAAATGTGCTCCTCTCAGTCTGCACCATGGTTTCTTCATTTACAAATCTAACACACTTACAAACCCAGACTTTCTGTGGTGCTAATGGCTCATCACGGACTTTCTGAGAAAATGTATCTGTACATGTTGAAGCTACTGGGAAAAGAGTATCACAGCACTGCTTTATGACAGACTTTGAATGTTCAACCTTCAATGATTGTGTCCAATCGGAAATGCTTATTCTAAGCCTGAATCATAATATTATGCAAAGCCATTCAGAAACCTACACTGTCTAGTTTACATCCAGAAAGAAAGACCTGATAACTGGACACCAGCAGTCACTATGCTGTCAGTGAGCCTCACCCCAGATGGATGCTCCACAGTGCATGTGCTGCGGTGTGTATTTGAGCAGCCGGTGGCGTCCGTTGTGATCCTCGATGTGATAGAGGGGGATGGTCTGGAAGCGTCGCCAGCCTAATGACAGGATGAGGGGGTCTCGTGTTTTCAGGATACGTTCATACCAGCGATGTTTCTTCAGTCGCATCTGACAGAGACACACACGGCTTTAGATATGTGCTCACTCTTTGTCATAAAGTTACAAAGACAAAACAGGAAGAAATTTATTGTCATTTCTCATGACAGAGCAAAAATTGCCTTTGTCAGGATGCAGCTAAGTCACAAAAAGAAAAGTGTATCTGACAATACTGTTTAACAAGAGCGGGATCCAGAAGTAGCCATAGCTGCTACAATTTCATCTTATTACATGATCATAGGACTTTAAGTTCACAGTGTCATTATTTGGGGACAATAGGTTTGTTTCTATGCGAATTATTATATTGTGCGATTTTGGTGTTTGCCACAGCTAAAGAGCAACTGTAGGAGCCAGAAGATCTAGGAGTATGGAGGGGCCTGTACAGGAAATCCTAGGAAGTGTCTAAGAAAAAAATTTGATGCTTCAGATTAAAAAGAAACTCAGTGTTGAGAGGAAGGATTACAGAATACAATGACACAAATCAACAGCAGGGGGTATTTTACAGAGACAGTTTTGAACCCATTTTTCTCAAAAACAATGAGAAAGTGGGTTTAATCACTCTGCTTCCAAACATTTCAATTTAGCTGTGAAGTCAATGACTAAAATAGTTAGCTGAACATGAAAAGATACAGTATATGGGTCAATATATAATTGCGGGATTTTCTGTATCATTGTTGACATTTTTGCTGTTTTCAGGCCTAAAAGCAACAATCAACAATCAACCAAACACCACATGGCATTTTTATAGAAAGATTCTTCTAAATATTATATATACAATTGAGTGAAATTGAAATTGAAAGTTATTTATAAAGACATTGTAGCAAACCTGTTGACGTGATTAAAAACTCTTGACTCACACACTACTTTATATTAAATAACTCAGAAATCCTTGGAGTCTTTTCTTCAGGAGGAAATGACATCATGTGGAGCAGGTCATGTGATCTGGAATTAACACACTTCCTTGAGAGGTGTTTTTGTAATGGGGAACTTAGCTGAAAGTGATTTCTGGGACACAGATACAATTTGTTATTTTGCATATAAAATTTGATATATTGCCAAAAAAGAAATATCTGTCATGATTATCTCAACTTAATAAAAAGAACACAATCAAAACACTTTTTGAATAAGCTCATTTTATTATTGTTTAGCTAATCAGAAGGTGGTTGTTATTAAATTCAGACGGTTATTTAGTTAATATTGTAGTGATATCCAGTCATTTTTTATTAATTAGTGACTGTTTCCATAATAAATAATTATGGAATTGGTAAAGAAATGATCTCAATGAACACAAAAAACATTATTTTTTTTTACTTTTAATAAAAAAGTATGCAAGATTTATCCCATGGACTTCAGAAGTCCCTCAATTATATATTGACCCATATGTCTAGCATTGAAAACATATTTGTTTTGTTTACACTCATTTGTTTCACTACAAAAATCCATATGAGTAATATTGTAGTTCAGATACCTTTGGTAAAATATAAAATAAAAACTCCCAAACTCCTAAAGAGTAGGTGTGTCCTCACTTTTGACTGGCTCAGTGTGTATATGTATTCAAAACCATATTAAAGATTTTCGTTCCAACTGAGCTTTATAAGTGTAAACTCTGCTCTCATGTCTACTTACTTGCAGATATCCTACGTTGCCTTCATTGGAGCCCAAGCCTCCCAGGACGACAGGGTAATGGGGGTCAAAGTTGGTCACAAACTCACAGGGTAACGGGGAGATTTCTAATCTGACATACATTCCTGGCCGGAAACCTTCATACTGCACTCTGGTCTCATCGTCCACGTCCTCAAACTCTGCTCTGTTCAGCTGTGGACAGAGTGCAGGAAAATGTTCTCATGAGAAGAAATGAATCTAATGAAAGAAATATAGAAATCTAAAAAACATGAAAACAGTAATTAACAAAGAAGTTTGTAAAAAATAGTCTACCTCAGCCTGCTTCTGCATCTCCTCCTTCAAGTCATCAAAGTAAGTGGCGTCTCCGTCATCGTACTCTGCATCAAAGCGCTCCTTTAGCCTCCGTTTCTTCTCCAAACGCTTGTTCTTCTGGACCTCCTCATCATCCACCTTCACCAGGCTCTCCTCTCCTTCATCACCATCATCTTCATCGTTCTCGCTATCCTACAGGTCACAAGGAGCACAACACAACTGACACTCATTTGAGAGAACCAAAAGTGTTAATCAGTTGACACTAGAAGACACATGATGACGGAAACGAGCAGCGAACACCACGGCTGAGTATTTCCACCCTGAAACTGCAGCGTACTAACGGCAGTCTCAAAAACAAAGATTCAGACTTCCAGGTGAATCGACTGAAAGAGAACGCAGTGTTATGTCTAGAACTTCTGTTCCCTGAAAGATATGACTGAGTTACAACACCTGGTTTCCCTGTTGTACAGCTGGGCAATGAAGAGTGAAGAGTGGCTCACAAACCGAGGGATGACAGGTTTTATATCATCATAGATCATCTGCCTTAAAGGCATGAATAGAGTTGTCCAGTCAGGCCATGCGAGGGCGGGGGTTAACGACCAGATAGGACCTTTAATCAAACTTTGCTTAAGACACTTCAGGAAAATGTGTCTACTTAAACGAGGTATGCTGTACATGCTAACATCTTGTCATACTTACAGCTTAACAGCTCAAAAGAGTCACAGTAAACAACAGTATGTGTTCCAAATAAGCTCCTTCATTCATCCATCCCAACATACTGCTCAGTCTGTCAGGTATGTGGACAGTCTGATATTCCAGCACATAGGAGTCAGGAACGACTGCTGGTTTTAAACTTGAGTGGGTTTACATCCACATGTGTGACACCTAACAGTAAGAAGGGCATGACTCCTTCACTGTTCACCTGATATGGATGTTAACACCCAAATTAATGTAAAGCAGGTCTTCTCATAGATATTGAATCCAGTCTCGTGGAGAAGAGGTACCACAATAAAAAACACTAAACTATGCTGACACTGCACTGTACTCATGCACTGTTACGTTACAGCTACAGATAAAACACTGACCAGTCATGAACACAAAGTACTGGGCCACAGTTTGAGGCGTCTGAGGCAGATGTTTCACAAAATCATTTAGTTTTTTGGTTTGGTTCTGGTATGGATTATATTTTTCTCTCATTACTGCATACAACTCCTAAAAACTATTAAGAGTAGGGATGTTGGATATTGGCTTTTTGGCCAATAGCCGATATTGTCCAACCCTCATTTTCGGTTTTCGATATCAACAGATAGCGATATATGTAAGCTATTTAACTAATTTTAGGTAACATCACATATCTCTTGTTGTGGAATTAACACATCATGCCTAATTTTATTGTGATGCCCCATTGGAAGTGTTCTCAAATGCAACAAGCTTTTCCAAATGTAAACACTATGTGTGCAAAATAAGAAAACTAATTTAACTTAAGTTATGGAAAAAATGCCATATTTATACATCTATATAGAGAGATACATATATCTATATATACATATATAAATATACATTTTCTTTCTAAATGTCTCAAACAACAGTTCACACTCTCCCTCCCTCCATGAGTCCAGTAAATGCCAGCAAAATCCAGGCATTATTTTATCAGTTGTCATGACGGACAAAAAAAAAAAAAAAATGATAACAATATTGACCGATATTACATTTTTATGCCAATATTGGGCCGATAATATCAGTGGGCCAATTTAAAAGTATTTTATTAGTAGTTGTCTAATTAAAAGTATTACCAATGATGACACCATTCACTTTTAGTGATCAAAACTTTTGCACAGTAATGCAGATTTTTGTGTTGTGACACAGTGCAAGTCAAACACTGTTTAGTCTAACACCGCATCCACTATCAAACTATCAGATGTCCTACCTCAGCTTCATCCTGCTGTCCAGTTTGGTCCTTGTGGATTTCTCCTGTTTCCAAATCTTCAAAATCGCCATAAAGCTCCTCTAAATAAAGCAAAACAACCAAGTACACCGATTAAATGATTTTGACACATTATTTTACAAAAGTGAAATCCTGAAGTCCATTTAATTAGTCCCAAACCATAATTAAAATATATTTACCCTACTTCAACTCAAAGTGACTCCCTATTCTTGTATCTTTAACTTCTACATTGAACAGAATGAATATTAACTGAACCAAAAGTCAAGTATCAGCTCCTCCTTTCTAAAGTCTTCTTACCGTCCTCCTTCAGCAGTGTAGCCGCATCCTGACCTTCCTCCCACTTTCCAGTGACAAAACAATCCCTGATAGAGTTTAACATCTAAAAAAGAAAACACACCGACCCACGTAAGCTTCATTTCAATATTAATATATATGTTTTTTTTTTTTTTACAATTTCTTGTCAGATCAGTAGTAAATAGGGACTCCAAGAACATCAGCTGTCCGACTATGAATACTGCGTTAGGAACTGCAGTACCTCTTCCAGGTCCCAGTTGTGGGAGGAGTCGGGGTTGAAACGGGAGCAGTCCCGAGCATTGGCCTGAAACTTTTTGCTCTTCTGAGGACGGCTGACTCTGAACAGTCCTCCCAGCTCCTCCTCCTCCTCCTCTGAATCATCTGCTTCGACAACTGCACAACACAGAGGACCAGCGATTGTCACGCATGAAATCTCAAACATACAGTACACACTGCTTGCTTTTATTTAGAATATTCATATTCACCAAAATGGCTGCTGTAAATAGATAGCGTCTGTTAGTTACCAGGGCAGCTAGTTGTTTTGCTTCACAACCTTTGCTCATGTCAGTGCATTTTCTCTGTTAATTACTCTAAAAGTATGCCTTTAAAAATACATTTTCATGCTTAAATACTTATATAGTATGTATGTTTTCATGTATTCCCAAACCCATTCCTCCAAATGGTAACGAACCATTCTGCAACATTTGAGGGCTACAAATGCAGCTGCAGGTCAAGAAAATTGGGTGCAACAAACATGCTGACTTTCCTTCAGAACTGGCAGCTGTCCAGCAACACCTTCAGAACTGGCAGGAACCAGTGGGATGCTGGTTCTGTTGGAGCTTAACATGGAGTTTTTACTCTCCATTGTAGCCAAGGGCTGCTCAAAGGTAGCAGTTAGCTCTTTCTATAATATTCTAAGGTATTGATGTTCACATTTAAAATCCTCTGGGATTACTACTCACACTTTTTTCTTTATTTTCTCATGTATATTTGTAAGGGTAATCTTTAATGGAAAGCAGTTGTTTTCCCAGTCAGAGGCCCTGTGGACAGTTGTTAGTACAGGTGTATTGTCAAAGGGCTGGAGAGCAACAAGGATGTATAGACATGAAGAATAACAGAGGTTCCTTACAGATTATTGGCTGAATCGCTTTCTTTTTCTTCATCAGAATTAGTGATCTCCTCAAGGCTGAGAAAAAGTTCTGACTGATATCTATCATGCAGGACAATCAGAGAGGATTCAGTCTTCCCAGTTCCTTCTGCAGCAGGACACTGAAGCAGAACGTCCAGCCAGAGTCAGTAAGAATTATGAATAACCACAAAAGGAACAGGAAGTCCTGCAATAGAGCCCTTATCTAAACATCATGGAGTCAGTCTGGGATCACATGAAACTACTGCTTGGGACAACCAACCTTCCTGGCTGTACCTGAAGAACTGATGCTCACACCTCACATCTGATTTCATGCTTCCTGCACGCCGTATGCAGTTAACTGAATTAGAAACATCCTCTTTTTGCTTTGACGGCACCATACTGTAAATGTGTGTGTACATGCAGCTGGAGACGAAGGATACCTGAACCATAAACCAGCTTCCTCAGATTGGGGGCAGCTTCTTGTTGCCGTAGAAATGCTTCTGATGCTTTCTGTTGCAGACCTTCCTTCCATCTCAGAGCCCCTGTAGAAACAAACAGAAGAGAGGTAAAGCAAATTCAAGGAAGGAAACACAAAAATCAGTGAACCTCAAGCTGCTTGGACACCTTCAGTATCATCGACACATTCAGACAATATGAAAACTTCACATTCCTGCTCACCAGGAAGCTCCAACAAATGCTCTGTTATTGTTGAATTCTGAGCTGAATATGTGCAACGAGTTTCTGGACCAGATCGACATCTTCAATGCTCCACAAAACAAGGAGGAGCTTTCATTAGCTGTTCTAGACCTTTCTGATCACAACACACATGGTCTTTCTCTGCAGATGGAGCTCATGGTCCTTAATAAAGTCAAAACATCAGTTTTTAAGCCTCAGGAGGTGTTAAGATCTGCGGGGTCTCTCTGGTTATGAACTAGAAAAGCACTTAATTGTTACTTTTGTTTCCTTGGACTATAAATCTAGAGAAACCAAACAAACCCTGGATTATTATTTAAGTTGAAAAAAAGAATTTAAAAAGTCGAATTCCAATGTACTTTCTGAATAATCATCACTGAATGTGGCTTTTCAGGGGGCAAATACATCCCAATGTGATCTCAAGTGTTCCGGAGCAGGAAAATCACAGCATATTAACCGATAAATAACCACAACTTAAAATGTTTCCTTTGTTTTAGCGAAAAAAGTGCATTCTGAAAATGTTCACATTTAATGAATTATCCTTTTTACAAAACATTATGAAAAAACCTGAATTTTTTAAAGAAAAATAAGTTCAATTTTTACAACATTAAGCCTCAGTTTATCATTTACACATTACAACTTATAGACCACAGAGTTTCTACAAAGGAACAAAACATTTAGTCTCAGGTATCTGGAACTGAACGATATAGTATTTTATTTTATGATCAAAACAACTTGTCAGGAACTAGAAATTATTTTAAATTTGCATTCATTTCCACATCTGTGTAGAAATCCTGAGCACCACACAAACTAAAGTGGGAACTATTAAGGGAAGAAGGTCAAGCTGTCCACCTGCCTTATAAATGTTTAAAATACACACCAAAAAATACATGGGTCAATATATAATTGTGGGACTTTTTGTAACATAGTTGACATTTTTTCTGTTTTCAGGCCTAAAATCAACATGGCCACAATGTTGTTTGAATTTTTTTCCACTTTACAAAGTTATTTAAATCTGTATGAAAAGAAAAAAAAAGGAGGATGGTGCCTTATCTTCATTAAAAGTACAACAAATCTGAACATGAATTCAAAGAAAAACGAATCATGTACATACCTTGTTCTGCTTCTTCTTCACTCTCACTCTTCGCCATGTCATCAGCTGTACTTCCTTCCTCTTCTGCAGATTCATCTTCCTCCTCTTCATCATCATCTTCCTCCTCTTCATCGTCACTTTCCTCCTCCTCCTCCTCCTCCTCTTCAGAACAGTGTCCAGAGTCTTGTGCTCTCCCAGCCTCATCCTCTGATTGGCTCTCCTCCAGCTCATCCTCGCTGTCTGCAAACGCCAGCTCCTCCGTCTCTCCTCGTTCTCCTTCCTTCTCCTCCAGCTTCTGTTTCTTCACTGGTGGACCTCCACCTGCTGTGGCCTTTGTGGATTCCAGTCTCGCCTCTCTGAGAAATGTGGACAAGCCATCCTCATTTTGATCTTCCTCTTCTTCACTTTCGTCAGCCTCATCGTCACTAGATCCACTGGCATCTTCATCCTCTTCATCATCCTCCTCCTCCTCCTCCCCCTCAGTGAAGATGACCTTCCTCCTTTCTCTCTGGGTCTTGGGATCCCAGACAGATTTCTCTCGAAGTCCCTCCTGTTCACTAACAAACACAAAAAGTAAGGAAAGTTTATTGTTTCAGTCAAATACTCGGCTTTTCTTAATTCTCTCCATTTCAATGTTCTTGTAACTCATGTGGCCACCATTTCATTACTGTCATCTTTTTGTACTTAAACATCTTTATAACGTGCTTGTCCTGTTGTTTTAACACTAAAGAACCACTGAAGATAATACTTTTGTTTTGTTTGTTGTCACAGACCACTGTGTGGTCACAGACCACTGTGTCAGAAAAGAAAGTACAAGTCCTGTCATTAAATGCACTAAAATCCAAAAACCATTTTTAAGAGTGCTGTCTGTGCTCTCTGGTTGAAGCAACACTGTTTCTAAATAATCTCATATCTTTAGAACATATTTCTGGCGCTACTATATCAAAATGTCACGATGGTATATCATCTACTGTCAATCTACTGTATGCATATTCATTGTGTATCCTACAATTTCATTTAGCTTTAATCCGAAGCGACGTACATCTGAGAGTAGATCCAACACCAGCAAGGATCTAGTCAGGAGAAAACAACCAGGATAAGAGCCATAAAACAAGTTCAGGTGTGATAATAGGACTGTGGTGTCTACAGGCAGTGCAGGAGTAATAGCAGTTTTTATTTTTTGCAGTCTGTCAAGTGCAAAGGTGTTCAATGAAGAGCTGGTTTTCAGTCTTTCCTTAAAGACTGAGTGAGACTCTGCAGATGGAACAGAGTCTGGTAACTCGTTCCACCACTGGGGAACCACAGAGGAGCAGAGTCCAGCTGTGGACCAGCCCTGTTGTGGTGGTTGGATCAGGAGCCTTTCGTTGGCTGAATGCAGTGAGCAGGAAGGAGAGTGGAAGAAATGAAGAGCTAGAGTTGCGCTTGGAGGAGCCATACCTGCTCTGCTCGCTGATGTCTGTAGGGTCCAGGGTTGCAGAGCCGCTGAACAGAGAAACCTTGCTGGCAGCCATCTTGGCATCCAGAGTGGCATGTGTGTCGATGAGAGACTGGACCAGCTCTGTGGTGGGCCTCACCTCCTCCTGTACCGGGGGAAGAACAACGGATTTCAAAGCCACCTTTCAGATCAGCTGAATGAAAACTGTAATCCCAAACACAAGTGTAGCGTAATATTTTTTTGAGTACGATGTGCTAAAAGTAAAAGATGATGTAATTATGGCAAATGCTATTAGACTGAAGACCAGAGGTAAAACGTGTATAAAATACATAACGATGAATATTCTAGCAATCGCTGATGTTTTGGTGGTATTGTGTGTGTTTGTGGAGGACAATCACACACAGCTGGAAGATCAGAAAGTAAAACATGTATTATTGGAGTGAAGATGAATCACATGCTTTGTAGAATATGATACATGGTGTACTCAAAACATGATGGGGTAAACTTAAGGTATTATAACTTTAACATATATTAGAATAATATGCATGAAATCTATCATAAAATAATAAGGGTAAGATGTGGAGCAAAAAGTTTGAACATGTCTGGGGATGTTCTCTGTAAAACTTGACCTAATGATAACCTAATGTCCTCTGTAGGGAGTGATCTAGGGGTTAAATATGATAACCTGATGTCAGGATCTGACCAATAGATTGAGAAAAGGATAATGTTGTCAAAACTGTCACTCCTATCATACACCCCATAGGCGTGGAAAAATGACCAACTCTCACAGCATAAAAGACGATGCACAGCTCAGTATCTCTGGTTTTCTTGAGTTGTTAATCACTGCCAAGAACTACTCCTGGATTTTTTTATTGACAAATAAATCCTGCTGCCTCTGAATGCTGACTCCTTCTGGTGATTCTCTGAAGATCTTTAAAGGAGCTTTTCAGACATTTGAACACGGTCAAGTCTTAGACTCTGGCCTTGATCTGTGACTTACCGTATTGGCCCGAATATAAGACGACCCTGATTATAAGACGACCCCCTCTTTTTCAAGACTCAAATTTGAAAAAAGACTTTTTGAACACCAAATTAATTTTCATACAGAAAATAATTACAGTACATCTGAAACAAATGATTATAACAATATATTTGAGAGAAAAAGCATGTTATTTTGCCTCATTCAAATCTTAATATCTGAACTGGCCTGGGGAGTTAAGTTCAGCATTCGCTTCAATGATATCTGGCGCCATCTAGCGTCGTGAATGGGTATAATGTTTAGACCCCGAATATAAGACGACCCCCATTTTTTCAGTCTTATTTCAATGCAAAAAACACCGTCTTATATTCGGGCCAATACGGTAGTTTACACTTCACAAGCACACACCTGCTGCTGGTTGACGTGGCTGGCTGGGAGGTCAATATAAACAGCATCTTTGTCATACACGACCCCTCCAACTCCAGCCATGGGGGCGTACAGCAGACGCTCTTTCTCGTTCAGCGCCCGTTTCTTCTGAGCGTCTGGCAGTGGACACGGGTCTGGCAGGAAGTTCACATCTGACACCTGAAAGTCTCCTACACCTGCAGACAAGATAAAAAGAACAACATATTAGCGTACATTATTCAAAAGAACCTCCTTCAGTACTATTTTGGAGTGTGTCTGCTTTAGAGAACACGATGTGCAGCAGAAACCTTTTTAAGGGGACTGTACCTGCGATGTGGACCTGCCCTTTGTTTTTCAAATGAGTCCCCCTCAGGTAGCCGTAGAGAGACACAGTCCGGTCACACTTGGGGTCTGTCCTGATCTTGTCAGGGTCTGTCAAGTCCTCCATTCTGCAGGAAGGACGACAAACAGTCTGTAACTGTTCGGTTTCACTGCTCAGGGACGTCATACAAGCTATTAATGTTTCAGTTGTCAGTTGTGTTCTAAAGATGGTAATAATTAAGCGTTAATCAAGTCATCTATATTGATAATTCAACTGAAAAATAAACATGTCAACCAACTAGGCAAACAACGAAAGACATGCATGTCAGAAAATGTAACAAACTTTGTTCATTTACATATTTTACACAATGAATTCATAAGATTATGCGTTTCATAATGTCAATGTTTGCTTTTATTATTAACCACTTTGAGGTTTAAGGGAACCCCGTTGTAAAAACGCTGTAATTACGAGGCACTTATGTCATCATGGTCATTGTCCACTTATAAATACAGTCATGGAAAAAATTATTAGACCACCCTTGTTTTCTTCAATTTCTTGTTCATTTTAATGCCTGGTACCACTAAAGGTACATTCGTTTGGACAAATATAATGACAAAAACAAAAAATAGCTCATAAGAGTTTAATTCAAGAGTTGATATCTAGACATTCTCCATTGTTGTCTTGATAATAACCAAAATCACTACAGTTCTTACGTCAATAGCTACGGCATTATGCTGCCAAAAACAGCTTTTAGGCATTGTCTTGTAGGAAAATTCAGTCATTGGAGGCAGGAAAGAGTTTTCCAGCTGGTGGAAGAAGACTTTTCCAAGAGTAGCCCTGTACATGACCTGGTTTATTTGCCCTGTTCCACCCATACTGAAACAACTCCCGATGGTCACTGATCCACCCCCATGTTTTACTATAGGGGCAAGACAGTCTGGTTTGTAGCTTCTCCAGGCTTCCTCCTAACCAGTAAGTTGGCTGGAGTGGGCATCAACTGTAAATTGGATTCATCCCTGAAGAGAACTTTAGCCCAATTATCAACAGTCCCATCCTTGTGATCCCCAGCAAAAAGTAACCAGGCTTTCCTCTGCCTTTCGTTGATGAAGGACTTCGTCTGTGCTCCGTGTGACTTCAGACCAGCTTCAAGAAGTCAGTTTCCAACTGTCCTTGCCGAACAAGTCACATTTCTCCACAGTGCCCACTCATTTTTAAGGTCCCTGGAGGTCTGACAATGATTCTTGACACAGGAACGGATGAGTGACGGTCATCTGGTGGGTAGAAAGACGTTTCCTGCCGCGACCAGCTAGCAGTTTGGTAGAACCATGTTTAGCTTGTTTTTTCTTGGTGTAATGAACGGCTGTCTTGGAGACCTTCAGTTTTTTCGCTACTTGTCTCTCATTTATGCCAATTTCCAGCAGTGCCAAGATGGCTGCCTTTGTGGCTTCACATAATTCTTTTGTTTTAGGCATTATGTGATGTGAGAGCTGACAACTTCTGAGTTGTGCTACGGCTTGAATGTAAGCAGGAAACCACTCTAGGCCTTTGCATGTGCAGTGCTGCTTATGACATGAAATGGCCTCTTATATACACTGGGAATACAATTAAGCTTAAGCATGTCAAATAGGACATAAAGTATTATGTAATCAGCTGCATTTTTTGTCGTGTTCATTGTATTCTTCGGGAAATATACCTTTAGTGGCACCAGGCATTAAAATGAACAAGAAACTGAAAAAAACAAGGGTGTTCTAATAACTTTTTCCATGACTGTATATTACATTAATGATCCACAGTCACTACACAGTCTAAACAACAACAGTCAGACCAACAGTCCACTGCTGCTAGAACCTGAATATGTCGTTGGTGGTGTGTTCCAGGTGAATGGAAGTCATGTGGATATTTCGACAATAACACGTCATGCTGCAGCTCCTGGTTACAACTCACCGGTCAACCAGCACATAAGGGTGGGAGGTCTGCCAAACCAGAGGACGAAACTTCATGACAGAGATGAAGCGTCCGAGGTTCTTCACTTCCTGAGTCTGATATTCACCGTACACCATACCAGACAGGTAGAAGAGCTTGGCCCCCTGGTTCAAACAAAACATGTAAAAAACAGTCTTTCAATGTACAAGATTCTGAGTGGGAACAAGGGGACACTCTTTCAGCAGTAACATTGTATTTATTTGTACCTGGTACACCTCTGTCCAGAAGCGATGTTTGAGGTTTTTCTTTGTCTTCCTCAGTGTTTTGTTGTTCTTGAATGAATCCAGGTGAGTTAAGACACCCATGATACGAGGGAAACCATGAACCTGACAGATGTTGAGAAACTCAAACGTCTCCATCTCAAACCCAAAGCTCGCATCGATCAACATCAGAACCTGAACACAGAAGAAAAACAAAAAGGGTTGCATTTCAATTCAGTTAATTAACAATATTCCATCATTCCCTCTATTCAAATCAACAGCTTAAAGGTCCTTTCACTATCAGTCTTTTACATTTACTTTTCACAAGTCGTGATTAAAGCTGACTATATAGCAGGTACACAGAGAAACATTTTATAATGTAATAATGATTCACATTTAATTTTATAGGCACATTCATACATTTGTTAAACTCACTGTTTATACAGTGAACTCAACAACATACCAGGTCAGCAACCTTGGCGAGATCAATCATTGTGTTTATGTCATTGTTACACTCCACAAAAGTCAGACGATGCTTCTTGCCTGAAAAACACAAAAAACTGTTAAGTCATATCAGGTACTTATCATAGACAAATAAATAGCATAGCATTGTGGTTAAATGCATACTGGTGCTAATAAAAACATAAATTATTTCCTAAAGTCCCATTAACCAGTTTTTCTTTCCCTTGGTGTTCGTTTATTTATTTGCGTTAAATATTTATCTGCAGTCCTTGGGCAGAGTCCACTAAACTGCAGAAATAAAAGGTTGCCGTCAGCCTTGGTGAATTAAAACAGACATGATGAAACCTTAACCTAAATAAAACTGACAACAGCATAATTACCACTAGGGATCAGATTCTTGCTGGCTGACAACAGCAGACATCTCTTAAAAAAAAAAAAAAAAAAAATCCTATTACGTCAACTTCCTGTAGATACTATGGTCCTATTATGACCCTTGAATTTGTTTTATGGATCTTATCCAGGTTGTTTTTGTAGAATTGTAGAATCTCTGCTCAGCGACTTTAAATGTGAGTGTCCTTCAGCCAAACTCAATAGAACATGTTTCAAACTCTCTTATTGTCCACATCCTGCTGGCCTTTACTGACAAGTAGTTGTGACCAAACTCTGAAACATAACAATCCTCCCTACTAGAGACTCTTATTAACCCTGAACCGGCACAGGAGGTCATTAAAAACTGCTGTGGTGCAAGATTGTTTTTTTAATACAATACATCAACATTAGTCATTAAGACATCCTCACATGTTTAAAGGTTAGATATTATCCACTATATTCAAGCAGTGACAGGAGTTAGGCTTGTATCCATTACTGTTAGTGTTTTCTTATGCACACTATGAAGAGGCTGCACTGTCGACTATTTATCTTAGACCAGGTGTGAACATAATATTTTAAGTATTATTGTCAGGGTACCTGCCTGGCCCCCCTTCCTGCCTTCTCCTCTCTCTGCTTCACCCTCTTTTCCTCTCTCTTTCCCTCCTTTCTCCTCTCTCCCTCACCCTCCCTCTCTCCCTCAGTGGACCTGCCTCCTGCTCCATTTGTCCTCTGCCCTATCACTGTCTGTCCTGCTTCTCTTCTCTCTCACTTTCTCTGCTCCATCCCTGTGTCTCTCCTCCCTGATCAGCCTTTGTCCCACTCTGGTCCATCCGTCACTGTTTCTCTCTCTTTTCTGGGTTCTTCTGTCTCTCCTGTCTCTCCGCCAGCTCGTAGCATCTGCTACGCCAAGTTGTGAGTAGGTCTTTGGTTCTTCTGGTCACCTGTTTTCAGCCACAAGTTAACCATGGTTTTCCTCTGCTTTAGTTCTCTGCCGGTTTGTCCTGTCCTCTGCCTTCCAGCCCACTGAGCGGCTGTCGCTGGCTCCTTCCTCTCAGACCTCAGACACTCGCAGACTCTGCCCACCAACTCAGACGAGCCACGGCTGTCGGCTCTTCCCTCCCTGGACCTGCCTGGTCACCAATGGCTGCCCTCTGCCTGCTCAGCGCGTCTCCTCCAGAAGCCGACTGCTGAGCCTGACTATTCCCCAAACCATTAGTGAGTACAGCCATAGTTTAGTTTAAATTAATTACTCTACTAGAACCCAAGTCCTAGATTGTCTTTTATAGTTGGTAAGTCTAGTTTAATTCTTAGTTAAATCGTGAGTTTAGTGAATAGGTTTGGTTATAGTTTTCTTTCTGTAAATAAACTTGGTTAATTCTGATCTGTCTTAGCCCTTCCTGTGTGCCTGCACTCTGGATTCAGACTCCCCAGTATTGTGATAATTATAAGTTTTGCACACCTGACAATTCCAGTATGATGTGACAATGCTCCAAAATGCACTACTCAACCCAATACATGTTTTGTTTCTATTGCTAATGTTTTACCTTCCACACAGCACACCAAAGTCAATCCACTACACTAAGATGATCACAGTAATAATGGAAATACGCTGATTAATGTAACATGATCCACGCAGAGGTCGCCAGCCAAACTCACCAGAGACGATGGTTACAGGTCCACATATGTCCCCAAGCTTCTGTCGTGTGAAGTTTTTGATCAGGCAGCGGATCAGAGTACTTTTTCCCACCTTGGGTGGCCCAACAACTACAATCACTATCGGAGGTGGTTTCAGGGGAGTCCGGTCTACAAGAGGGATGTGGTGTTTTCTGGTTTTTATGTCCTGGGCCCTGAAGAAGAACATAAGAAACAACACAATATTTAGTGAAACACATTTTTCTTATTCCTATGTTAGAGCAGGTGATCTGAAAATCATCAGGTCTGACCTGTGGAAGGTTTTGGCCATTCGCGTAGCGGACTGAACCGCGAAGGCTTTAGGGTTGCGTTTCCGTTCATCCTCCTCCGCCGAGCCTCTCTGCTTCTTAGCCTTCTTCTTCTCTGCCTTTGGTCCACTGTGCTTCTGCTGGTGCTGCTTCTGTTTCTTAACTTTCCCATCCATTCTGTCTGCTGTGAAACACAGACACAAGTTGAATATCAAGTGCAAGAGGCGTCAAGACGAAATGAACATCCTGATACACGGAGACACTGGAGGGGAAAGACTTCAGTGAAATGACACGTTCAACTTTCTGTTAAAATGAAAATGTTGGATAAATTCATTTTGCACAAAAACAAATCTATATTCCGTAAAAGTCAGTCCCTTTATGTCCATTTGTACCTCTATCTTGTTTCTTGTACATTTAATGAGTCATGCTGAATCATACCTTCACAAGACATGCCGTTACTAAGGTTTTAAAACCACAAATCATTCAAATCTCACTCATTCAGAATAATAAAAATACACAATATATTGAGAATTATTTGGGAATCACTTAATGAAGACGTTTAGTGGGATAAAATATTCAAATAAGTGTAAAGAAATAATCAAACCACCTAAATAACCTTCAAATGTTTGTCCTCTTTCCTCACTAACACTGATGTCCTTCGTTCTGCAAAATGAACCACAATTACTCTTTTCTTAGTCAAATTTTATGTAATTCAACAATATAGGCAAACATCACTGTTTCTGATAAGTGTGAGGTTTTGACAAACATAATATTAAAAACTAAATAATTCATACATATATTGTTTATAGGTCTACAAAACTCTTTATAACCACACAAAACTGGGTTGGACCTTTTATTTCCAGCAATAATACTCTCATATATTGAAATTTAAAACGTATTTTGGTCACTACAGCATAAAAAGAAAAACAATTAGAGTAAATGACCAATCCCCTCATTGATGTATTTACAGCTGCAGTATTAATGCTAGCATCAACAGCTAAATGTAGGTGTTCTGTTAGTAAATTAGGCAAACTGAGAGCAAGAACCGATGCTTTTAAATGACATTTAGGAGTTTTAAATCATCTCCGGTTGATTAAATTTGAGAAAAAGAACAAGTGTGGTCCAGTGAGCTGCATGAATGTGAACCATACAGTCTATGATGTGAACACATGAGGCTATAAACAGGCTAACAGACAGGCTAACAGCTGGTAAAACAGCTGCAGAAAGAAACCCCGGCAGCGACCAGAGTTACACTAAAGCTTCAGGAAAAAACAGAAAATGTTTCTCACAATACCTGATAGTTAAACCTCTGTTGCGACTCAACGTCTGTTCTCTTCAGGTATCACATGTGTTTTGTGACCTGCTGCCCGGAAGTGGAAGGAAGTGTCACGTTGAAGCAAAACGAGCGCAAACAAAACTGTGAAAGGTTCCGGTTAGTCAGAAACAGGTGAAGTGAAATGTCGCCCTCTGTTGGCTGAGATGGGAGTGAAGCGAAGGACCTCTTTTTATGAAGACAAGCGTGGGTGGTCACTTTGGAGAGAGACAATACGAGGTGACAAGCAGAGGTCAGACATGTTTAGCTATTTCATTTTTATTTTTGAAGAAATCAAAAACAACTAGGACATAAAACAACTTAAAGTGATAATAAGGTAAGAATATAGTGGTGAAGTTACATTACTGTTAAATATCTTCAATATAGAAGGAAACTTGATTGCTGTTTGGTCAAAAGTTAAATTGAAGATGAAGAAATATACAGCAAAGAGGAGAAAGAAGCATGTTACAAATGCAGAACAATAAAAAATGTAAAAGAGATAAAACAGAATAGAATAGAATATCCTTTATTAGTCTCACAAGGGGAAATTTGCAACATGACAGCAGCAGCAAAGTGAGAGTAAGGATAGCAAGAAAGCAAAACTATAAATTAAAGAGATGAGGTATACACACTACATAAACAATAGAAGAACACAAGGATACTAACAACACAAATTTAAGAATATTTAAGTTTAATTTAAGAATGAATTGTTGCGAGGAAAGCAGCAGAGAGAAAAAGGACAGAATGCAAAATGAAAGAAAAGACACCACTGTGCTTCAGTGGACCTCATTCCCTCTAATTAACATTCATTTTCCACACAATAAACAGACAGCACAGTGCAAGACAGGGATTTTCTGTTCTATCAAAGTTGCAGTTAAGATTTCCCACCAGTTGATGGTGCCAGCAGACAAATGCTAGAGCCTGATGGACAAGATTCATCACGGTGAGGGTAATAACCATCACAGAGAAAATAATACCGACATGACACAGGACACGGGAACAGATATAATTCTCGTATCCGTGTAGGAGGTAGAGGAAGCTGCTTTTTGTTCAGTGTGCTTGAAGAGGCTGACCTAAGTCTTTGTCCTTTAATGTCAAATCTTCCCACTATAATTACAATCATTGTCGTCATTCTCACCATCGTCTCATTTACTGTCCTGACTGTTATCACTAGCAACAAGTTCTGAAGAGTCCAATGAAGCCCTTTGAACTTCCTTCCTTTAACGTCAAGGGCTTGTTGTCCTTTGATTCACCAGCTGTCACCTTTATCCTAATTTATCATGATCTGCTTTATAGCATCTGGCTGCAACCCATCATCCACCATCATTCAGGGGTTTTTCTTTCTTCATTTATTTTTTCTAGAACAAAAGTACAAAACAACACATTATGCTGTAAACAGCAAAGTGTAAACAAAGCAAAAATAGGTCCTGGATTTTAGATTCGTTAAAGTAGTGGCAGCTTTGTGCATGATGAGCTTCATGGGGAAAAGACATTAGAGCCGTGAAAATATTGAGTTTATTAGACCTGAAGAGGCCTGTTGGATGACGGGTGAAAGGTCTTCATGAACCTAAAAGACGCCCCGTTGTATTCCACTGGCTCACTTAGAATAATTGTATAATACTTTCTTTTTCTACGTCTGAAAGGAGACATTCACCGTAACAAGTTACTCTCCATGTAAAAAATAAATACATACTGTATATAAAGCAGGATGCAGTAAATTTGGAGTCATGCTCCCAGTATTGGAGTCTGAGAATTATGTGCAAGCCCTGACCTTTCCGAGCAGCATCATAAAATGTGAAGCAGCTCCATAAAATGTGATTAATGCCGAACTGTATTTGTTTGTGTTTCAGAGACCCGCTGAAGTAATGTGAAGCAAAGAAGTCCAAAAAGAATGATACAAATGATGATACATGGAAATGTGGAGAATGATTGAGGAAGGCTGAATTAGATCGATGTTTCTGATGAAGCCTTTTGTCTGTCTATTTGTCCATATAGACCAATGGCAGTGATTTGATATGGGTTAAATAGCAGCTATAAGAGTACCAGCTAAACATTTAAATTAGAATACTGTTAAAAATCTGTGTTTTGGATTGTTACTGTTTAAAATTTCTGATATTATAAATAGTAACTGCAACAGCTGGACACAAATGTCTCTAATGGAAGGTAAAAAAATGTTAATTCATGTTTTGAAAGAGTCCAGTGAATGCAGATGATTTAACACTATACATGTCATCTATAGTTCGGAAATATACAGTCATTCTAATGGATCAAGTAACAACAATGGTTCAAATGGCTTAGTGTATTGTGAAAGAAATTATGAATAGTGAGAAACTTACAGATAATTATCAATGACTATATAGTTCCAACAAATCTAAGAAGATTATAGCCTCATTGTGTTACGGTCCAAGAAGCAAACCGCCTGGAACTGAACAGTGGAATACTTGATTACGTTAGACTGTATCAGATCATTTATTAATGTGTCAGCCAGTTAATCTTAGACTCATTTCTATAGTTTAGCTGTGAGCAGAACAACGCTTCCACCCTCGTAACATGTGATGTATACTGTGACATTTATGCGCACTTGCAGAATTGTCCATAGGGAGTTCCCTCTGTGCATCAGAGTGTATATGAGTGTGTGTTTAGTCCTAATAAAACAGCTCTTCCTGCATATACCCTGTGGACTGACTGAATGCCTTGATTCTTGACCTGTGGCAGAGAGAGAAAAAGAAGAATGGAAAGAAATGGGTTTGATTATTGAAACACTCTGACCAATAAAATGCTTAATGAAGTGTAAAAATATGAAGGGAACTACTGGTAAACAAACCAAAAGACTCCATTTTTCACCACTACAGCACAGTGATTGAATACATTTGATTAGATGATGGTATTGACTGTATCAACAAAAGGGACAAATGAGACAGATATGGAACTGGTTGATTGTTCTTCTACTAGTGGGCCATGATAACCACACCTTGCCTCATTCAAACATTTACCACAACCTTAACCTAAAGCTAGTCCAAGGAGACACAACCTAAAGCTAGTCCAATGAGACACAATCTAAAGCCAGTCCAAGGAGACACAATCTAAAGCTAGTCCAAGGAGACAAAACCTAATGCTATTCTAAGGAGACAAACCCTAAACCTAGTCCAAGGAGACACAACGTAAAGCCAGTCCAAGGAGCCACAATGTAAAGCTAGTCCAAGGGGACACAGTCCCTACAGTGTCACAGTAAAGACATATTTTTGTCCCCACAACATGAGCACTCTAAAGTAAATACACACACACACATACACCTGTGCTGGGCTGATGAATGGGCCCACTTTCAGCACTGGGGTGTTAGCAGTGGAATGATCCGTCATTTAGTAGAGATGACTTGATGTTATCAGAGAGTGAGAGAAAACAGAGCAGAGAGAGATGAATGAGGACATAACAAATCCATAGCCCACATTTCCACATGACTGCGTCTGGCTGTTGCCATTCGAACAGTAAACACTCATGCAGTTTACAACAGCAGCGGTCTTTGTGGGTGAACCATGTTACAAAATAGACTGTTGCATCAATTGAACTGGTAAAGGAAATCCCCTACACAGAGGATACTGGGAAATCATAAATGATGATGCATCAGTTTATTAACATTTGAAATTAATGTTTTATGGGACAAATGGTTAGCATCGCAGTCAGTTTGATGCTGGTGCATTGGATTTTCAAGACCAAGTTCAGACTGCTAGGTAACAGCCAGCTTTGTCTTTATACTGGAATAGGACGGGTTTTTTTGGTTTGTTTTAATTGTTCATCAACCCACTTTCAGGATGTTTTTTCAATCATTGAAATCTGAGGTTACGTTTGAACGTAACAACAAATATCTCAGAGAAAGATAGATCAAGTGGATCAAATAGATTACGGAAGAGTGGGGAAAAAATTAAAAATTGAAGCCGTCATTAAAACTACCATCGTTGAGAACACATTAACAAAAAACATTGACGATACAGAAGTCAGTGAGTGATATTTTCTGAACCCATACGTAGCTGCATGTTGCAATACTACAACAATCAATCCTGACTGATTGAGCAGATACAACAAGCTGTACCACAAAAACAAAAGAATTGATAGATAGACTAATCAAAGCACAGTTCTTGAGTTTTAAAACAGTTCTCCAAATGAATACAGTCATATGACATTGTTTTAAATTAGTTCAGACATCGCATATTCACCTCAGTGCATACTTATTAAATTCATATCGTTGTAGTGAGAGTGTCATGGTAAAGTCCTAAGCAGATAAATCTACATGTACTCACATTATTAAGTCCTAATTAAGTTTCTGACATCGGTCTTGGAGTCCAAGTTTATGCCCAGTGAAACACAAAGCAAGAATCAAACAGTTCCCACAAAAATCGTGAAAATAAATTTACCTGCAAAGACTTGCTCACATCAATACATCAAATTACCATTAGATATATGCCAAAGCATCAAAGTTTCTGCTTGGAAACTCATGTATTCATTCTATGTATCATGGCTATATTGTGCTGATGTCATTCTATTTATTCAGTGACTATTTCCTAAAGAAATTATACAAAACTACAAGCCTCCCACTACAAATCTTCCACGCCGAGATTTATACCTGCAAAGTGGCATCAGAAAATGAAAAATATATCCATAAAAATGTATATGTGCACTATCACGGGGAGCAACAGTTTTTCACAGCACTCAAAGTAATAATAAGCAATAAGTAAATCTTAATGAAAAGTTAAAAAAAATTAATATGTAGACCTAAATACTTGAACTCAGGGCTCTCTATGGGGTCTCAAGATGAAGGTACCTTCTTAAGTCTCCTCATCATTTAAAACAATACTGTACTTTACAAATGCAGATTAAAGACATTTGTAGGCTGGAAAAGATCACAAATAACTGACCCACATCTTTGACCAATTCATGTGTGTCATGGAATCATGGAAATTGGAGGCTATGTTTGGCAACATGACTTTCAAAATCTGTGCACATACGTCCACATACACACAGACTGAGACTGAGGTCCTGTCAGTCCTCAGTGACCTATGAGCAGGTCTTGATCAACTGCTTTCACTTCCTTGTTTTGGATGTGTGGATTCCCCTCATGACACACGCACTGCTTCTGTTTATGGCATCCACAAAATATTAAAAACACGCAACTTGCAAACACTCCATTTATGGAAAAATAACTCTTGGAGGCATCTAATGTGTTGTGGCCACTGATGTAAAGCCATTATTTGTGTACTGCATAACCATCATGAATAGATTCTGAGTAATGATGACGGTGAGTTCACGACAAGATGTGACGGTGGTCTTTGTCCAGTTCAGCAGGGTCAGCCATTGTGCAAGAAGGTCACTAGGCTCTTTGAATGTGCATTACTGAAGCATCTCCATCTGCTTCTTGAAGCACGTCACAAGGCTGGTTTTCAAGGCTGACATGTTGTCTCGCTGTCTCTCCCTTTGAGGTTCAGCCTGCTTGTGAAAATGGAGTTTGGACAATGTTGTTATCCAACCATGTTGGAAGGCAGCTGCTTCAGATAAAGCAGGTATAAACTGTAGCGGGCTAAAAGCCTGCTATCATTGCCTCCTCTGTTACTGCCTCTGAGCTCACTGATGCCTCATATTTTACATGTCCTGATGGTATTTCAGTGTGGACAAGAGCATTCATTTCAGTCAGTCTTCTTCTGAAGGCATTCATGTCATTGCATTTGTGCTGTTTACATCAAAATTGATGTTTTTGTTAGGTTAAAAACCTACTGGGTCATGAACATTCTAAGAGAAGCCTCACTGAATGACAGACAGACACTCAAAAATATCCTAATACTTATTCCAGCCGCTTGTATTCTTGGTTGAATGTTGTTGATACTGTGCTTATTCATGAAAAAGATCAAAATCATGGTTGTTGATGGTAGCCACAGTGATGCAGATAAAATCTTTTCTCTGGACGGTGATGTAATAGAAGAGGTGGCAAGCTTTGAGTTCCTGGGTTCGGCCATCAATGCAAAAGGGAACTACACCCAAGAGATCAAAGAAGACTAGCAGTGGCCCGAAGCATAGTGTCAAACATCACCAAGCTACGGAAAAGCAAACTTCCTTCACCCCTCAAGGTCAGACTACTGAGATCAACAGCCTTTGCAGTGGCATCATATGGCTCCGAATCCTGGACTATGAAGTAAGCAGATAGAATGAGATTGGATTCTTTTGAAATGTGGTGCTACCACAGGATCCTGACGATACCATGGACAGACAAGAGAACAAATGCATCTATACTCAAGGAGCTAGGAGACAAAAAAACACTGTGGACTAAAATTATCGCAAGGAAACTCAGCGATGTTGGTCATGCTACCAGACAACACTGCCTTGAGAAAATAATCATTAAAGGGATGGTTCACGGAAAGAGAAAGAGAGCTAGACCTGCAGCTAGTTGGCTTGACGACATCAAAGAGATCAAAGGAACTGGAATTGCGGAGGCTACTAGAGCTGCTGCTGACCGTAGACGACGGCACTCTCTCAATCGAACCACACCAGCATTTACTTATGCTACGTGACTTGAGAAGAAGAAGTGCCTATCCAGAGGTTGTGACCATAAGTAACGGAGGGTTCTTGTACAGCCACTTTTGAAAGCAAAGGACCTGTCCCAGGTGGAACACAATTATAAGATGAATGTCTACATGTAGTATGGAGTCTGTCTTGGAGTATGATCAGAGCTGTAGAATGATGGTACGGTCCATCTGTTATTATGTGGTCACATGTGCACCATCGAGGAAAAAAGATGGTAAAAATGGACAAGAATGCACAGCTAAAAGAAGCAAGTCTGTCTTGAGAACATGAGAGCAATACTACACAGCTTCCTGTGCTCAGTTTTCTCTGTGCTTAAAAAAGTTCTAATAACCTTTATTCAGATGAAAGCGGGTTAATGATGCTCAACACAACTCCAGTCAGGTCATAGGAAAACTCAGAGATATGTTGCTGGTGTCAAACCAGTCACAAAATATTATATATATTCAATTGAAAAAAGCTGATTCTGGTGTCTCTTTTGATTAGTTGGAGTTTTTCTTCTTCTTCTAAACAGGAGAAGAAAAACCTGATGCTACAACCTCCTGTATCTGAAACCTGAGTCAAACAGCCGAGACGACGCTGAATTTATACAAGAGTGGCAGACACTTTCGCCTCCCTAGTATCTTAAAAAGGCATTTATTGATTTATTTGTTGTATGGACATAAAAACATATCATCACAGGGGACTCTTCTGTAGTCCTCCACCTGATCATCAACAGGAAACCAGGAGAGAGAGCCATGTTTGGATGTGAGCTGGAAGGCGAATGTTCAGTGAGTCTATAGGATCAGTGGTTTCCAGATGAATGAGCTCAAGTTTTGGTTTTGCTCCAATTACAGCCAGCATGCTAATGAAACTGTCACCCTCACAGTTACCGTATCCGACTGCCTCCCTAAACCTCAAATTATTGCTTTTATCTGTTTATACACACAGTAAGAAACATTCAGTATTAATCAAAGGGAGCATTTCCGAATTTCATACAGAGATAGGGTAGCAGTTCCCCTTCTTCCAGTCTTTATGCTAAGCTCAGCTAACAGCTTCCTGATTCTAGATCTGTATGACCCCACTCACATGTAGCTGATAGGTACTGGATGTAATTCAGTCTAATTGTCTGATTTACCAGTGATTTGCATGGAGCTGCTCTTCAGACTGCAGCAGGGGTCAACATACTCAGACAGAATATTAATCATAATAGTACCAAATTGTTAAAATAGTCTTTATAAGCTTAACTTAAACAGCTGGTCACCCTGATTGGAAAAGACAAAGGAGTTGTACATTTTAAACAATTTCTGAATTGTTTTCAGCTGAACTCTGTTATTTTTCTGCTTTAAATGATTATTATTACTACTATTATTATTAGTATTAGCATTGTTTATTTTTATTATCACTATTTACACATTTAACAGTCGAACAACAAGCCTCGAAAGGTTGCTTGGCTACAAGCCAGCTCTCTATGGATTCACCGTTTAATGACTGTGTAATTGTAATCAGAGGAAATGATTCATCGCAGGCATTTATGTACATGTGTGTCAAGTCATTGTGTAGTAGGAGCATTATTCATATATTATCCTGTATTATTTATTCAATAATTGAGCCTCCATCTCTGAAGGATCATAATATCTATTTCCTGTCTGAGTCATGATCTGACCACATACAAAGCACACACAACACACACACACTCACACACACACATGCACACACAAGCACAGAACATCATCCAAACAACCTCTCACAGAAACACACACTGTGCTTTCTCTTCCTGTCTCTTCACTCCTGTTCCTTGTTTTTCCTCACGTTCTTCTGTCCCAATTTTCATCATCTCTCCTTCACTTTCCTCCTCATCTTCCTTCTAATACTTGATCATGACGGATGTTTTTTGAGATACCAAGAAGAGTTTTTTGTTAATGTTACGACCTTAATTATCTGAAGCTTGTTTTGTCTGTTTTTCTGATCCAGTAGGAAATTCATGCAAATACTAAAAATGACTTTCACATGAATGTCTTTATTTCTTTAGACTTAAATTCTCAACAGCTCCTATTAGAAGATCTTGGTACAGTCTAGTATAAAATCTCTCTGGCTGAGTTTAAAGGTAGACGTGTTTATTACTTCTGATGTGCTGAAACAGAACAACCAATATTCTGACTGTTGTACTTTCCTTAGGCTTAATGTAACTTGATGCAACCCTTGATGCAGACGCCACCAGACTGGGTTATGATTTATAGATGGATGACGTATGAGGGACGTATGAGGCTGTGTTAGACCATTGTCTAACGCAGACCAGCTACAGCTCTATTGGTCTTTATGTGGGATTTCCTAAACACATAACCCTGACATGTTGTTAAATACAGTAGCACAGTATGTTGGCTCCGTAGCGCTGCCATAATTGTAACGCAACTACACGCTATCTTGATTACCTTAAAAAGCCTCAGGTCCATGTTAGGGTTTCCCCAAACTAGTTCTCAAGACTTCCTTTCTAACTATGTCATTAATCAGATATATGTTGATGGTCACTCTGAACAACCACACTGGAAGAAGGAGTGGAAACCAGCCATGATGGAGAGGGGAGGTGACAGGTGATAAAAAGTACATTTTCAGATTTCTCCAGGGAAACTTTGATGGTGTGACACTGTTTTGTTAACAAAGAGCCACAAACAGTGAGAAATGAAAAAAGAGAGTTTAAATAAAAAATACAATGCCTAGCCAATTTATATGCACATTTGCAGAGTAATGTGGGTATGAATGTTGGATTATCAGTTTCAGAAAGTTGCCGATATATTTAAGCATCCAACATGTGATCAGTTGAATTTTTTTTTGTTTAAAAAGCTAACATACTTGAGTCTACCTACCCATGAATTGTAATGTCCCTGTAATACTTTACTCTTCTTAGGTAATAGAGTCCTGCTTTGTTGCTGCATGACATCAGAAATCAAATCACCCTCAGCTGATGGCTTCCAGACAGTGTGACTGCTCTGAGGAAGGACAGCTTGATTTGCAAGATTTTTGCAAGCTCAGTTATCTCAGGAATGTCCAACAGGAACCAGATCCCCTCACCTCTTCTCCATTGACACCCTCCCCACAAAGACCTGCTCAGGTCCCCCTTCCATCCATCTACCCCTCCAGCCCCTCATACGTCATCCATCCATCCATCCGCCTGTCAGCTGTGGCGGGACCCAGCGCAGCAGACAGACGTGAGCTGCCGTCAGATTGAGTCTTCTCTTACGAGGGCCCCTGTTTGAGCTGTCCAGGGCCCGATCGGAGCCTGGAGTGCTGCGCCAACTCGACTTTGGAGTGGACAAAGTGAAGAGAGCAGGAGCCATCCCATCAGTCTCTATTATGGGACAGCGTTGTTGCTTCGCTGTCGTGTTCCTGTAGTACTCCAAGGGAGATGCTGTCTCATACATCATCAGGAAACAAAGGGCCTGGCTGGGAGGGTGGGGAGAGGAGGTGGGTCCTTCCTGCCCCTGAGACACACACTCCTACCCCCTCCTCTTCAAGTCCCACAAGAATTTGCAAGGAGTTCTGTGCACATCCACCTAGAGCTGGTTTAATGGGCAAAAGCATCTTTTCTCACTGTTACCATCCTCCATTATGAACAAAACTGCCTTTTTCTGCCCCCAAATTAGGGCTTTTTCATACCTGACTTTCAAACTCTGAGTAGAGTACACTCAGCTTTTCACCACATGATGATTGAAGCACCCCAGTCAGGGTCAGTCTGTGTGGAGACAAAATCATTTATACATGCAAATGATCAAATTAAAATACCTTAAAGAAGACATGCTTACTTATTTTTAAAATGATGTTTCAGAATGAGATATACCCACAATAAAAGTAATAATAACACCCAGCTGCGTCTCAGATCCAACCTTCTGACTAGTAATTTTAGGTTTTCCTGGATAATGTGGAGGTAATCCTCATTTACTTTGTGGAAAGCGCCAGTTCGGCAGGCAGCCCTAGATCATCATAATACCACCACCACCATGCTTGATGGTAGGTTTGGTGTTCTTGAGGTTAAAAGCCCTTATTTTTGTCTCCTCCAAACACATCGATGGTCATTGTGGCCAAATAGCTCAATTTTTGTTTCATCTGACCACAGAACTTTCCTCTAGAAGACCTCTTCCTTCTGCATGTGATCAACAGCAAACTTCAAGCTTTAAGGTGTCACTTCAAGAGGAAGGGTTTCGGCATGGCAGCCTTTCAGCTCACAGGATGTAAAACACACTTGACTGTAAACACCGACATCTGTGTTCCAGCAGCTTCTGATTCATTGCAGAGCTGCTTTTTGGTGATTCCTCCTAAGTCCCAAATCATGGGCCAGAGTCTAAGACTTGGCTTTGTTCAAATGTTAAAATCTTCCAAAAAAAATCACCAAGAGAAGTCAGCATTCAGAGGCAGCAGGATTTATTGTCGACAAAAATCCAGGAGCATTTCTTAACAGTGATGAACACCCCAAGAATAACCAGTGATACTGAGCCATGTATCATCTTTTATACTGTGAGAGTTGGTAGTTTTCTCCACGCCTATAGGGTGTGGGATAGGAGTGACAGTTTTGACACCATTATTCTAGTCTAAATCTATTTGTCAGATTGTGACATCAGGTTTTCATATTTCACCCCAGATCACTCCCTACAGAGGACATTTGGTTATCATTAGGTCATGTTTTACAGAGAACATGCCCAGACATGTGCAGACTTTGCCCTATTATTTTGAGACAGATTTCATGCATATTATACCTTTATGTATTGTTTTGTTTCTGATACACCTCTTTTAAAAGTTATATTGCTTTAAGTTTACACCATTATGTTTTGAGTACCTCACACATAATTTTCTAAAAACATGTATCTTCACACCAAAGTTAAAGGGTATACTTTGTGATCTTCCAACTGTGTGTGTGTTTGTGTGTGTGTATTCTCCACAAACACACACCATACCATCAAAACATCTAGTCATTACTAGAATATTCATCATTATGTGTTTTGTACACGTTTTAACTCTGCTCTTCAGTCTAATAGCATTTGCCACAATTATATCATCTTTAAATTTTAGCACATTGTACGCAAAAACATATTACACTACAACTCTTGACTATCCTGACCAGTTGTCTCTCAGCAGCAAGTGATAGTTTGTCTTTTCTTTGTGACAGTGACACAACTGTGCCATGCACTTTATACTATTTTTTCAGATCTTTGCTGAGGTCCTGCTTCAGCCCTAACTTCAGTTTGAAAACCACTCTGGTCTAGTCAACATTAACCGCAGTTTCATACATACAGTGACACAAAAACAAGCATAAATTTTCGTTGTCAGAGGTCAAGAATGTTCAGCTTCTGTAGCGCTCCAGATGTCTTGTGTCAGCTGTAGTGTCTGAAGATGTTTGTAATTATACAAGAAAAGACAGAGGTTGGGGCGCCGGATAGCTCAGCTGGCTGGGTGGGCGACCCACAAACAGCAGCTATAGTCCCTGATGCAGTGGTCATGGGTTCGAATCCAGCTCGTGGCCATTTACTGCAAGTCATTCCCCCACTCTTCTACCCAGGTTTCCTGTCTCTCTTTCTCACTGTCTTATCCAATAAAGGCAAAAAATATTTAAAAGAAAAGACAGAGGTTGGGGATATGTGAGAGAGAGGAGCCTCTGGCAATTGAAGTTGGCCAGCAGAACGTTAGCATAGCTATGGGCAGCGCTGCAGTCAGCCCTCCCCCCCACACTCAGAAATATTCAGAGGCCACGTTCAGATCAGCTGTAGCTGGGTGTGATCAAACTCAGCCCTCTCATTCATCTGAATGCAGCTGATCCAGTGGTGCAGTAGGGGAGTCATTGTAGAAGGTTCCAGCAAAATGCTACAGGCTCCTCCAGCAGGAAAGCTAAAGTAGGTTTGTGCTAACCTTCTGTCGTCCAGCATAGTGCTGTGTTTCCACTCACATACAGAAAGCGCACATTATTGGTAGCTTTTCTCGTAATATGAACATGAATTTTCGTTTACGTCACAGTTATCGCGCATGTAAACCGCTCATGGATGTGTTTATTTTCACAGACAAATCTTTGCAGCTAAAATGAAGTTTGGGTCACCCTAGCCTATGTGTTGCACCCTACTGCTCCAAAGACAAGAGGTCTTTGTTTTGTTAAGCAGGGCTAAAATTGATCTAAACTCCTTCTTTACCTGACTGTTGGCCTGTCAAGTAAAACTCCCTAAAACAGCGACATGTTTGTGTGTGATTATCTTTATGAAACTGAAGGTCAAACTAAGAAAACAGTATGACCCTGAACAGCATTCAGGTTAGACTTGAGTTGTGCTGGAAGCATTATGACCCTAATTTTCCAGTTTGTACATCCTTGAGGAAGTGAGGAAGAAGCAGTGAGGAGGCGAGGCAAGAGGCTTTTAACAAGATGGACATCAGCACCTTGTTTCAAAGCCATTTCAATGAATTTAATTTGTAGCAGAGCTGTATCACCAGTCCAGTGCATCATTATAATCTACCACTGCATTTTCTGATCTATAAATCAGATGAACAGAACAATGTTCACGATAATGTACAGTATAAATTTAATCCTAATTCAATTCACAATGTGGCATAATGTGAAAAGTATGATTTTTAAAAAATGTATTTAAACACGTGCGCTAATTATGAATGATTAAGGGAACACAAAAGAGTGCAAGTAAGAAGTGACTTATATTATGATTATGTGACACTATAATATACACAAATTTGTCAACCCTTTTACCAACATGAGGTTCATCTCATTTTACATATTTCTGCTTTCTCATCTCCTCTGTCCTCCATCCTCCTGCACACTGACCCAGAAATCAAACTTTGTGCATCATAACAAAGAACATCACATATTATAAAATGCATCTCACGAAGAGAGGCTTGCTGGAAGACAGTCTCAACATTATGATCACTGACTGGTGAAGTGAATAACATCCATCATCTTGTTATAATGCAACGTTCTGCTGGGAAACCTTGAGTCCTGACATTCATGTGGATGTTTGACATGTACCACCCACCTAAACATTGCAGGTCAAGCAACCCTCCACCCCACATAGTAACAGCAGTCCTTGATGCCAGTTTCCACCCTCAGCAGGACAATGCACCCCGACACACTGCAAAAACTTCTCAGAAGTGGCTGCTAGAGCTAAGGTGTTCATCGGGGTTCCACACTCCCTAAAATCCAGATCTTATTGAGCATCTGTGGGATGGTCCAGGATAAGCCTGATCTAGGTAGGTCCCACCCTGCAACCCATAGGACCCCCAGAATGCACTGCCACCATGCTGGTGCCACAGAACTTCCCCAGAGGTCCTGAGTCCATGCCCCACTGGGTCAGAGGAGTTTTAGCAGCATAAAGGGGACCAAAATAATATTAGGCACATGGTCATAATGTTATATCTGATTGGTGTATATCACTCAGTTATAGTATGCTCCACTTTTTAATTGTACAGTTTTCACAACTCTTTTTTACTTCACAGCCCATGTGTTAAATAAAAAATAAAAAAGCATGACATCTGTATATTCCCTTCACAATCTGCTATGCTGTAAATTTAATTATAAGTAAATGTATACTCTAAGTTATTGTGAACATTGTCCTGCTCCTCTGACAGAGACCATAAAAAGCAGTGGTAGGTTATAACATGACGTAGCTTCGCCACATGGCGTATTTCATAATGTTGCTTGAAAACAAAGGCTCTGAGGTGAGGATGTCTCACTTTGTTAAATACCTGTTGCCTTGACTCCTCTCTCATGTCTCCACCTTGCTTCTTCTGCACAGGTGGGAGGGACTAAGACACAAGTAGAGGATTCGAGGAAGGGAATCAAGAATGTGCAAATAGTGAAATGAGATAAAGGGATAGTTTGTATATTCCTTTTGTGTGTCACACCTCTATTATGTCACGGCTGCAGAAAAGACTTCACTGAAGATACAGCGATGCACAGGTGTGTCACATAGCTCCTCCAGCAAGCCTCCTTCATCCTCTCTCTACTGGATGCATTTTAGGAATTGAGGTGTCCTTTGTGATGGTGCACCAAGATTGATTTCTAGGTCATGGAGGACACAGGCCCGAGGAGACGAGGAGGAGGGGATTTTGGACAAAACAAGTGAGTAATTAAAAAACCTGTTTGGTCCAACACGACACTTTAGACAAACACCACACACCACCATGAGACACACTGGAGTCAGTTTACACGACAGTAATCATTTCTATCAAAACAGCAACAACAGTGACAAATGGGCTGGTTCCGCTCCATTGTTTTACACTTTACTGGCGCTCCTCCGAATCCTGATTGATAGCAATGCTTGAGTTTATCATCAGCTTTGGTTTTTCACAAACCAGTGTTGACCTCAAGAGTGTGTGTCAGAGGAACCAAAAAACAACAAAAACAATCCAGTATCGCTAAAAACGTTAAAGAAGAGCACATTTTCATATAAAACCATGAATAGATAGATAGATAGATAGATAGATATATAGATAGATAGATAGATAGATAGATAGATAGATAGATAGATAGATAGATAGATAGATAGATAGATAGATAGATGATAGATAGATAGATAGATAGATAGATAGATAGATAGATAGATAGATAGATAGATAGATAGATAGATAGATAGATAGATAGATAGATAGATAGATACATAGATAGATAGATTTCATGTTCAAAGCATGACTAAATCACTAAGAAACAATAATATTCTGCCATATTTACTTGTAAGAAGAAAATCAAATAATAACTCATTAATGGGACACCCACCATTACTTGATGTCTTCTCTGAAAGCCAGGTGAGGATAGAAGAGATGTGAACTTCAGAGAGTTTCAGAATTGTTTAGGACATTCTGGGTGGTTTCAGGTTCATGGTCACCAGACATATGATCAAATAGTTGCCTTAGATGCTATGATGATAGCGACTTTAGAAATTTAGGTTTATAACTCCTACAGATCAAGCACTTCCATCGGGGAAGTACCTGACTGGTTCCTAATGAGAGTAATAATATTAATGATTGTTTCTATATTGCATTTATCAAGATTAATTAAAAAGTGTATTGAGTGTTCAATGATTTACAGAACAAAATGTAAGAAATGCCACACGATAAGGTATCCAAAAATAGTCTTTCCCAGGTGTATAGTCATAGAGGACATCACCTGCAATTAAGATGAGAACTTGTGACCAAATGCAGTAGAGGGGTTTACTTGTGCTGTTGCAGTATTCGGTTAGCAGCTGTCCAATACAAGCATGTACAGTTTAGTATTACTGGAGTCACTTACGCTTTATTTTGTGCACCTAATACAAAAATGTAACATTTGTCCTCGCTGGTTGTAACTGAACTTTGATTTATATCAAAAGCTAATCAGTCGATAGTGATACACACTGTAATGTTGACTTAGCTCATTGTGTAATTCGGGACAGAATTTCCTTTTGGGAGACAAATGCTGTCTTAGAATGGATGCTAGAACTGGTCCTCATTTTGTGAAGGAGATTAGCTGCTGTGTTTAAGACAAATAGACAAATGTGTGTTATAAAATCAAATATGTAGGAAAAAAAATCTCAATTTGAAAAAAAAAACAGGACAAAAAAATATTGTCCTGTGTGTCATATAAGTGTGTGTTTCTGTGTGCGTGAAAATTCCTTTTCATCAGTCCAGACATTTCATCTGGGCAGTTTAGGTCTGCAGACCAAGCATGAAAGACACAGAGAGCACAGTGTAATGGTGTGTGTGTGTGTGTGTGTGTGTGTGTGTGTGTGTGTGTGTGTGTGTGTGTGTGTGTGTGTGTGTGTGTGTGTGTGTGTGTGTGTGTGTGTGTGTGTGTGTGTGTGTGTGTGTGTGTGTGTGTGTGCACACGCATCCATTGTATTAGTCCAGTATTTCAATTCAGTCTTATTTATATTGCGTCAATTCACATAAGTCATCTCAGGGCACTTTACATAGGGAGGGGAAGACCTTGTAACATTATATTACAGCAAGAAACCCATAAAATCAAATAAGCCACCATCAAGCATTCAACATCAGTACAACTTGCAGCCCTTTACTGGAGTATTTTCATTTTGTGCTACTTCATAATACATTGTGCAAAATTTAGGCTGAAAAACGTTTTTACCCCACGTTACTTACATTTTTATTTTACATGCAAACATGAGGAACCTATAAAAACAATGTAGTGCATCGCTATGAAACTAAGTGTGGTGTTAAAAGGACCTATAACTGACAAATTACATAGCATAAACTAACAATATGCAGTAATACAGAGTGTCATTGATGATATACCAATCTGGATCGTACGTTGACGCTTCCACATATTGATGATTGATCAAAATGATATGTTTGTACTTTCATCTAAGTAACATTTTGACAACGGTGTTTCAACTTTTAGTTAAATTAGGAATCATTTCATGCATGAAGAAAAAAAGAAACACACAGAAAACAAAGATAATTTACAGAAAGGAGGTAAAGGTTTAGTTTTGTGAATGGAATGGAATTCCAGACAAGTGACTCCCAATATTTTGTGTCACGTCTGGAGCTAAACTGTCAGTTTTACTCTCAAAACACAACCTTCTCTGAAAAAAAACTGCTGTTCTGTCAATAATTAGGACATTTCCAAAGGACCCCAAACTTTTGAATGGTTGTTTATATGCTACTCCTTTTTCTTCTCCATCCAGTTTAAATTTACCCTTCCTTGTTTGTTGTGTTTTATGACTACATCTTGTTTCCCCAGACTTTAGCGGCTAACATGTCTGCTGCGAAGGCATTCAACATTGTTTTTTTTCCCCATTGTGTTTTGCATATCTGACATGGCTTTGCTCCTCTGTTGAGAAAGCTCTGAATTTCACTGAGTAAAAGAGCTTTAGCTGTTTTAACATTGTACCATGTATTTTTGCTTGCGATGCTCAAAAATAGTCAAGAGTTGGTCAGCTGACTAGTGGAGTTATCAGAGACGCTGGGCTTTAGGAGATTGTGACGGGCATTGCTTGCTGGCATTTTATAGATTCTACAATTCTACACTTTCATTCAACAGATGCTTTTATCCAAAGCAACATACGTGTGAGAGTAGATACAACACCAGCAAAATCGAGTCAGGAGAAAACAACCTGGATAAGATTCATAAAACAAGTCAGTGTGATCAAAGGACCGTGGTGTCTACAGGCAGTGCAGACATAATAGGATTTTCAAGTGCAAAGGTGTTCAGTGAAGAGCTGGTTTTAAGTCTTTCCTTAAAGACTGAGAGGGACTCTGCAGATGGAACAGAGTTTGGTAACTCTTTCCACCACCGGGAAACCACAGAAGAGAAGAGTCTAGCTGTGGATCGGCCCTGATGTGGTGGTTGGATCGGGAACCTTTTGTTGGCCGAGCGGAGTGAGCGGGAAGGAGTGTAGACCTGAATGAGAGAGTTCAGGTAGGAGGGAGCTGTTTTCATTCTAGTTTGGAATGCAAGTGTCAGAGTTTTGAATTTTATGCGGGCAACAACTGGAAGCCAGTGAAGCGATCTGAACAGCGGGGTGACGTGTTGTTTTTGGCTGGTTAAAAACCAGACATGCTGCTGCGTTCTGGATCATCTGCAGAGGTTTAACCATACATGCAGGGGGGCCTGCCAGTAAGGAGCTGCAGTAGTCAATATGCGATATTAGAGAGCCTGGACCAGGAGTTGAGTTGCATATTCAGACAATAATAGTCTCATCTTCCTGATGTTGTACAAGACGAATCTACATGACTGAGCAACAGAAGCCACATGGCCTATTGGTCATCGATCATGACACCAGAGTTTCTGGCAGACTTTGTGGGTTTGAGTTGGGCTGATTCAATCTCGATGTTGGTTGCTTATTGTTTACAGATCTATGCATGAGTCGATTCGTCAAGAATATAAACAAGTTATAGCTTCCTCATATGAGATCTTCCCTTTTTAACCTTTTTAATTTTTGTTCTTCTTCTTGAGATTCATTTCTTAAGCATGCACACCTGCATTCTTAATCTAAACACATAATACTTGTTCTATTGCATTGGTGGACTTAAATACAAAAGCATGCATTCTCGAACTACCTGTAAATATGAAAATGAAAATGTTCATAACATATTTATCATATTCTACTGGTTCTTATTCCATTTCATTTACCTCCCATATTGCACATATCTGGCCTCCTCTGCAGATGTTGTCTTTTTAAAATATTGTTTAGTTATATACGTACATTTGATTTTATTATTTAATGTTCATATTTTATTTCTTATTGCTTGTTGTTGTGCACCGTCCAGTGGAAGCTATTTATATTTTCGTCATGCCATGTATGATGACAATAACGCCATTCTAATTCTAATTCTAATTCTAAAGTAAATTAAACTCAGCCTCTTATCATTCACCCACTTTTGGGGGTGCAGGAAGCATTTGGTTCATTGGACAATGAAAAAGTAATGCAGCACAGGGTGATTCAGTAAGTATGTGCTCCTATAAGAAGAGGTAAGAAGCTACTGTTTTACAGAGTGCACACTCTTATTTGAAAGCAGGAAACTATTGCTGGTGTTGGTTTACACTGTGGGAGTCATGAGGCTCTAATGCTTTTACAGGATTCTGGTGCTGTTTCAGGTGACAGCCAGCCAGAGATGCTCTTCATGTGTTTGTGCATATGCAGACAAACAATCACAATCACCTTCACACCTACAGTCAATTTAGCATAATCAATTAACCTCAGCATATTTTTGGACTGTGGGAGGAAGCCAGAGAACCTGGAGAAAACCCACACATGCACAGGGAGAACATGCAAACTCCATGCAGAAAGATCCCAGGAAGGCAGGGACGCAAACCGGGGATATTCTAGCTGCAAGGCGAAAGTGCTAACCACTACGCCACTGTGCAGCAGTTCTGTCTTTTCTTCGTATCTTATCTCGGTTCAGATGAGTCTGTCCATGCAGGCACACAGTCCACTGACGGAGCCTTTAAGTCCCCAGAAGACCTCTGTCTGAAGAAAGCAGTTTTCTGATGGAAGGACTGAACATCAGCGGTGCATTTTTTCCCGCTGCCTCAGCTCAAGTTATGCATAGTTTTTTTCTGGCAAACTAATGAATTTTCATCTTTGGCTGTGGTTGTTAGCATTCTTTGACAGACAACAGAGTTGGCTTCATTCTCAATGATGGCCTGATTCCCTGAGGCCACAGGGGGCAACAGATAAAAGACTCCTCATGCTCTCAGCAGTGGAACACATCGTGAAATAATGACAACTCTGATGACAGAGAACAGGCTGCGTATTGACTGAGCACAAAGGCCACTAAGTGATCCATAAGCAGCTGTTATCATTGTCTCATTGTCCCAATATGCTTATTCCAGAGGACAGAGGAATGTGTCTGTTTATGAATATGTGTGTGTATGTGTGTGTATTGCTATGCAAATAGTGGACAGCCAGGAAATCGCTCCATTCAGACTTCGTTGGCTGCGGCTCTGACGACGGCATGATGAAGGTGACCTGACTTCTGTGCAATGTCAGTCATGCACATTTTAAACAGCCACAGAATAATGTTGGCTTTGTGTGTGAGGACCAGCAGAAAATGCTAATAAGATCTCCAACAAACAGGGGTTCTTACAACATTGTTCTCAGTGAACGCATAACTCAAACAATATTGTTTTATGTAACTTAAACCCAAGATGGTGAGATGTGTGTGATTTAACCTGCAACTGTCTGATGAACTTGTTCATGTGCCACTCATCATGCTTTTTGCTTGTGGTTCCCAGAGTTTCCACAAGCAGAATGGGATGCAGAACCTTCAGTTATCAGCTCTTCTGTTGTGGAATCAGCTCTCAGTTAGGGTTCAGGAGACAGACACCCTCTCTACTTTAAGACTGGGCTTAAAACTTCTCTCTTTGACAGTTTATAGTTAGGGCTGCTTGGGATCACCTGGGCTGACCCTTAGTTGTGCTTCTATAAGTTTAGACTGTTGAGGGATTCCCATGATGCACTGGGCTCCTCTCCTCTCCACCATTACATGTCACTGCCTTTGTGTCTTCTCTCTGTGCCTTTGACAGTTCTAATTTCCTATGACTGAGTGATTTAAACATGTGCATCTTTGTCACAAGAAACAATCATGTGTTTTACTTCATTTATGCTTTTATTATAGGTCTTCTGGAAATATGACTAAATCTGGTGGGTCAACAATTTACAAAAAGAAACTTGAGTTATCAGCTTTGTGGCATAAAATGTTGACTTAATCCAATTTTCTGAGTGGCATGGCCTCTGTCAGAGGAGGAGGATACAACCAGAAGCTACCAAAAGCTCCCAATTAAGGTGAAAATGGCCAAGGAAAGTTTAAGCATGTATTAGCATTGCTGTATTTGCATCCATTGCATTAGTATGTACTAACTACTACACTTGGTGTACAGTCATACTGTAGCTCCCTCCATCACTGTGGTGTGTTTGAATCAGTCTGTAGTCAAAATGAAGCAGTGAGCAACATTAATGGAAACATGGAAAAGGGACCTATGTCAGAATGCCAAAACTTTAAACAACCAAGTGTTTTAAAATAATGATTTGATATTGAGTTGAGTTTTTGGATTATTTTTTCATGCATTTTGAAATGCAAATTTGGTATTAAATGAACAAAACATAGTTTTGTGCAGAAAAATATCTATTTGTTGTGTTGCTGTGTTAAAACAGAGAGAACAAGTTTGTTAACAAGGCAACAAATAAGTCAGATGGTGGAAGTCAATGCATGGCCCCATGAGTTTAAACAAGAACCTTCAAATCAGCTGTGGCTGGCTCTGGTAGAGGGTGAAGAGGAGCCAGAATGGGCGTTATATGATCAACTTTTACATTTTTGTCAAGATTGTAACTGCAACATTCTGAATATGCTGAAGACACTTATAGCACAACTAGGAAGACAAGAGGAAAGGACGTCATAGCAACCAGGTTTGAAAGACGAATGGACTAGATAGGTAGATTACTGTAGGTCTGGTTATAGCAACATTACAAAGATGTAAAGTTGCTCTATCATAATAGCCTTGATCTGAAAGTGTCAAGCAAGAATCACGAAATACCTCCAAGATGTCTGATGGTTGAGTGTTCAGAAGTAATACAGCCATCGTTGTTAATGTTCTCCCTCAGATGGCTAGTCTGATGGCTGGTCAACAACAAAATATAACAGAGGAAAGTTTGTCCACTTTTTTTGGTAGCCATTTATCTAAATTGAGAAGTGAGTTGGAAGAGATCATTTGGTTGTACTGTTATGTATAGCTGTGTATCGTCAGCTTATGAAAACTGCCAGTCACCAGCAATGGAAAAATAACAATTACCAGTAACCAAACTTGGGTATTTTCATCTCCACCCACTGAGATTTACCTCAGCTAATGAGTTGATTACTGTGTCTACATCAGTCCCTCTAAAACATGTTTCTTTAACTACAATGCCAAAGAAAAACGAACAAATGGGTTAATCCATAGACATCCTGTCTGTCTGACCCTCCGGGGTCTTAGATAGAATTAATGAAGTAATGAATTAATTAAAGAATTAATGAGTTTACCACATGTCTCATCTAATGAAGACACGTCTCTAAGCAACACACTCATCCTCTGAAGCAATGACACTGTCTGCTGTGTAAACAACAGAAGAGTGTGTGTGTGTGTGTGTGTGTGTATGTGAGCATATAATGAACTGGCCTCATTATTTCTCAAGAGGATATTGCTTTCTTTGTGTCTCCCTCACTCCTCACAGAATGTATCATACATAATGCAACATGTACACAAATGCACTGAGTTGCTCGCACACGTTCACACAAAGTGCACGCATGTGAGAGGGTACTCGAACCAGAACCGACACAACTGTGCTAACTATGTAAACTGCACACACGTGCACAGTAAGGTACGTTTGCTGAGAGCGTGTTTGCGATGCCGGTGACTCAGCCTCGGGCTTTAGAGTGTTTGAGATGTGGGTGACTCAGCCTCATCATGTTTTGTTGGTGGGTTGACCATGCTCACTTCCCTCTGCTGTAGCAGCTGCCGAGAGGCAACACAGAGCACACCACTAGTCCTGTAGTTCAACACCTGTTTGGCCTCATGTAGATGTTTGATTTGTAACATTTATCACCATTCAGAACATCAAATAAACACTAGCTTTAAAACATTAACTCTGACTAATGGTTGTCTATCTATAAATGGTGACTGTACCTTCGTATTACAAACTAAATTCTACAATCATGGCAATGCTGCGGAATCAGTGAGGTTTGTTACATGTTAGTTCATTAAAAGAAACAACACACAACACCCAGAAAGTGTGCTGCTGAGGTAAATCATCACACTGGCAAGAAAAAGTACATTTTTCTGCACTGACAGGTTATAAAACATGATCTGATCTTTATACCAACACATAATACTGAAGAGGTAACTGCAGATCAGTAACATGAAACACTAGAGCAGGGGTGTCAAACATGAGGCCCGCGGGCCAAAACCGGCCCTCCAGAGGGTCTAATCCGGCCCTCAAATGGTACAAATTACAGAGACGACATCAACTGCAGATTGTAAATTTGTAAAACTATAAATTTAAAATAATTTCTACACCATGACAAGTTGATTTCATCATAAAGTAAAAGACTAGACTGGACGTTGTTCTTTCGTTATTTTCTGTCTCATTTTTGTAATATTTTGTCTTGTTTCTGTTGTTTTTTTGTCTGACTTTTGTCATTTGTCTCATGTTTTTTGTTGTTTTGTGTTTCCTTTTTGTCTTGCTTGATTTTTTTGTCTTTTTTTCATTTTGTGTTTTGTTTTATTCCTTGTTTTGTGTATTGTTTGTCTATATTTCTTCTCGTTTTGTTTCTCGCTCTTGTCATTTTTTTGTCTCTTTTTGTCATTTTTCCAGTTTTTTTGTCACTTTGTAAATTTTTTGTCTCTTGTTTTGTTTCGTGTCAATTGTCTCTTTTTTTTGTCATTTTGTGTCTCATTTTTGTAATATTTCGTCTTGTTTTTGTTGTTTTTCACATTTTTGTCTGACTTTTGTCATTTTGATCATAAAGTAAAATACTATATCACTCAGTTCCACATACCTGTGACTAAATGTTGTGTTCCTTTGTAGACACTCTGTGATCTGTAAGTTGTAATGTGGAAATGATAAACTGAGACTTAATTTTATATGTGGTTGAAGGACATATCCTGGTCAAAAATAACTCCAAGGTTCCTCACAGTAGAAGTTAAGGTCAAGGAAATTTCACTCAGAGTAACTATATGGTAAAATTACAGGATATCCAGGACTTGTGTCTTTAAGACGTGTTAGAAGTTCAACTAACTGATGTGCTTTATCTGCAAAGCAATGAGCATTAATGTAGTTTTTCCTAATAACATTGCTGAAAGGTAGCATCTTTACTAGGTTAAGGTCTGGGCTCTGACTGGACAACTCTAAAATGATAATCTTCTTTGTCCGAAGCCATTCTGTGACAGATTTCTTTAAGATTGCCGTCTTGCTGCTTCAAGCACCTTCTACAGAGCTTCAGCTAGACAGCCACAACGGCATCATTTTTCAAGATACCTAATAAAGCAGCTCCAATGATGCTGCCTCCTCCATACTTGATAATATTATCATGCTAGTATGCACTGTGCTTACATCATGCTCTTGCCAGAAGTACTAGGGAGTATCAGGGTGCTTTTGTGCACACTATAGGTGTGAAGTGATGTTATTTTGGAGAAGGACGGCTTCCTCTGACAGCATTCCTGTTCAGAGATCTATACATCATACACAGCTCCAGTGATTCGGTCTTCAGGTGTTACTTTGGGCTTCTTCTTTACAACACTGAGCGTTCTGCATTGTGTTTTTGGAGTCATCTTAGCTAGAATTCCACCCCCACAGAGAGCAGCCACAGAGTTAAACGGCCTCCATTTACAGAGAGTTTGTGGAACTGTGGACTGATGAATTTCTAAACTCTTTGAGATTACTGTGTAGCCCTTTCTAGCTTCATCCAGCCATTCTTGACGGTACGTCTAGATAGCAAACTGAGTCAGTACACAAGCTGGTAGGAAAATGAACACACAAAAACTAGCTCTGGTATTTTCAATTTAAACAAGCCAGCAACAACCTATTGCAGATTACAGTTTATGCCAGTTAAGCATTATCTTTATGCAAATCAATATGCAATGTATATAAACACAGCATATTCTTACCTAGTGGACGTATCACAGTTCATGTGGCCTGTGTTGCTGCAACATATCAGTCAGTATATAACTGAGGGACTTTTGAAGTCCATGGGATATATCTTGCATATATTTTTATTAAAAGTAAAAAACAAAAAATGTCTTTTATGTTCATTATGATCATGTCTTTCCAAATTCCATAATTCCATAATAACTTATAATGAAAAATGACTGGCTCTCATTAAAATGTCAACTAAATAACCGTCCGAATTTAATAACAACCACCTTCTAATTAGCTAAACAATAATAAAATGAGCTTATTTAAAAATAGTTTTGATTGTATTCTTTTTATTTAGTTGAGATAATCATGAGATATTTCTTTTTTGGCAATACATCAAATTTTATATGGAAAATAATAAATTGTATCTGTGTCTGAGAAATCACTTTCAACTAAGTTACCCATTAAAAAAACACCTCTCAAGGAAGTGTGTTGTTTCCAGATCACATGACCTGCTCCACATGATGTCATTTCCTCCTGAACAAAAGACTAGCAAGACTCCAAGGCTTTCTTGGTTATTTAATATAGTGTGTGAGTCAAATGTGTATTTATTGTATGTCAACATGTTTACTACAAAATTATATAAACAACTTTCAATTTCAATTGTTAGTTGTGAGTTGTATATATAATATTTAGAGGAATCTTTTTGTAAATATGCTATGTGGTGTTTGGTTGTAGACGGCCATGTTGATTTTAGGCCTGAAAACAGCAACAATGTCACCTGTTTTACAAAAAATTGCGCCATTATATATTGACCTATATAATTTGTATTTTGGGGAGGTGCACATCAGGCCATGGCATAGAGTATGTAGCTAGGCTATACCTACAGCATGACTGTTGGAGCCATTTCAATTGGCAACCAGTAAGTGGTGCTGTGACATAGTTACCTGTGTATTTAAAGGCCACACTAATTGACACAGGTGTGGCGCATCCAGGAGGTAAATTGTTTTTGACTGTGGCAGACTGTTGGAAAGACTTTGCTCTTTCTTAATATTGATGGACTCCAGAAGGTAAATAAATTGATGATGCATCTGTTCATAATTATGAGTTTGGACAATTACTTTTTGTAAATATAGATGCTATTGGTGTTATTTTTGGGCCACGACGGAGTACAAGAACACGTCAGAGCAGCCAAAAGCCGAGCGTTCTTTAACAAAACAGTGTGCGCCATCAGTGACTATAGTGTGGATTGAACCCATAGGTTTAAAACAAGCCTTAGGGTTTGGTTTGGTCTAGACATAAAACCTTCTTGGTCGTTCAGCCACTAGAGGGCTTGGTCACCTGAGAGTCAGTCTGGTGCATTTGCTGAATGCAAGTTTTTCTTTTAAGGAAATCTGTATTTTGTAGTCCATTATATGTGATCACTACTGGATTTAAGGTTTCTGAAACTTTGCAAAATAGGAGCTGTGACTTTGGACACTTTCTCCCTAAATAATAAAAATATGGATTACTATGGATTTAATTTAATTTGTGGTGCTCAGCAAAAACTACACAGGGTAAAGGTCTGCAGCAATATATCTTTCTACTGACTGTTTCCATTGCACTATTCGTTTTAGTCCTGCTGCTATGTGCTGGAGGCCTCTACAGGAGGATGTCTTAGCATGATTAGCCAAAAAAATAGCAAAGCACGTACAAACCCTGACTCTGAATAAATTAATGATAGATTACTTGACATGGTACAGTGTAAAGATGGACAGCATTCAGAGGCAGAGATGGAGGATGTGATGTTGGATGGGGGAGGGCTGCAGAGAGTTCAATGGCCTGTCTGGCCTTTCCCTCTGTAGCTGTGTTGCAACCGCAGGGCCTCTGGGAAATGTAGTGTCACTGAAATGCAACCTTTGTTCAGTTTATTTTTGGTGTATTAATATGCCCAATAAACCTAGACAATTTCACACTTATTTCTATTAAGTACGATGGGACGATGCAGTGATTCGCCGTCCTTGTTAACATCAATTCGACTACTGTTCTATTTTCTTCTAAAACCTCATCTCCCAGGCTGCTTTTCGGTGCGCAGGCTCCGTGAGCGGGGACCAGAAGGCTTGACGGTGGAAAATGACTGGAGGGAGCCTCGTATCTGGTGGCGAAATTGGACAATATCACCACGAATTGTGGTTTATTTTCAAAGAACTCGCATTTTTGTCTTGTTTAGACGTAGACCAACCAACTCAGGAGTACATTTGGTGACTCTGGAGGATTTGGAGGCATTTTAAGAAGTTTTTCGCCGTCGGAACAGTGCCAGAGACACACCGATAACGGTTATTTTTTTTCCTCCGCCAGAATGCCGCGGGACAACAAAACTCCTCTTATCCAGAAAATAGCCAAGCAGGCCTACACCACCTTTAACGGCCTCAAGTCTTCGTCCGGCGGGGAGAATAAAGTTGTGGCGGACAAAATGAGTGAACTAATCTCCTTGGTGACCGCCGTTAGAGCTGCTGACCTGAAAATTGCTCCCCGCAAAACCAAGCCGAGCTCCGGGGCGGCAGAGCTCCAGAGCCCCCCGGTAACCTACATGCACATCTGCGAGACGGACGTGTTCAGCATGGGGGTGTTCCTGCTGAGGACCGGAGCCTCCATCCCGCTGCACGACCACCCGGGGATGAACGGGATGCTCAAGGTCTTTATACCTCCTGTCCGTGTTATCTGAATATCCCACACTGTCGTCTGTTATGGCTCTGAACAGTTACTGTATTTTAGGAAACACTTGAACACTCAATAAGCAGCACTTTAACCCTGTAAAACTCACTTTTGCAGAAATACATCAGTTTTATTTTTTTAAATATTATTTTATTAATTTTATTTTTGGCTCATTTTTTGCTAATTTCTTTCTGTATTTGTTTCAATATGTCTGTGCTTTTTTTTATTTTTCTATATTTGGGCTTATTATTATTATTATTATTATTATTAATAATAATAATAATAATAATAATAATAAGATTTTTTAGTTTTACTTTTTCTTTATTTGTGTGTGTATATGTATGTGTATGTATATGTGTGTATGTATATATATATATATATATATATATATATATATATATATATATATATATATATATGGACGCACATTTTATTTTTTTACTCATTTTTTTCTATATGTGGGTCTTACAGGGTTAAACAGCTGCTTTAAACACTTTTCGTTAGTCACCTAGTGTTACTGCTCAAAACAAATAGAATATTGGGTGTAATGTCATGATCCCCCTTTGCACAAAACTGAATTTGATATTTTTAATCTTTTTTTCTGTCCAACGATCTAATTTTTCCAAGTGTTAAATGATTAAATATCACTTTTATTTAACTTTGAAAAAATTAGGCTACAATACAGCTATTTTTTAGATTTTCAAGGTGTCTACTGTAACCTCCACATCCATTGATTTCAATCCAGTGAAAACAATTGTTGGTGACAGTCTCACAGTACTTTTAACTAAACACTGAACTGACAGCAGATACTGTGTTAACGCCATAATTTGCCATCTAAAAGGCTAAGATAAGGGTTGAGAACCATAGGGATCTTAAACTGAACCTGCTCTTATATGAGGTGAACTACACTGAGACTTGCATTATTAGTGAATTTTGCGTGCATGCCTTTTAGAGGGACCCTTTGTCAAAATCAAGATTTATGAGCTTTGTTATTCCAGTGCTCACATTGTGCAGATCCCTAAATAAGGCTGGGTTTCATCAATTATCTCAGGAATACATGCTGCATTGGACTTGAAAGTCCCTGTTTGATTACAGATTAGACCTCTGAATATCATACCAGAGTTACATATTTAGAAGTCTTCTTCCATGAAAATAATCCCGATGTCAGCCTACACCATTGTAAAGAACATTTGAAGCTACTGACTTTACCAAAAACCTCAGTGGTCAAGGGATGCGTAAGATACTTCCTGATCAGTATTGGATCTGCTATTGGTGTGTCTTGGACATTGTCCTCTGTTAGAGTTTTCCTGAGCAGTGAATGTTTACAGAGTACTACAGAACACTGAAATGTAGAAAGATGCATTTTTAAAAGTCACATTGAGTAAAGTCTCCTCCTGACACTGCAGAGGTGATTGAGATATTTAAGTGATAACATGGCTGTAAACTTTGTCCAGGGTTTGTTGTATAATGAAGCCAAGATGCTGGGTAGTGTGAACGCACAGAGCCAAAACAAGCAGAGAGGTTTTGCATATACTAACTACTGATATCCTCTAACAATGCAATGATTGTGAGACTCATTAGTATTTTCCCTGATCACACATAACCTCACTTTTCCAATAGAAACATATCATGTCACCATCTTGAAACAAAGATGTTTTAACCATCACAACCAGCCAACCTTAAATTACCATTATTACTGTGATACAGAATGATCCACAGCTCACCTGAGGTAGTATGTTGGTACTTCTCAGGTAAAATGACAGCTTCGCTTCATCTGTGTGGCATTTTTTTTTCAGTAATAATTAATAATAATAATAGAGTGCAAAATGTACGGTTCAATGGCTTAATCAGATATACAGATGAATTAACTGCAATTCTATTTTTAAAATGACACTTGCTGACAAAAAAAATCCCACATGTCCAGGTGAAAACAGTGATATGTTCCTGGGAAGTCTAGGAACAATCTGGGAAAACCTTTGGATGGAAGACAAAAATGTACAAAGTCAAAATGACCCAATACAAAAAGAATAGTTACAAAGATGTAAAATTATCAAGAAACTGGGACGGAACGAACAAAAAGATGGAAAATCACCAAAATGGTACCAAAACAACCACAAAAAGACACAAAATGGCAACAAAAGATGCAATATAACTAAAACCAGACAAAAAACAAAACCACCAAAGTAAAGCAAAAACAACCATGAATCGATGAAAAATAACCACAGAGATGCCAAATTAAGAATGTGAGAAACAAAATTGCCCAAAACATGAGAAAGGTTACTATAGATGCAAAACAACAATCAGGAAATTGTGACGAAACCCCAATTAAAAGATGCAAAAGATCTCCAAAACACTTTAGAACTCAGCGATTTTGTCTCCCTGAATCAATTCAAAAACTTGATAAAGGAAAATGTGATGTCAGCACCCTACTTACCCACTCACCACCCACCGCCAGGCCAAACACTCAGAACACAAACAAAAATAATAAAAGAACAATTCTATACTAGAAAATAAATAAATAAATAGATTTTAATATAAATAAAGTTAAATAAAGAAAACAAAGAAGAAAAGAAAAAATGGGGGAGAGATAAGATAAATGGTATTAAATACAATAAATAATAATTAAAAAAAGTAATTAATTACAGGGATCAATCTAGCAGCTCAGAGGAGAAATCTGAAAAAGAGATTTTTAATCTCAAGGGATGTCCTGGTAAAATAAAGGTTAAATAAATAAAATTAAAAAGTACTCCAGCAGTATTGTTTACTACCTAACTGTTTGACATCTCTTGTCCAGGTTCTCTATGGGAAAGTCAGCGTTCGTTGTGTCGACAAGCTGGAGGATAAGGTCAATGGCAGCCCTGTCCCTCCTGAGTTTGACCCCCCGTTGGCTCCTCTGCAGATGGGCTCCGTGTGGCGCTCCGTGCTCCGCTCAGACACAGAATACTCGGAGACCAGCGGGCCGTGCCTTCTCACTCCTGTGCGGGATAACCTCCATCAGATCGACGCCGTGGAGGGACCTGCTGCTTTCCTGGATATCCTGGCGCCGCCATACAATCCAGACGACGGCCGGGACTGTCACTATTACAAGGTCCTGCAGACTGTGGCGGACAAAGGAAAAGATGCAAAGAGCAACCCGGAGCAGCAGGGAGAGAAGGAGAAAGACCAGACATGGCTGCTGGAAGTCCCTCAGCCGGAGGACTTCTGGTGTGGTGGGGAACCCTACCCAGGCCCTGCAGTCTCTGTCTAAGTGAATCACACTGCAGTGTATGACAGATGTAATACTGGGACACCCATCCATCCACAAGGGTCAGTTTAGTTTTGTACTCTTCCACAGGAAAGCCAAATATCTAGGTTGTTATAATGCCTTGTTAGAGGATGCAGCAGGGCAAACAAGGGTTTGGACTGTGACACTCCAGCCAGAATAAGTCCAGTGAACTGCCTTCCACTAACCTTAAGCATCCCTGCCAGTACTGAGAGACGTGTTGACACAAGGAATTCCTTTTCCTAATGTGGTATATTTCTTTGGACCATTATGTTGCCTTGTACACACCAGAATGTTGTCAGCCAAACGTTGTGTGAATGCTGGGTTATCATTAGCATCTATGCTGTGTTTTGGAAATTTTTTTTTGTCTGCTGCCGATGACTCTAACATGACACCAAAGACTCAAGTTGTACCTGCCTTATGTGTGAATGTATACTTAATGAGGATGCTGTTTCTATTGGATACACTCACTTCTTGCTCCAAAGTGCACACACTATATCATATGTACTTTATTTTCTTTATATTCCTTTAACTTATTCCAGATAATATAATTACCAAACAGGTCTGGTCAGTTATGGGATGAAAAAGCTGATGTTCAGTGACTTCTACATACTCTGTGATGTATTATACTGTCATTTCACTTCATGTTCCTTCATCTGGAGTCACAGTATATGGCGCATATAATGCATCATTTAAAAAGCTTACTGAAATCATTAAATGAAAAAGAGTTAGAAATGAAAGCTGTATTGGAGAACTATAGCATTTTTATGGTAAAACCTGACATATTTTCTTTACTACTTTTTACACTGTATCATTCCAGTCTGTATGCTACTGTACACTACCTTAGCTTGTATCTTAACTTTGCTCTGGCTTACATTTGACTCCATACAGATTTATGTGCCAGTTTGACAATGATTGTGTTACTTTGATGTTGTATGTGGAACATGAATAAAAATAAAAAGTGCTTTATTATATCAAGTTTAAAATCTAAATTTGGAGTTAATACAACACAACCTAACCGACATCTCTCATACAGAATCTGCACAGTTTAAATTATTTACTCTGAGTAAGAATGAGTTCAAAGAATATACTCTGGTTTTCTAATTGTTCTGAAAAATCACTGCAGACTTTATGAGATTGTTGGTTTTGAAGCATCTTTATGGAGCTGTTTATTAGTGGTCCATTTTCACTTGTCATAGGAAAAAATGGCAACGTAATTAAAAGGAAACTCCATTTTAACACATCAAAGTGTCTTCTCAGGTGACTGTGAAAATAGTTCCATCAAGCCCTCGGTGTCTCCAGGGAGCTCTGTAACGCCTGACAAATGGCACAAACCCTGAGATTCATTTACGTTGATATATCAAGTACTTTCAGATTTTTAAAACATATCTATATATTGCCTATATGACCCACTTTCAGTATTTTCCAAAAGTGAAACATGCCATTTTAGTAATATATGAACTGCAGAATTCTGTTCTGTTTGAATTAGGCTATCTAGCAATATTTCTAGCACAGCAGTAATACAAAAAAATGGATTTAGGCAATCTCGCTCTACTACTGTCCACATCCTAGTTCTTAGAAAAATTGTTGAGGAGGTATTATACAAGAAAGATGCAATACTGGTTTTCATTGATTTAAGAAGGCATTCGACTCAACTGACAGAAACAAAATGTTCCAAATTCTACTGGCATATATGGAATCCCTCCTCTTTTTGTTGAAGCAATAGAAGTTCTATATGTCAGCACTTCTGCGGTAGTCAAGACTCCTGAGGGCAACACAGATCCCTTCTCCATAGACACCAGAGGACGTCAAGGAGACCCTCTAGCGCAGGAGTCACCAACCTTTTTGAACCCGAGAGCAACTTCAAGGGTACTGAGTAGTACGAAGGGCACCTTGTTTGATACAAACTTCCTCAATAGCAAACTTGCACCATCATCTTTAAACAATAATAATAATAATAATAATAATAATAATAATAATAATAATAATAATAATAATAATGAAAATAATATGCAGAAAGACTGTCTGATCACATTTATGTTAATTATTCCTTACAATAATTATTAACAATGATTTCCACAACAATGACGGTAGGAAACACGCGCACACACATGGAAATCTGTTCCAATATTTAAAAGTCAGAGGTATCCCATCTCTGAAACTTTGGTAAATATCTTTCTTGGCAGTTTTGTATGAATCAGCATATTTGCAGCATTTTGTTCAAAATCACACCAGTTACATTTCTGTGGAAATCATCACTTCTAACATTTTTAGGAAATCATTAACTGTCATCAAATCATGCTTCATTTGTGCAAACTCCTACCTTTATAAGATTTTTGAACAATTCATGAACTCTGTCCCATGTTTGTACAAATTATCAGTTATGTAAGAAAAAAAAAATCAACTTTCACATTTTGAAATGAATCCTATCACATTAGTACTAATCACCAGCATTGCAACATTTTTAACAGAACATAACAAATCATTACACGTTTTCAACAAATTATTTATCACATTTTTATGTAATGGCACGGTGTTTTGAATGACAACACGTTACCTCTTTCTTTGTCTGTAAATGTGTGTTAGTGGGAAGCCTGGCATTGCAGAGCTTATCATGTCTTACCTTTACCTTGCAGCTCACAGTTCAGATGGTTCAGTTTCCCAGTGATGTCCGTTAAAAATGCCAGGGCAAGAATCCACTCAGTGTCCTCAAGCAGCAAGGTGTCTTCCCCTTTGGATTGCATCAACTCTTTGATTTCGGCCAACAGTGACAAAAAAAACGCTGCAAAACTGGTCCCCTGCTGATCCATGGGGTTTCTGTGTGTAGTAACAGGTCACCATGTTCAGCTGACAGCTCCTCCAGCAGCACCTTCAATGTCCTGATTGTTTGGCTTTGGAGCCATTTATTATCTTCACGACACGAGTCATCACATGATCAAATCCGGTCACTTTTGTACATACATATGGCCTGCTGGTGAATGCTGCAGTGGTAATGTAGGAATGCTGGGAAGTCTGGATCACCTCTGCATCGTACAATGAAGCCTGCATGCCGACCCGTCATGGAGGAGCCCCGTTGTCCGTCGGCACTGAAACAAGCTTTTCTAATGGTACATTTTTCTCCACGAAGAAACTTTTCGCCGCGTAGTAGATGTCAAAGCTGCTGTCCGCCGGGCTTTTCCTGTCCGTAGTGCGCATAGTCTATGTGCGTTAGCAGGTGGCTAGTTAGCATGGAAGCTTTGTGGCGGCTAACGTAGCGTCTCTCCACATTGTGCCGCTTTGCCGACGCAATAGTCGCCCCGCAAATACGACACATACATTTATTTTTCACTATCGTGAAAAAGAACTCTTCCTCCCAGTCATCGTGAAAATAGTGTTTTCTCTTTCACTTTTCTTGTCATGTTTTGGGGGTAAAAAGCCCATCTAGCTTCCCAAAGTGTCTGCGCCCGGAAGCTTCAGCAAAGAATGACGTGGTGGATTGACATGCGCAGTGAACTTTGACTGTCAAAGTCCATTTACAACGAAGACTTTTTTTTTTTTTTTTTTAAATTATAATAAATATTGTAATTTAAAATTTGCATTAATGTAAGTATTTTTGATCTAAAAAGAACAGCAACTGTAATTTTTTATAAGGAATTTCATGGTGACTACTGTTATTTTCAGAACATGTGTTGCCGGCAACTCACATGGTCTCTGCAGGCAACAAGGCGCCCGCGGGCACCGTGTTGGCTACCCCTGCTCTAGCACAAAGGTGTCAGATTCATTTTAGTTCAGGGGCCACATTCATCCCAATTTTAGCCAGACCAGTAAAACCAGAGCAAGACAACCTATAAATAATGACAACTAAAAATGTTTCCTTTGTTTTAGTGCAAAACAGTACATTCCCTTTTAAGGAACTATCTTTTTAGAAAACACTATGAACAAAGGGAAATTTGTGAAGAAAATTGAGTTCAATTTCAACAACATTAAGCCTCAGTTTATCATTTACACATTACAACTTACAGCTCAGTTTATCTTCAAAGGCACAAAACATTCAGTCACAGGTATCTAGAACAGAACAGATAGTATTTGACTTGTAAAAAGATTTTTTTAAAAAACAAAAAACAAAACTTAGATGAAATATTACAAAAATGAGACAAATGACAAAAATGATACAAAACGACAAACGTGAGAAACAAAATGACAAAAAATGAGACAAACAACACAAAACAAAACAAAAAACACAAAAAAAGTCAAGCGAGAAAACAAAGGAAACAAAACGACAAAAATGAGAAAAAATGACAAAAATTAGACTAAAAAAGACAAAAAACTACAAAAACGACAAAATATTACAAAAATGAGACACAAAATGACAAAACAACAGTGAGCAATCTACACAGCAAATTTTGGTCTTTGGAATAAACTCCATGTGAGTTAAAATCAACTCAATCTGAGTGTACATGCGTGACCATCCATTGACTCCACAGGAGAGTTAATATAACTCTGCTTTTGGAGTTGATCTTTTACCCCCTATTCAGAGTTAAAACTGAACTCTTCTTGGTGTTAAAATACTACTCTTTAGAGAGTAAAATGTGACTCTAGAATGGAGTTGATTTTAATATTAACTCTTAACCGGTGTTAAAAGCCAACACTTAATATATAGTTAATTTAACACTATTTAGAGTTGACATTAATTTTATATGCGAAAATTATTACACTGAACATTTTACTGTGTACGACAGATTTATTTTATTTATTTAACAATTCATACAGTGGAGGTTTATAAATTCCATCCTGTATGAAAACATTTCAATACAGTGCCATCTAAACACAGAAAGATGTCACAAAACATCTGTATTCAAAACACACTGGTAGCCAAAAGCAGGGCCAAAGTTGTGTACAATAATGCCTTTAACACATTAATTCACAGTGCAAAATCAAGTCTGCAGGACTATGAAAAAACTCTGCAGTGCAGGACTGTATAACATAAAACTTCCACAAAACTTCCCATACAGAAAACAAATTAGAAAATGCAACTTTCTGATACAATATATAACTGTGAATCAGACCCATATGACATTTGGGACGAAATGGGACTTAAACAGCTCATCAAACGCACCCAAGGATGTACATGACTGACACGGTAGAAGCTTTTTGTCCAAGACGATGTAAAAGCTGGAAACCTGTGCCTTTGAAGTCCCCGAGGCAAGAAGATATGGCTGAGGGTTTCCTTCTGCAGTCATGAGATGATCGTCAAGGCTTTGAAATGACTAAAACACACAAAAAACAACAACAACAATTTGTTAGAATGTGGCTTGAACTGCAATATTTGGAAAAGCATTGTGATCTTGACAAACCTTGTGAAATTTGACCAGATGATCTGTTGCCTCTTCAACACTGATCTTCTTGGGTCGCTTTCTTCCAGCTGGTTGTGGAGTCAGAAGATGCAGAAGAACAAGAATAGAAGCAATGCCACTGTCCCACCCTGGAGACACAAAAAAACAACACAAGTGAATATTTGAATGAATATTTCAATAATAATCTGCTTAGGGCATTTCTAAAGTATTTCTGTTTTAACACTTCTCTCTCTGAAAGGTTTTTAAAAAAAAGTAAAGATAACGAGCTTCTTTAAGAATGGACTAATTGTGCCACTTTTGTAATGAACAGAAAAGACATAAAACATTTTGCAATGACTTAGTAATTAATCAATAAAATACATTGTCTAACTGCATTAATATTTTGATCATGAGTGTACCTGGATCATCAGCAGTGTCAGGTCCTTCACCCATGGCAGACTTCAGATGCTGTTTCAGGAGAGTAGTCTCTTTAAGGCTCCTGGCCTCCTGGATGACTTTGTCTTTGAAAGCAGTGTTCCATTTTTCCAGGAACCTTGAAGCAACCTCTGCTCCAAACATCAGTGTGAAGTCTTGCAAAATCTAAATAAAAAGGGGAGATATCAGTAAACTAATGTAAATCTGGATAAGGAATGTTTTTAAAATGTATGTTTAAAACCTACCAGTCCCTTAACGTCCAAGAAACGAGGAAACATCTGTAGTACATCAGCTGTGTGCTGTGGGTCATGGAGCATCTGCTGCCTGTAGTGGAAGGTTTCTCTCATCTTCTGAAGCACCAAGTCACGGTCAGCTGTGTGGTTGAGAAGAGACATTGCTTCCATACATTCATCGCCTGTCCGCTGGTCACTTATGGGACCAACTGTTCTTGATGATGTGGGACCACCTGTTAATTCCACACTCTTCTGGGATGGAGAGGAGGTTCTGGATTGACGCTGCACAGTCTTTACACGCCACTCAAGAAAGCCTTTGTTGCTTTGAATATCATAGAAGTGTTCCTGGGATGAAAAAAATACAGTGCTTTGTGTTGGACACAGGCTCCTCAATAGCACACATGATGCTTATACACAACAAATTCATAATGGAGCAATTATGAATATTTTACACAAGGACTGGAAGGCAAACTTACATATCCCTTTTTGGAATACGGGTCCTTTAAAGAAGGGAACAATGATACTATGCCAAGAGCATAAAACTCCTTTGATGCTTTGCTAATGGCTCTCCTGCAAAAGTAATAACATTGTTTGCATCCTTGTCTGAAAAAACAGTCAAGAAAACATGTGTCCTTCAACCTTCTTACCCTTCTTTTTCACGCATGTGAGCAACAATAATGTTCACCATTAATCGCCTGGTGGAATCTTTCAAGCTCCCAGTCTCCTCATATTCTTTTATCACAGTCATCCCTGCCGGCTTGGAGTTGAGGATTTGCTCCACATTCTGAAAAGAACAAAACAAAATGAAATTAAGCATAGTGTTCAGGTTAGCCTGGCTAAAGAACAAAAACTTAATATGAAGAAGCTATAAAATTACATTTCTTGCACGAGTACTGTCCAATAAAGTTTGAATGACTTCACATCCAGTATCACTTGCACTACTTAGACTGCTTGAGTTAGACAATGTATCTGTCAAACTTGGAGAGGAGGCTTCTTTATCCCCTTGCTGCAGGACACTCAAATCTGAAGATGACAAGAGTATAAGAAATATATATTCAGACTAGTTACCACAAATTACATTTATCTTTAATAAATGCCTGTATAAATAATCCCTGGCTCAAGACAAAACATAAACATTACATACAGTATAACTCTGCTTACCACATGTAGTGAGAGTCACATACTGTGTCAGGTTGGAGCCATCACCAAACTCTGAAATACACATTGTACAATCAAATTAGTGTAGGAAAATACTTGTTGGGGCGGATTATTACCATACAGTAGCACACACAAACTCTATTCTAGCACATAATCAGGCAAGATACAATTTCCTCAAAATATAAGTGACCTACCCTCATCAGTATAGATGACAAAACACATGTCTTTGACTGTTGCAACTTCAGGAAAGACATCCTCATCCACTTCTATGCCCTGGTCGTCTGTGACTTTCAGTGCTGTGCTCTCTGGGATAAGGAACTTCTTCTGAACTGTACCAAAACAACAAGGATGTCATTTATAAAATTACAGTAATATATTCTTAATAGTTTTAATAACAGTTTTAAACACATAACTTACCTGCACTGATAAAATCTGAGAAGCATGCTTCTTCCAGTTTGACATACTTCTTCTTTCCTCCACGTTCTACTTTTACTAACATCTTGAGCTAGGAATAAGGGAACACACACGTAATTTAGTGGAACACCTGATGACAGTGGGATTTTAACCTCGCATATATCACGGTGAAAAGCTGTTACTAACTTTGAATAGTAAAGTTACGTCGCTGCAGGCCTCACTTGTCTGACTTAACGGTTAGCTTAAACCACGTAGACTGAGTGACCTGCCTACCCAGGCTCCGCTGTTTCACAGTTAAACACAGTCATTTTTTTACGACAGAAATATAAAAAACATTGTATGATAAAGCATATCTAACACTGACTTATAAAAAGAAAGCTTTTTCGCATAACCGCGTCGGCGCTACTTTGAAGTTGTTTCTTTCTTTACCGTCCTCGACAAGCAGACACAGACTGAAGAACAATAAACATTTTCAGGAACGGTGAATGATGAACAGAAAGGTTGTTAGCTAACGCTAAGTAGTTTTTATCAACAGACTGAGCAAAAACCATTTACCGGATGCAACAAGAGCTTCTTTTGTGAGCCACATGCGGCGGTAATACAAGAAAAAAACAGTTACTCACCAACTCCGGGGGTGTGTCAGTGCAGGTCCCTGAACACCCATGAAATCAACTCCAAAAAATGACACTGCCTGGTAGTAGTCCTTAACACATATGGTAGTCAGGGTTAAAAAATAAACTCCAAAAATTCAACTCTTTCACTCTTTTTAGTTTAACTCCAGATTTTTCAACTCTAGAAATTTGCTGTGTAGTATTTCAAATTTACAATCTGCAGTTAATGTCTTCTCTGTAATTTTTACACTTAACAAAGTCGTCTCGTGGGCCGGATTGGACCTTCTGGCGGGCCGATTTTGGCCCGTGGGCCACATGTTTGACACCTCTACTCCAGCACCTTTCCTCTTCATCATCTGCTTAGACTGTGCACTGAGGAATGCAATCTTGCTCTCCGATGGCCTGACCCTAAAGCGTCGTCAAAGTAGAAGACACCCTGAAGAAGTCCTCTCAGAACTTGCATTCACAACAAGACAGATTGGACTCTTCATGAATGCTGGAAAGACGAAGTTCATGCACCTTAACCCAACATCTGAAGAGACATTGAATGCACTAGATGGGTCAGAAATCTAAAAGGTTGATTACTTTCCTATGTCTTGGAGGCTACAACAACACAGCACATGATATAGAAACAAAAATTTGTAAAGCTTGAGGAGCATTAAACTCTGTCGAAAATATGGGTATCTCCAATTAAAACGACAACCAAAAGTAGAGTATTCAAGGCATCAGTGGAATCCATCTTACTCTGTGGATCAGACTCCTGGTCACCATCGAAGACACTCAAAAAGAACTGAAGGGACTTAAACCAGAATGCTACAGATGATACAAAACATCTCCTGGAAATCACACCTCACCAACAAGTTGCTATATGGCTCACATCTACGCTGGTCAACCGTCATCAGGCAACGTAGACTAGCCCTGGATGGACTGGTTGGCAGGCCTAGCACAACTTTAAGGAAGGTGCTAGAAGAAGACACTGGTCTGGAAGCCAAGAACTTTGGTCTGCAATGCTGGACAGAGGGAGCTGGATGAAGAACTTTATTCTAGTCACCGATTTCGTTGGACGCAATTGACTGACTGACTGACTGAGTCATACCTGCTCATTCAGTCATGATAGTTAAATATTAGTAATAGTATTCTATATGTTCTGTAGTCTTGTGACATGCAGCTACATGTGATTCAGGGAAGACTGTACTAACACAACTGCAGAGGGCCAGAAGCAGCTCAGTGTTCCTGTGTTGCTCTACGTTGCCTTACAGACTTTGGGTTCTGCATTACATATTTTATGAATGTTACAGTGGAGTTTAATTGCAGCCTAAACAAATAAAGGATACGTTCAATTTAATACTCGAGGAGATAGAAAGTTAAATGAGCACACACAGCAGCACAATCGGATCCTTAAAGCTGAGGGACTGAGAGAGGATTCTCTTCTGCAGGACAATGACCTCAAACAGAGTCAGATGCAGACAGAGAGTTCTTCGAAGAGAAGAAGAGGAGAGGAAAGGTCAATGTCCGGACAGGCCAATTCTTCTCCCACACTCCAACACAATGCACGATTTGTGGCAGGATTTAAGTTGTGGTTCTCATGTAAATGTATGTAAAGTTGAATTCTAACAGACATGTATATGTTCTGTAAATCCAGACACTGTCATCATTTTTCTTTACACTTGTAGAAAACCTTCTTACCATTGGAAGACCATATTTACTGTCTCCAGCAGCAGCTATGTGACAGTGACTGCAGAATTCTACTGTTTTGTTATCACCATAGTGGTTCACTTTTCAAGTTTATGTTGAAGTAAAATATGCTTGAATACAATCTCGTCTGCTTCTTGACTGTCAGTTTGAGGTTACCCCGTCCCTATCAGTCAGTGGCGCTGGCTCATATTAAAGGCAATTATCCTCAATTTGCAGCGTAAAGTCTATCAGACCAGTAAATCAGTGGGGGAATTCTTGTGGTCTTGCTTGAACAAGAAAAGCCGGTTGTAGGCAGTCATCAGTAGAGACGTCAGATATGTCTGACTTCTTCTCCTTACTGTATTTTACTGTTCACTCTTTCACCAAAAACAAAACAAAAAAAACGTGATAGCTACATGGGTCCACATAGTTACAATGTGTTGCTGCAATGTAAAATATTATACAGGAATTTAGTGGACTCTTTAATGTAAATATAACAAATACAGGTTTCATTAATTTCAAGTTAATCCAAATTAAAATTCTCTATAAATCTATGAATATGAACATGCTTTATTTGAAAGTTAAAACCATGTAGAACATCAACTTTCTTTCCTTATGGTACCTTAAATAGCTTTATCCATGAACAGGAAGAAAATGAATAAATAAATGCCACAGTTAAAATGAATGTGTAATTTAGAGATCACTGATGTATTTTATTTTTTTAAACTCAACAACAAATGATTGGAATCTTCTTACTTCTGATACAAGTATTTGTTTAAATGCAAACTCTTCAAAAATGAACCCTTTGTTGCTGTGTGTCTTTCTTACATGTTAGGAAAAGTCCTGTTTGATTTCATAATGTGCTAATCTTGATGAAACTTAGTGTAGCGGGAAAAGCCTCTGTCTTTGTGATAACCGCTGTAGCTGCACACATCTTCAGCAGATTCTTCAAACTGTGAAAATATATCGAGAAAAATTACACAACAGACCACATGTTGATGATGAAATGATCAAAGGATTTCAATATAGAAACAATTTCAAATCTAACGCGCAAGACAGAGAAAACGATACAACGAAGCATCTCGATAAACGAAGCAAACTAAGGCATGTTCTTTGTGATGATCTTGTTTCTTCTGGTGGTCAAGTGGGCCTCAGAAGAATAAAGCTGCAGAAGACCAGTTCAGACTTTGAGAAATGTGTTTGGCTACCATCATAATTCCATCTAACAGCTCCAACGGTTCTTTGTTTGGAGTGTAGTTTCTGCAATAGAAGGTTGTAGATATTCAAACACTACATTCTGGTTGAAAAGTTATATTTTTTATGAAGGCCACAAGCTGCAACAGATAAATTACCTGACATAAAGACACGGTCAGAAACACACAACTTTAAAATTCCACACTCATTATATAACAGAAATATAGATCCTGATCCTGATTGTATACGTTGTTTGTCTCATTCTCATTTTTGTCACAATTATTACATCACTGCTTTCTTATTAAAAACCTTTAAATTAAAAATAAAAGTAAGTAATTGATGTTACATGTGCTGCTGTAATCAGCAAGATGTCCTCTGTTTATTTTGATTTCTTCTGGTTGAAAAATTTGAGTTATGTTGTAGAATTGGAATCTTTTTCATGGCAGATTTTCTTTGCCAAGCCTGGAATAAAAGGGAACATATTTAACTTGAGAACTGAGCAGCAGAATGATGTGTGTTGTGGATGTATTGCTACAATAGCATTGGGCACGCTTGTGTGCATGACACGAAAATAAAGAAATCCATCAATCAGTCAGTCATGTAATGGCACATAATATGATAAATAGTTCAAAGATAAACGGCTGGTCGCTTGGCTTCTTGAAACCCAAGGCCTCATCTAGAAATATATCAGCTGAACACTTCTGCACTCGCTCATGACAAAGAGACCTCAGCAGACTGAATGAAAACTAAACTGTGGTTTCAGAGGCACTTACACAGAACAATATGAGCATTTATTCATCCTCCTAATAGCTCTGAGTGGCTCTCCCTGTGTGAGTGCAGGTTCAGGACATATTTTATGTTGTAGAATTAGTCACTGGATTCTATAAAATAAAGAAAAAGATAAACAATTAGTATTTCAAATGCGTGATACGGATCATTTGACATTTGCCACTGAGTTACCTGCTTAGCTTGTGTCATATTATATAAACTTGGAAACTAAGCAGAAGCACAACGAAAGACTGTAGCTTGTTCGTTGGGAGTAATGACTCACTGAGTGTCCAAACAAACTGTAATGTGACAGAATCCTGCCTTACTGGCCTGAGTTGGACTCCGGACAGTGTTGGATTTAAGTGTGACACAGTCTGACTTTACCAATCAAAGAAGTAATAATAAACACAACAACCAAACCATACACATGAATGAAGTCAGACCGTGATCACACCCTCCTCATGAGGTTTGTTCAGACATGCAGCACAGAGATACATGATGGGATCAGAAGCAATAGAAGACGGGATAAAATCGTGAAGGGCTTTGTATAGTAGGTGACACTAAAATGTTTTAATTATTTCCAAAATTCACCAGGAGCCAGTGGAGAGCAGTTTGAAGACATGCAGGAGTGTTTTGTAGCAGCTTCAAAGCACTGCAATAATCCATACCTCACACTGCAGCGGACTTTACAGTTTTGTTGGGTCAGCTTAGGAAAGGAATAATCTTTTTTGCTCTATTCCTAAGCAAGAGAAAGCAACACTTGCTTGAAATTCAAAGTAAAGTAAAGCCTGAGTCAGTCAGACACCTTCAGTTTTTAGCTGAAGTTTATCAAGGCTCCCAGTTAATCCCCAAAAATAAACACATGTCCATTTAGTCCTGTTTAAGCCATGAAATCTTTCATTCATACAGATACTTATGAAGGAAACGAGTGACCTGCTTTCCCACTCCTGAGAAACAGTTAGATGTGACTCAGAAAAGGATATTAGAAAAAATAATAAAAATCACACGAAAATTATTTTTAAAAAAGATAAAAAAAAACATGAAAGTTTTGAAAAGGGCCAGTTTCAGTGAGCTAATTACAGAAAACAGACTTACATAAAACCGAAAATCTGTATTATTCTGATAGTTTGCTGAGAAGATTTTACAATGTAGGATAAAAAATATGCTTTGAGATCCATTACATTAGACTTTAAGGCCAGAAAACATACTGACAGACTAAATAAAATCAAATTTAATATAGAAAATAAATATGTAAAGGGTTGGTATTTACTGGGAAATAAACTTGAAAGAAAATATCATTAACTAAACAAGTTAGGTCCAAAATCATTTCCGCACATGAATATTGTGGAAGTATAATTCTTTACAAATTTTATTTCTCCTTTTTTAGGTACTTACTACCTTCTAAAGACTGTTAGTCGACGAGCTTCTAGTGAATGGAAATTTATATTTTTCGTGGACTCTTCACTTAAATCAACAGTTTCTTCCACTCACACACTTTTTTCTACAGTTAATGTGAGCTCGGCACTGAATCTAAACTATTTATTACATTTGTTGCGCCAAACCGCAGACTCGTTCTGCTGTGGCTGCCGAGTTTAACACCAACTCCTACCAGATATCCTGTTTACAACCTAATTTAACACCAAAATAAAACGTGAGTGGGCAACAGCCTTGAGTCAGAGATGCCATTCGTGACGCAACGTGGGATTTACCCTATAAAATTTCCAACACCAATAATATAAATGCAGATAAAAAAAAAAACAACTTCAAACCAGCGACGCTTTTGGGTTCCGTGAACGCACCGCCGCTCCGTTCTAGTTCTGAGTAATAAAGCAAACTGCTGATACCGGCTGTGTTTATCATCCTCATACATTTAATAGGTTACATTACATTACAACAAAACTGTCAGGTCGGTATGAGTTCAACATATTTACACATGGTTTTACACATGAACCACAACTGCTGAACACTTAGACTCACACGAGACGAAATGTGTACAAAAATAGAATGTTTTCCAACTTTACATATTAAAGGACAAATATACATTGTATTAGAAGCGTCCTTGATTCAGTCAGTGTACAAAAAGACACACGGCAAGGCACTGAAGGGAGAATACAGCCACCAGCAAACGTGTTAAAAATGAATTCTTTGTCAATTAAATAACTTAAAACTGTTTTATTTCTTCGTAACCTTATTGCAGTTATTTCACATTTACACACATGTGGGCTGTGCGCTCCGCTTGAGGAGTGTTGGGGATTTTTATTTTATTTTATTTTTTACTTTATATTACAAACTCCCTTGTAAATTCCTATGAATTAATGGCTATATTTACTTATATGTTCAATAGACTGTGCAAGCAAAGTGCATTCGTGTCCCTCTTTCTGCAGCAGGAATTGGTGCGTAATTACGCACGACTGCGCAAAAGTTTTCACTTATTCCCACTCTGGAGATTGCGCTGCAGTCTTCAGTTCACAACAATTTCGATATCATCATCTGATAGTTATTTTTTCTTTTAGGGGTTAGTGTGCGTCACGCTGCCATGGTGCTATCAGGACGTTCCAGGGAAGCCTATGAACAGATCCCGTTGGTAGCGCTGACGCCACCTGACCGCTCCAGTCCGGAGCTGCTGGACGAGGAGGAGGACGAGGAGGAGACAGTGGAGGACTTCCTCTCCTTCTGCCTCAGGTGGATTTTAGTGTGTCTCTTCCTCTCGTCGCTCCGAGCGAACTTGCGACCGCAGAAGTCACAGGCGAACGGCTTCTCTCCCGTGTGCGTCCGGATGTGCGTGGTGAGGTGGTCGCTACGGCTGAAGTTGCGCATGCAGATCCGGCACTGAAACGGCTTGTGTCCCGTGTGGATGCGGATGTGTCTGGTCAGTTCGTCTGAGCGGGAGAACCGCCGGTCGCAGCCCTCCGCCGGACAGGGGTACGGCCGCTCATGGATGGGCGTCTTGCTGGGTCTGTTCGGGTATTTTCTGGGCCTCAGGATTGGCCTCAGGGGCAGGTTCTGTGGGCTGTAGGCGGTGGGGAGCCTGGGCGGTCCTCCCTCGGAGCCACTGCCAACTGGACCCCCCAGAGTAAAGTTCCTGATAGTGTTCAGCGGGGTCAGCGGCGGGGGGACGCGGAATGTATCAAGCGGACACTGGCCGAACGGTTTCCGATCCTGGATACCTGCCGTGTGCATGTCCCGCTGGCACGCCGGCTGGAAGAAGCCCGAGTAGTCAGGAATTATGGGGAAAAGCCCCGGTGCGTCTGAGCTTCCGGGCTGCTTTGGCGAAGAGTAGGAGGGTGGAGGGTAAGAAGCGATGGGGCAAGTGGACGTGGACAAAAACGCCGAGGGGTCCTGATACACCTCCCCGCAGCCGGAGGAGGAGTAGGGAGGCGGGGGTGAGTACAGGTGGTGGTGGTGGTCTATCTCTGCCTGGCTCTGAGCCGCCATGGTGCAACTTAAATTTCCGCTGGAGAAGTGATTGGGAGATCCTGAAGAGGCCGGGGAGGAGGACGCTGAGGAGGAGGGAGGAGGAGGCGGCTGGGCCACGTTGAAGATGCCGGAGACGATGTTGATCACTCCCTCGGGGTTCCAGTTACTCGGATACTGGGAGTCTATGGAGAACTTTCCCATGTAGGTGAAGGTCTGGTTGCGGTGGGGTGCGGGCTGAGAGAAGCCGCTGGAGTAGGAGGACAGGTCCAGGGAGCGTTTCTCTGCGCTCAGGTCTGCGCCCATCAACCCATCTGGAGGAAAACAAACAAATAAAAAAACATAAATCATCAACATGTAATAAAAAAAAGCAACAGCAAAGCAGGAAGAAAGTGAGGAATAGCTGGAGCACCATTACGCACGAAGTCTTGTCATGTTAATATTATAGGAAATAGTTAAAATCATTCTTCTACGGTGACGAAACAAAACACTTTTACCATTTCATTAACAGTTTGTGAAGATAGTTAACTTTACTGCACTAATGAGTGTTCCTTCATGATACACAGTGTGTCATCTTACCTGCTGCCACATTAATCTGGTCGTAATGCGCTCCTAAGTCGCTGTTGGGGAAGATGGCAACAGAGGTCGGCAGGCTGGTGGCGATGTCATCCACCGAGTACACGCTCTCTGCTGCGGGATGCACGAACCCCCCGAGATTTACCGGCACCTTTTCCAGAGTTTTTGCCGTCATCGTGGAGAGGAGAAATAAACCGGCGCTTTCTGCGCGTCTCTCTTGTTTCTTTTCCGTTCTTTCCCTAGAAGCTTATACCAACTAGTAGTGAGTAACCCAGCCAGGCGGGGTCACCACTGCATGTCTCTGTCCGGCCGTGAGACGATGAGCTCTGTGTTACTCCTGCTGATAAAAGTTCAAAGTGTGTAAAGTAACGGGAGCGGGGTCCCTGACACCGCTGTGTATATATGGGAACCTTTTCAATGCTGCCGCTACGTCATTACCCAAATATGGAGTGGGAGGGATGATGAGCGGAGAGGTTCGAGGCGCCGCCGCTGCTGATTGGCTCGGAGGCTCCATGACGATTTCAAAGGGAATCACTTGTCAATGGAGCGCCCGCCGCACCAGAGAGATAACACGGACTTTTCCACCCGCACGAACAAAATAAGAAAAACGTCACACCGGCAACATACATCAAAAATAGCATACACAGCTTACTGACTTCTCTTTCATTTCTATTCTTTCTGTGTTTTTTTCAAAGTTATTATCTTCTACTTAATTGATATCAAAGGCTGAATTCCGGCTGAACCCATAAATGGTTGGATCCGGTGAGAAGAGGAACACCCCTATGCTCCATATTTGGTTTCCGGAATATGACCGTCGGAAAGTGACGAGTTTTACCGAGCTGAGAGAGACAGAGAGAGAGAGAAAGAGAGAGAGAACCACAATCAAATGAGACGGACAGGGGGGTGGAATTTAGGTGCGATATGCTGCTTGATCTCGGAAACTCCTGGTCAAAGATAGTAACCTGAAGAGTAAACTGTAGTCATACAGAGATATTTTTGGAGCTTAGGAAAAGGAAACCAGGGGCTATTTAAAGATGCAGCGGTGGTGGGCTGTGTAAAATAAACACATGGGAAACAATAAAGGTCACAGTAGCTCAAAGAAATATTCAAAACATAGTCTGCTTATGTTCTATCTAATAAAAAAAGTTTTATTTAGGAGGCAGCATGGTGTTGTTTTATCATCAAATATCAAAATGAATAGTTTTGTTTCATGTGATGATGTTTTCCTAAAATTTGAGGATGTAGTTTGTTTTATACATGCAGAGTGTGTTAGAGTTTTTTTGTGAGTCACAACAAGACTGTACGCCATTCTGTGGCCTGTTTAGGAAGTGTGTTTTCTGATACACGCGCACACACGCACACACGCAAACACACCAGGTCATGGACTTGTGACTTCTTCTGCTGTTTGATCTTGTAAAGTCCCTCTGTGGGTGGTAAGAAGTTGACAGACAGAAAATACTGGTCAATTTGGGTGGAATATACTGAGAGACTTTCCACTGTGTGTGTGTGTGTGTGTGTGTGTGTGTGTGTGTGTGTGTGTGTGTGTGTGTGTGTGTGTGTGTGTGTGTGTGTGTGTGTGTGTGTGTGTGTGTGTGTGTGTGTGTGTGTGTGTGTGTGTCTGATCCATATCATATTGCTGAAGCTGACTGACTGTTGTTAATTCAGCCAGATATTAGAGTGGATGCCAGAACAGATGCAAACACATTTCCCATCATAATGAATTCAAGGGAGGCCTGGGTTAAAATCTACCGAATGTACATTTCATACAGATTCTTCTAAAGCTATCCACACCATTTGTAATGTAAACAGTGTTTTATTCTTTGGAGATCTAACTGAACAATTGAGGAGCACTTCTGGAATGACTAAAGTTGAAAAATAGCCTGATAACTGATCCAATACACACTTTAAATTAACACAGTTTTTAAAAAATCATTTGATAAAGCTTCTGGTTTAAGGCTGTAATCGTTAGGGTTAGTCTGGTGATGACAACTTCTCAGATAATCTTGTACTCGTGTTGTCTTATTTTCTTTTTGTTTTAATTCTTATTTTTTCGAGACACTTTACACACTGAGACACTTCACACAAACACTTTTAGAAATTTGCATTTTGTACTTTGCATTTCGTGTCTTGTATTCTTTGTTATTTCTATTTTGCTACTAACCTCTGTGTAATTGTGTATATTTCACTAACCTTTGTTTATTGTATTGTACTCTGTCAAAATAATTTCATCCTCTGGGATGAAAAAGGTGGATCTTATCTTATCTTATAATCCAGCGTTTTGATCCACGCTGAAATGCCTTGATAATAACTGATGGATCACTGAGTTTCCACAGATATATATGTCACAGATATTTGGTGTCTCCATGAGATGAATCCTGTTGTCTTCAGTGAAACCCTAACTCCTCTTTAGCGCTATGGAAAGGGTGTCTTGACTAAAATTAGTATTGGGTGGATTGTTGTGAAATTTGTCTTGGATATTCATGGTTTGTTGCCGATGAATCATCGTGATCCTCTGACTTTTCTTCTCGTGTCATCATGACATTCATATTTGTGATTTTGATAAAGTGCCTAACCAACGGGCTGCACAGCGGCTTGGTGGTCACAGCTTGCTCCCCAGTTCGGTGGGCCCGGGATCCTTCTGTGTAGAGTTTGCATTTTCTCCTTGTGCATGTGTGGATCCTCACCAGGACTCACAGTCCAAAAACATGTTGAGGTTAACTGGAGATTCTAGGTGTGAATGTGAGTGTGGTTGTTTGTCTCTATATGTAGCCCTGTGATAGACTGTTACCTGTCCAGGATGTCCCCTGCCTTCACCCTAAGTCAGCTGGGATAGACTCCAGCAATCAGCGACGCTAATGAGGACTAAGCGGTGTTTAGATGATGGATGGATGGATGGATGGATGGATGCCTCAACAACTATTGGACAGATTGTCATGTAATTTGGGACACCTATTTAAGAAGGTCATTTCTTTGATGATCCTCTGACTTACGCAGTACTTTGAGTTTACAGTCAAATGCCCGTTAAACTAATGATGTTACCAAGACCCTCAGCTGTACCTTGTACTTATTATTACTCAGCAAATCGTAGCACTGCTAACATGCAAAATATTGATGTTTAAGACAAAACATTGTACCTGCTTATCATTCCATGTTGACACTTTGAGGATATTAGCTTGCTGATGTTAGGATTTAGCTCAAAGCTAAGGTCACTTAAGTTGACATACAATACACACACACACACACACACACACACACATATATATATATATATATATATATATATATGTGTGTGTGTATTGTATGTCAACTTAAGTGACTTTAGCTATATATAATATATGGTCAATATACACAGGAGCAGGAGGCCTTCATTTTAAAAGCAAATTTTTATCTAGTTTTAGTTTATTTTTGTTCAGATATTCAGATATTGTATTGTGTTAATTTAATTCTTTCACTTCTCTCATTTTAACTTCTAGACTTTTTATCATTCTGTTAACATTTACTACACCCACTACTGCCTTCTCACTGTTTAGACCCACACTGATTATTGCCACCTTCATCCTCATCACAGCTCCTGCTACTGCATATGTTTCGTATATTTCAACTGGCACTAGCACCAATAATTGTGACAACGATGACCATGAATGACTGTCGCTGATATGTGATCAGTTCGGCTTCTCAACCCTTCAGTTACATGTGTTCATATCTAACATGAGGTCTCATTTTAAAAAAAAAATTGCTGTTTAAACACATGAAGTCTTCACATTAATCAGAATATTCATCAGTAAAGACAGTCTATAGTAGCTCTATTCTTTTGCTTTGTGTGAAAAAGAAAAAAATATACATAAGAGAACAGGAATTGTCCGTTTTACAGTTTCCTCATTGTACAATAAGAGCTGTGAGAAATGCCTGGGGGCAGATTGTGTAAACATGAGGACACTAGCGCATTTAAAACCTGTCAAAAAGAGGAGCAGGAAGCAGGTTTTACAAATAACTGATGTTGGCATTCGCCGAATGACACCTTCTTCCTGGTGAGAAAGAGGACAGTATATGAGGATGCTGTTTTTGGGGTACAGTTTTTCTTTATGAATCTTGCATGACAAATGTCTAAGGAGTGAAATGTTGTGTTAATAGAGTGATGACAATGATGGACAACATGCAGTACTGTTTGTCCAACACAACTTTGATAAGTGCCCTAACATAAAAAAAAATTTAACAAAAACTAAGAGATGTTCCAACATAGAGCAGACAGACTTTAAAACACATCTTAAGTGACAGTGGAGATTTTCCACCATTCAACCAAGCAGTAGTCAGGTCAGTCACTGATGCTGAGTCAGGCCCTTCCCAGTCTTTATACCGTTTCACCCCAAAGTGTTGGATGGGGTTGAGGTCAGGGCTCACTCAGGCCTCAAGACCAAAGTGGGAAAACCATTTGTGGGTCGTGTTGAAACAGGAAAAGGTCTTCCCATGGTGCTGATTCAAAATTAGAAGAATACTGTTACCTACAAAGTCATTGGATGCTGAAGCATTAAAAATGTGCTACATTAGAACTAAGATGCCTGGAACAAACCCAGTTACAAAAGCACTAATATGATGTTTAGCTAATTAGCACTAAATATAAAGTACTGTACATGTGAGTACCATGGGTATTTGGTTGTAAACCGAAGTACTGGACAGTTTAAAAGTTTGACCTGATGATGGTGCTCCATGAAAAGTCAGAGGATCATCAGTAAATACAAGCATCTTGAATTGTCAAAGAAACTCACTGAAAGACAAAAAAGCCATTCTTGTTGTCCTTCAGATTCATCCTCTAAACATCTGTACGAAATTTCACAAGAATCTTTCTAATAGCTGTTGACTGTTGTTGGTAAAACAGTTCAGCTTCACAGGGATCTGAGCAAAACAAAACTGTTTTCTGATAAGGCTTTGAAAACTCCTGAAAGTGTGATATGATAACCATCTATATTTGAACAGCATGTAATGACTTACATTTGACACCAACACAGAGCAGTTATTGTAACCTACCACCTACCTAGCAACAAACCAGGGAAAATCCCTTCACTGTCCCTAAAAGATACCTACTGTGACTGACAGTGTGTCTGTGGTTGATCAAGTTAACATTAACAATCTCATAATATCACTACAATATAACAGTTGATCACCGGAAGACAATATTGGTAACTTTTATTTCACAAAATCCACCTTTAGAAATCTAAGCAAAGTGTCTTTGTGAAAAGACTGATGTGACCTTTCATACAAAAATCTATTCTGTATTTCTGTGAATTTAGAAAGCTAGAAATCTGACTTTCTGTGTGTTACCAAAACGAATTAAATATCTACTTCAAATGGAATTTGAAGTTGTGGATCAAGTGAATACATACTTTTCTTAAAATGCAGCATCATGGTTACCTTCCCCATAGTATAACCTAGTTAACTTTCCCACTCAGGTTAGAATATGAGCGAATATACAGTTATTCCCTGTGTCATTTAAAAAAAAAAACACAATCTAGATACAGTTTGCCTTTGTGTCCCACATACTTTCTGTGTGTGGGAGTCCAGCAACTGGTGTGTGTGCATGCAAATATACAGTATGTTTGTTTCATGTGTGTGTGTGTGGAGTGGAGAGAGATGATGAATGTGCAACTGTCAAAATGAGAACACTAATATGGTTCGAATTTAAACCTGACATATATTCAAGTGACAGATCAACAAACAGCAGTAGCTGCCCACACACAGACACTGCTGACTGTCAGTGATCAGCTATGTGGCACTGAAGAGCTTATTAAGGATTCTCATTGCCCCCACATCCGAAGTCACATTAAATATCAGGCACCAGTCAGTCAGACTGAGGTTTATTCCAATCCACAAACTGCCTGAACACCTAACATGACCTTTGATTTTTTCTAAAGATTCACTCTTGGATGGAGAGAAGCCTGGCTGAAACATAAGAAACATGAGTAGCTGCCTATGATGACCAGGCCACCAGGGGGCTCCTTTACAAAACAACATTTACTGGTCGACCATTTCTTAAACATTGCCCACACATAAATAGAGCCAGTACTACTCAGATTTATACTGACATGTTTTTGACTTTGAGTCATTATTTTATCATTTCACCTTTCATCAAAAGTAGACTTGGTATCTTACAAATGGATAATCTTTCCAATGATATATATGAAACAAACATAAATTATGTCTACAATACAAATTACATCACAGTTAGTTGTTATCTGTGGGCACAAAAGATCAAATTCCCTCTATGGAGCAGCTCTAAGTGTTACTCAACATACATTTACCTTTCCTGCTGTTTCTTGCTTTTAGGTTTTTATAAACCTTAATGAAAAGAAAAAGAAAAAATGGAATGTAGCCTGTAGCATTAACACATCTGGCATAATTTCAAATGGTCATGGTACTGCTCTCTTTTATAAAGGTCAGAAACCATCAACCTTCAACATTCAGATATTAAACATCAACAACATTAAATAAATAAATAAATAATCTCTCCATGAGCTTCATGAGGTAGTCACCTGAAATGGTTTTCCAACAGTCTTGAAGGAGTTCCCAGAGATGCTGAGCACTTGTTGGCCCTTTTTCCTTCACTCTGTGGTCCATCTCATCCCAAACCATCTGGACTGGGTTTAGGCCATCTGATACAGCACTCCATCACTCTCCTTCTTGGTCAAATAGCCCTTACACAGCCTGGAAGTGTGTTTGGGGTCATTGTCCTTATGAAAAAAAATTGATGGTCCAATTAAACGCAAACCGGATGGTATGGCACGTCGCTGCAGGATGGTGTGGTAGACATGCTGGTTCAGTGTGCTTTCAATTTGGAATAAATCCCCAACAGTGTCACCAGCAAAGCACCCCCACACCATCACACCTCCTCCTCCATGCTTCATGGTGGGAACCATGCATGTAGAGAACTTGATGTTTTTTGCGACTGCACTTGGGGATACATTCAAAGTTTTTGCAATTTTCCGGACTGACTGACCTTCAGTTCGTTTCTCTTTACTTAGCTGATTGGTTATAGGGCTGTCAACTGTGTACCAACCTGACTTCTGCACAACACAACTGATGGCCCCAACCCCACTAGGAAGTCAAGAATTCCACAAATGAACCTTGACAAGGCACAGCTGTGAAGTGAAAACCATTTCAGGTGACTACCTCATGAAGCTCATCCAGAGAATGCCAAGAGTGTGCAAAACTGTAATCAAAGCAAAAGGGGGCTACTTTAAAGAATCAAAAATATAAAACATATTCTGGTTTGTTTAACACTTTTTTGTTTACTACATAATTCCATATGCGTTCTTTCATAGTTTTGATGTCGTCAGTATTAATCTACAATGTAAAAAAATAACTAGAATAACTTTTGACTGGTACTGCATAGATTTATTTTGAATGTTCATGTCATTACCTGTCCCCAATTAAGCCTATCTAACATTCTGTTTGGCCAGTGGACAGACACTTGCAACACTTTCTCTCTTTTTTGTGGGACAATACCTCACCCACATCCCTCCTACACAACTTCCATGCAGCAATATCAGTGCGTATTGTCTAATAATGCAACACCAGAAAGCAATCCCTAACCAGAAAATTTATCCCATCAACAACCTTATCATCCAGAAATAGGCAATGTTAGTCCCAATAAAATCCTGTCTTTACATGTATCCAGAATAGCACATTGACTATGACTTCACATCCATCATATCCATTTGCAAAAGTGTTATATTCTTGTGGCGAGTGTAACAAAGATGTGCAGAATCATTATACTGATGCCAACTACCAATTAAAACATGCACAACATAAAAATGTACCAACGTCAGGAACTATTTACAGTTCTGCATGTACAAAATACATGTTTTTTGATGCGAATTTTGCTCAGACTAGTCTGGACAGAACTGTGGCAACAAATTCAAAGTCACGGCACACCAGTGACCTGAGGCATGAAGCTCTGATCCAGAGCTGAGCAGCAGGTTCTTCAGTGTCCTGCCTAAAGGCTTCTTTGGTACCATCACACCAGTACCCACTAGAACACACACTGATCCTATTTTTCTTGGGGTTGGAGATCATTATCCCTATTTCTGAAAGTCGCTGTTCTTAAATCCATAATTCTTTCTTTAATGTTTCTCTCCTGCCACCATGACTGTTAGCTTTGTTGCGTCCCAGACAGACAGCTTTAATCGCCCGCAGTGTGAAACATGAAAGCAAGTGGAAACACTCTGATATCGGTCCAAGATAGAGGAGAAGAAAAGAAAGAGCACAAGCAGAGAAACAGAATAAAGGGGGACGGTGCAGAGTGGGAAACCTCAGTGATACAGAGACGTGCCTTGTCTGAGACAGCCTGAGCAGGAGCTTAGTGGAGGGTAAAGCTGCTACTCTGTTGCTGTTCTGCATGGCAATGTTACTCAAGACATTTTACATTAAAATTCTGCAAGAATGGATTCTTCAAATGACTATCTGATTATCTGGGGGAACTTTGGGGCACTAACATTTTCACATTCTCTCTGACTATTCTTGGACAAAACAAAAAGTAAACTTCAGAGGCAGCTTGACTGAAAACGTCAACTAAAAGACGTAATTACATACAACATAATTCCACTGAAGCTGAAAGTTTTCCATGTGAGCAAAAAGATGTGCATGTCCCGGGCCTTTATGAATCAGATAATACATCTATCAACACTTCAAAAGGTCACTGATCAACAGTGGCTGTCTGCTGCTGAGTCGAGCTTTGGTGTTTAAAGGTTAAGTTCACAGATTAATATGTTACTCCTCTTTATTCTGCATCCTTTGCAGATGAAAACACTATTGTTCATCAAGAAACCAGCCCAACGGGTGTCCCTGTAGCTCAACAGATTGAGGGGGCGACCCATAAACAGGGGCTATAGTTCCTGATGCAGTGGTTATGGGTTCGAGTCAGACCCATGGTCATTTACTGTGTCTTTGCCTCACTCTTCTACTCATGCTTCCTGTCTCTCTCTCTACTGTGCACTATAATAAAGTTAAAAAGGCCAAAAAAGAAAATCCCCAACACATACAACATGACTTTTAACCACAAATTGCTCTTTTATTTTTGGTCACTTTTACATTTTCCAACTTCTACTTAACCATCTATGAAATGAAAATATCCCAACAGCTGTGATGAAGCTCAGGACTGAACCTGAGGATGAACAACTAGTGCGACTGATTCAACTGCAGCTGATGAACTATGAACAGCTCACCTGTCTGAGGTGAAAAAACGGACAGAGTGAGACCTGGCATAAGGTCCTGATTGATCCTGTCTCCATGTTGGAGATGATCAGAAGTGATCAATAAATTTGTTCCACTCGCACAGTTGTGCAATCTCTTTAGAGACACCCATATGTTTCCTGTTGCTGTCTGTTGCTGCAGGTATTTATCAAACTCAGAGAAAAAAATCCAACAAAAAGGCTAGAAGTGAAAAGATCAAGACCTAACTCCTTTGAATGGAGTAGGACCACACCTCAATCACCCCACTTCCTGTCATACGCCTATATATACTCCTCTGTCCCTCCCACTAATTTGTTCTCACTTCTCATGGCCCACGCGCCCTCCCTATACTTCTACCTTCTTTTCCTAGGAGATCCACCGGCCCCAGAGCCACTGCTGATCTCTGATTAAACTTTTCCCCCAATCACCAACATAGTGATCCTTTGCATCCAGTAAACAATCAGGCTTCAAATCAGTGATGTGGTTCTAATCTGAAATGTTTGGTCAAAGCCTGGAGTACATTCATTATTGGTGGGTCTCATTAATCAGACCTGGAACAGACTGTCTTTATGGCAGTTAAGTCTTATTTTTGTGGACGTTTCATCTCATAACAGATGTGAGATTGTAGAGCAAACAGAATGATAAAGGTGTTTTGGTAAGTATCTGTTTTTGGCCCAATATTGGGGCTAAATTGTGGGAAAAGTCACACAACTTAAAGTATGTTGCTGAGTGTGTGCCCATCCATTAATGTAACGACATACGGTATAGACCTGTACCATGTTGAGAATGATACGGAAACGTCACTGCCTCTTCAACATTCAAACCTCTATGGATGACATTAAGCAATTCAAATTTTGGACGTGCTTTTAAGTTGTGCTGTTAGAAGTAAAACAGTTTAAGGTTTGGCTGTTTCATTAAACTTGCTAATTTCCAACTTATCTATAAATGCCTCCATACTCCTCAGGTGCATTCTGGCTTAGTAAGACAAGAAGCGCCCAGCAGCAAGTGTACGGTTTCCTAATATAAATGCTCATTTGGGGATCAGCATGCAGAGCTTGTAGAGAACTCAGTATGGATCCTGTAGTCATGCATGATGGGACTTTCAATGCATAATTACTTGTGTTTGAGTTATGTTATAATTTTCACTACCGTTCAGAAGTTTGGGGTCACCCAGGCAATTGCATGTTTTCCATGAAAACTCACACTTTTGTTCATGTGCTAGCATAATTGCACAAGGGTTTTCTAATCATCAATTAGCCTTTCAACTCCATTAGCTAACACAATGTAGCATTAGAACACAGGAGTGATGGTTGCTGGAAATGTTCCTCTGTACCCCTATGGAGATATTCCATTAAAAATCAGCGGTTTCCAGCTAGAATAGTCATTTACCACATTAACAATGTCTAGACTGGATTTATCATTCATTTAATGTTATCTTTACTCAAAGAAACTGCTTTTATTTAAAAAATAAGGACATTTCTAAGTGACCCCAAACTTTTGAATGGTAGTGTATGTGTGTTTTGATGTATGTAGATATCGCTAAGTATGAACTGAAGTCACACTGCTAGTTTGCTTCATGTCATCTAATTTCATTTCATGTTGTAAGTCTAACTTTAAGATGATTGTTTGTGGTATTATGTCCTTAAATTCAACAGCTGGCCTTGGAGTCTGTCAAACAGTAGCCAGGAACCAACTGATCAGTATGCAAAATATCAATATGTAAAACAGCCTCATGGTTAATTTACCAGTTAGTGCTGCCTCCTGCCTCTACCTCTCAGACAGTTTCTGTTGAAACACCCATGTAGAAGACGTTCACCATAACACATGCACATAGCCCACAATGTTCACCACAGGAACCCACATGTAAATGCACAAGAAATCCACAGTGTATGGCTTCCTCCTTTCTCTTTCTTTTACTTTCAAGTTTATTTCAATTTTATTGAAAGCTATGTTTCCGAGGTTTGTGCTCATCAAGTATTGTATCGACTATAATCTGACAGATCAACAGGTGTTTTCAATCAGCTGTGATGTCCTCTGTGTCAGAGCTAATGGTGTCAGTACACAGGATGTATGTGCTGTATGGGTTTATATGCAGACAGAAGAACTTCCCACTCTGCCAATACAAACATGTAGCCGCCCCTGTAAAGTTCCAGAGGCAAGTGTCATAGCTGAAAGTGTACAGTCATTGTCCCCATCACCATCCACCTCTGCTCCACACTTCACTGTGGTGCTGCTGTGGTTTGGCTGATCTGACACACTGCACAGCTCTGTTCCACTGCGGAAACACTGCAGTCTCTGCACTGCTGGGTTCTGTTTCAGGTCCTGTCCCTGTTCTGTACTGTACTGTTGGTGTTCTTAGAACTCTGACATGAAGCTGTGGTGCCGTACAGACAGTCAGTGAACAGTGATGCTGCACACACATCTTTATAATCCATGTGACACTGTGTTTGTGATCCAACACATTTTTCTGTTTCAAATTCGCAGTATTTAAATAGAAATTGTATTCGATGTTGTTGAACTGGCAGTTAGCAGGGAAGCTAGCGGACAGCCATGTCTGCTCCAGTGGTCAATAGGCCATACCTACGTGTAGCCACCAATCTCTCAGCACCATATATTTGGCTGCAATGCTCCAGTTAATTTTGCTGCACCACTTTTCTTCTACATTCAGAGTGTTGAGGCATGTCACACATGCGCACACACACACACACATACACACACACAAAGGCAATGAAATGGGAAACATTCCCTTTCAATAATGTAATCACTGTGTGAACAAATGGCAGGAGTGTTTGACAGACATTAAATACACACACACACATTAATGTGACAGATTGGTTGACAGAGCAGCTAAGGCCACACTGATAGCCTCATGTCAATGGGAAAACCCTTTAAACATTTCCCCAGCGCCTGAACACAAATGGCAATGAGACACACGCACACTGAATATCCATGTGCATACATATATAGAGCTTGAGGAGCAATGACGGGGTGGCACATTAGCACGTCGACACACACATGCTGTCATGGCATAATGAAAGCTGTGAGGAATGAGGCCGTCCTATATTTTGCAGCCCATGTTTATTGTGCCCTCATCACTAACTATAGATCATCAGCTGCCTCAGCCAGGTCCTGCAGATGAGCACTGACAGGAAATTAATTGTCTGTTAATATGTTAATTCACACAGAGACAGGTTTACCACAGTAACCTGAATAACATGACCTGCATGTTATCATTTATGTCTTCACACCAGCCTGTCATCTACTTTGTGCAAATTCAGGGCAAACTTGGAATACGCTCTGCTAAAATACCATTTTCAGTGTCTGGTTAAGGAGGTACGTTGGTGCCTTCTCTCTCACATCATGTCACATCATGCTGTCTTTGTAAGCTTCACTGTGCTCAAATTGGTTCCATCACCCACGGGTCAGGCTAAGCAGATGTTCACTTTCTATGTATGACTCCAGAAGAAGGCCCCAGTTTCCACATACACTAACCCTTTCCACAGCGGTAAGGTGGGGGGTCTTTGAGAGGCTGCCCCAAGCAAAGAAGTTTGAGTACCTTTGGATTTTGTTCATGTGACAGTAAAATGGAGCAAGAGGTGGGCTAGAGGGCAAAGCTTTCACTCTACTAGTATATTCCAGTCGTCAAACCCAACCCTGGGTACAGAGGTTGTGGGTACAAGCAGTTGAAATGAGTTAAAGTTACATCCCATAATGGTAACCTGAAGAGGAACGTGAAGCAAATCTGAGCACAACCATCTGACCATACAGATGTTTGCACCAACATTACACACTGAAACTTATTGTACGTTCAGGGAGTCAAACAACTGTTGTCGGAATTTTTTAAAAGGACTGAGTTTAAATCAACAGCGTCATCTTCTATACTATTGAAGATGACCTTAGAGTGGAGATGGAGTCTTTGGTGGAGATGACCAAGAGAAGGATGTTGAGGAAACTACTCACTGTTATGGACAACACCTCTCATCCCCTGAACACCCCACTGTTATCTCAGAACATCACAGGAGATCTTTCCTACCAGAGGCCATCATACTGTTTAACTCCTCCACCTTCTGCAGGAATGACAGCTAAAACATTCAGACCTGAATAATTAAATTAACAATAATTTACAATATTACTTTTGTCAGTACCAGTTTCAGTATCATGGGCCGCATTTAATATTCATGTATAATATTTTATGTTTCATTTTGTTGTTTAGGTGCAATATTTCAACATCATGTTGCCTCGACAGATCCTTCACAGTGTTCTGAAAGAGGGTACGAGGCCTCGTTCTGAAGAGGGACCTTAAAGACTTCAGCATGGACGTCCAGCTGCACTGACCGAGCAGTTTGGCATCCCATCTACACAAGGGAGTCAAAAATGACAAAGCAGCAAATCTAGAGAAACTGAAGAGACGGAGGAGACGCCTGTCTACCACTATCTACAAAACCTAGCTGATCTTCTTCCGCATAGTAGGCAACGACTGAAGCTGGCCTGAAATGAAATGAATGAGTATTTTATTTCAGTAATGTATCGCACGTATATCATATTGCTTTTCTACTTTTAAGGAATTGCATTTCTTATGTTATGTCATTTCACAGCTTCAGCCAGTTTAGAATCACCAGTTGTTCTTACACAGAACACAAATTGGGCTAAATGTGGAACTAAAATGAGTTTGGCACCCCTGTTCTAACATGTGGCCTGTCATGTCTTTGGATTGTGGGCGGAAGCCACACAGATACAAGGAAAACATTTAAATGACACAAAAATAGCAAATCAGTACCAAGTATTTAATTAAATGAGTTATTACGCTTTCTGTGATTTAAATTTTTGTCACTTCCAGAGTGACCTGTGGTGCTGTGAATGAGCTTCTGTCCAGCTTCCCATTAATGTTCATCACTCATATTATTCAGCAATGAGACTTCATGTATGAGACCATGACAATAAGCATCACGTGCTGAACCTTGTATACAGTAGGTCATTGACGGCGCTGTGCACCGCAGTGAGGCTGCTAAGTCTAAACACATAAGATGCTGATTGTGTGAGCGGTCCGCTGACAATAACTCAGCCACCACAAAAGCTCCTAAGTTTCTGCAGAACACTGAAAGCGTTTGAAAAGCCCCGGCGTTAATAAGCCTCATCTGAATGTTTCGCATTTTCAGGAATGTTTCTCGTCCGCCCACACAAACTCAGACGAGGAATCGGTTTGGCTGTGGGGACATTCTCAGATAATAGTCTGTTTTTCTCTTGTCTCACCCACAGACACAAAAATGTTTGCACACTGTGGCAGAGAAGTGAGAGATCAGTGAAAGCTCTGCCAGATCAGGAACGAGGAGAAGAAGAAGAAGAAGATGGGCTCTAATGAGGATGGAGGAGAAGACTGAGAACAGGCACAGAAGTAAAGCAAAGAAAGAAAGGAAAACACAGGAGGAATTAAATAAAGAGAAGAAAAATAGAAGGAGTGGAGGGTGGAAGGGTGAAGGGGAGAAAACAATCATAGAAGAAGAAAAAAGTGGAAGAATTAGAAAGTACAGGCCAAAAAAGAAAGAAATGGAGAAGATCGTGGACGAAAAGAAATGAAGGTGAAAAGAAGTGAAGGAAATGCATGAAGAAGTAAGGATGGTGAAAAGATTGAAACAAGGTGAGAACAAAAGAAGAGAAAATTAAAAAGCATAAAGTGTAAAAATGGACAGTGGATGAATAGAAGGGAGTAACAGAAACATGGAATCTAAGTAGAGACCAGAGTGAAGGAGGTAAAGGAGGACAAAAAGGGAAATGGAGCAAAGAAAGGAAGGAGAGGGGAAGGGAGAAACAATGCAGGAAAACAGCCAACTAGACGGCAGGGGGAGGGAAGAGAGAAGGAGGGGTTCACTGATGAGGCCTTTGGGGTTTGATGGCCGAATGCTCGGCACGCCCACACCTCTCCGCACCAACACTCTTTTATTTCAGCATCAGCTCCAGAGTCAGGGACAGCTGAAAGCAGCAGGAGCCTCCAGCTCCCTCATCAGCAGATCAATCAATATTTATCTGCTACCACACTCACTTACATAATCCCTCTGTGTGCCGCTGTTTCTCTGTTAAACAGCAAATGTAGTAGCAAACCCCAAATCTGCATGAACTTTAGATTGTATTATGCTTCTGCTGTTTCATCTTTGTGCTGTGTGCCGCTGGGTGGGGAAGTTACGGCACTGAAAAGTTTCTTAAAGATGGAATCAAACCAAATGTGGATTTTTATTTAATGGGGAACTAAGGGATATGAATTGTATTTTTTCAGACACAACTGGGAAAAAAATCATGTAAAGTTAAATTTAACTTCTTGTAAAATTATTGCACAATAAATTTTAGTATTTATGTACGGTGACGTGATTTGTTACTGCCTTCAAACTTAGGAGAGGTTTTCATTTCATTTTTGGCTGCTTCTGTCATTCCACATGTGGACCTGATGGTTTCTCACTTTGTAATTACAAGAAAAATCATAGTTTTGCTCTATTTAAAATATTTTTAAAATAAACTTTTTATGCATGAGTATTATGTGTACACAAGTGGTACTTAGAGCAAACTAGTTAGTTTACAGAGGAATTAGTTGCAGCTCTGTGAGTTGTCCTACAATTTCTGATTATATTATATTATGGGTCTTCATATAATTGAGGGACTTTTGAAGTCCATGGGATATATCTTCCACACACTTTTTTTTATTAAAAATTATTTTTAAAAAAAACGTATGTTTTTATGTTCATTATGATCATGTTTTTACAAATTCCATAATTATTTATTATGGAAACAATTACTAATTAATTAAAAATGACTGGATATCATTAAAATGTTCTTCTAATTAGCTAAACAATAATAAAATGAGCTCATTCATAAATTGTTTCAATTGCGTTCTTTTTATTAAGTTGAGATAATCATGACAGATATTTCTATTTTGGCATTATACCAGATTTTATATGGAAAATAACAAATTGTATCTGTGTCTGAGAAATCTCTTTCAACTAAGTTTCCCATTACAAAAACACCTCTCAAGGAAGTGTGTTAATTCCAGATCACATGACCTGCTCCACGTGATGTCATTTCCTCCTGAAGAAAACACTGGCAAGACTCCAAGGCTTTCTGCGTTATTTAATATAAAGTAGTGTGTGAGTCAAGAGTGGATTTATCACATGTCAACAGGTTTACTACAGTGTCTTTATAAATAACTTTCAATTTCAGTTTTACTCAGTTGTATATATAATATTTTAGAAGAATCTTTCTGTAAAAATACCATGTGGTGTTTGGTTGTAGGTGGCCATGTTGATTTTAGGCCTGAAAACAGCAAAAATGTCAAGTATGATACAAAAAGTCCCGCAATTATATATTGACCTTCATATTATATTATATTATATTATATTATATTATATTATATTATATTATATTATATTATATTATATTATATTATATTATATTATTTTATATTATATTATATTATATTATATTATATTATATTATATTATATTATATTATATTATATTATATTAAACAATCCAAAAATGCATACTAATTTTGGGGATTTTCCATTTTTTCATCAATATTATTGTGTTGGTGAATCCTTTCTTATCTTAATATAATGTGTTTCTAAGGACAATATAGCATTCATGTTCCAAATATAAATAAAGACAAATAATTTCTTGGAAAGAACTATTCGCTGGTATTAACTATAGAACAGGAAGCTGAACTCTGCCTACATTTTCTGCGTAATTCATGCCAAATTTTGTCATTTCTTCCCAGAAACTTCCACGTATATCAGTCACTTTCTTTGAAATTAGAAATACCGATGAAACCCATATAAGCACCCAAATTACCAACATGTATTAACTGCTACAAACTGCTGTTTTTGTATAAGCAGAGCAGATAAATAAGGATAAATGCGGCACAATGACTCAAACGCTTTCTCTTCTCCTTCTCCCTCATTATCTCTCTACCTGCAACTGCTCTCGGGGCCCATCACTGTCCACCCACATCCTGAGATTCCCCCTGTCACCCTGCACTGCCAGGACACCCCCGACACACACACACACACACACACACACACACACACACACACACACACACACACACACACACACACACACACACACCTACACACACACACACACACACACACACACACACACATACACAGGGGGAGATGGCTGCCTGTTTGCCCTGCAGATTTCCTTTCTTCTCCTCAGGCTGTGGGAGGTTTCTGTTTTTCTTGGTAATTTAGCGTAGGTGGCTTTTTTCCTCTATTGAGACTGACCATCAAAGGAATCTGAGAAGGAGGGCACTAAAATAACGTGACAATGGTGAGTATTAGCGCCACTCCATTGTGGGTATTTTAGAATATATTTTGACATGTTGCTTTACTGGAATTAATCTGCTGCTGCAAGAATCACCTTGAAACCGCTAATGGAAGATGTCGTTTTTGATGGGAAGCTTTGGGGTTTTTGTTTAGAGCTGATTTTCATAATTCAACCACACCCTAATTGTCTTCTTCCTCTCAAAACTCAGCAACACACAAATACTTTTTCAATCTTTGCAGGTGAAAAGCAATGGTTTCCTAAAATAAATGCAGCAAAGTATGAAAGCCCACATGTGGAAATGTGTGTGAATATTTAGAAAAAATAGTAAAATCCCCCCTTTTTGCCCTTCTACAATTCACTTCAATGAAATGAGCCTCTCACTGTTTCAAAGAGAACATTTCCATCTCCTCACAGCAGCTCAGGGCACGGTGGACGAAAAGGCAACAAGTTAATTTCTATCACATATTGATGCAGAAGTCAGTAGATAGAGTGTAATTCTGCCCCAGGTGTGTTTTTGATGTAATTCAGTGCATGCAAAGCTGCTGTAGCTACTCACTGTCTGACGCTGGTTGGCTGCTGCAGGCGTCTACTTCACTGCTTCCTGATGGACTGAATGGAGTTCTTCCACTCACCTCTGGACGCCAGCCGCCAGTTTCCACAGCTACATCCACTCCTGATCCTGTCCCTTGTTCCATTTTTTTCTGGAAGGAATATCACACTTTGCTTAGCGAATGCCCGCTGTCATTTGTATTTCTTTTGCACTACTATCTGTGTGTGTGTAGGACCAGTTGGAGTTAGTGAGGACATTTACTGTTTCTCACTTCCTGATAGACCTTCACAGGGCTGTTTGTGGGTGTGAGATTTAGTTTTCGGGTTCAGTTTAGGGTCAGAAAGAGCCAGGGTTAGATCTTTGGCTCTGATGGCGCAGCTTACATACATTATTTATGCACAATTCATGTCCTCACAACGACACAAATGTGTGTATTTCCAGTGTTGTGGATGGGTGTTGGCAGGCTGTGCATCAAAGCAGGAATGCAGAGAAAGCTGTCTTTGTGTTGCATTGTCTTTGTTGCTGCAGTCATCAGAATTTATGTAAAATACGATCTGCATGTATGAATAAATACACATGATGAAAACGTGTTTTAATAGCCTGTCTACCTACTGTCTGTTATTAAGTATAGTGTTTGTTGAATGTATTCATATTTTCAGATGTTTTCATTTTGATGGTCCACCTAAGCTTCTAGTAACGCTTTGGTGCAACCTGCATGAGAGGTCTACTTCCACGCCGTGTCTGTGTGGAAACATCTGGCTCGTCTATCTTTTTATTGTGTGCAGGCAAATAGGGACAATATCTTAATCACTTTGACAATACAGACACTGTTTTGAAAAAAATACAGAAAATGCATAAAACGCAATTTAGTCCAGAAACAAAGGCACAAACCAGCATGTATCAAGGGGAGAGCTAAAGATGATGCACATGCTTGATGTTGCCATGGTGACTCATGAAGTTACTGAAGTTATTCAAGAATCAGAATCCCCCCCCCTTTTTTTTAAGCGTCTGTGAATAATTTTGATACGACTCCGGTGGCTCCCATATATCATTGGCTACATGTTTGGAGCATCACCTGGGAGCAGCCAAAGATCAGCAGGTCACAGTTAATTGGTTTCCACTCATTAAAGCGATCCCCTGCCTCCGTCATTAGACTGAGCCAGGCTCCACCATTGACATTTGACTTCTGTACCATCATCAGGAAACATTAAGGCTAATGTCTTGTAGCAGTAATAAAGAGTTTAAAAAAGGTTCCTTCATACCAGCATCATTAGAGAGCGACAGAGAAAGAGATAATATTTGTATGTTGTATACACACACGAAGTGTATTATCCTCTACTGCAGGGGCCACATTCAGCTCAATTTAATCTCAAGTGGACCAGACCAGTAAAATCCCAGCATAAAAACCTATAAATAACCACAACTCCTAATTTTTCGTTTGTTTCAGTGCAAAAAAGAAAATTCTGAAAATGTTCACATTTAAGGAATTATCTTTTTATAAAACATCATGAACAACCGGAAATTTCTTAAGAAAAATAAGTTCCCTTTCAACAACATTATGCCTCAGTTTATCATTTACACATTTCAACTTACAGATCACAGAGTGTCTACAAAGGAACACAACTTAGGTCACAGGTATCTGGAACTGAATGATATAGTGTTTTACTTTATGATCAAAACGACAGAAATCAGACAAAAAAAAGACAAAAAAGCAACAAAAACAAAACAAAATATTACACAAATGACATGTAAAATGACAAAAATGAGACACAAAATGACAAAAAATGACACAAAACTAAGCAACAAAAGAGTCAAAAAATGAGACAAAAAAGTTATAAAGTGACAAAAAAATGGACAAATGACAAAAATGAGACAAAAAAATACACAAATGACAAAAACGAGACCAAAAATGACAAAGGCGAGAAACAAAACGACAAAAAAAATACAAAAACACAAAATCAATGCACGAAACAATGAATAAACCAAAAAACAAAATGACAAAAATAAGACAAAAAAGACAAGCGAGACAAAATGGAAACACAGAACGACAAAAATGAGAAACAAAACAACAAAAACATGAGAGAAACAACAAAAGTCAGACAAAAAAACCAACAAAATCAAGACAAAATATTACAAAAATGAGACACAAAGTGACAAAAGAACAATGAGCAAGCTAGTATTTCACTTCATGATCAAAACAACTTGTCATGATCTAGAAAATATTTTTAATTTAGAGTTTTACAAATTAAAAATTTGCAGTTAATGCCTTCTCTGTAATTTTTACGCTTTACTAAGTCGTCCTGTGGGCCGGATTGGACCCTCTGGAGGGCCGGTTTTGGCCCGTGGGCCGCATGTTTGACACCCCTGCTCTACTGCATGAGCATGTATCTATGTGTGTGTATCTGCATTAATCATGTTGTGGAGACTATCTGTTTACATAGTAACGTTTTAGGGACCTGCTTCCCTTTTGGATACAAAAAGAAGTCAGGTAAATCATCCCATTTCAGCATGAGTTCTCATGAAATGAAATATATGTCACGTCCTCTGAAGTGGTGGAAACACGACTCTGTGTGTCATTACTGGGACAGCCACATCAATCTCCATCCTCAGTGAGTTTGAGAGTGAGACCTGTTACTGGAAATGATGGGACTGCTGTCAACTAATGGATGGATCCCAACTACAGGGAAGCAGAGTCTTACAGGTCAAAGAGTTCACTGCCATTACACAGCCGCATAATGTGTCATCTTCACACCATGTTCCACACAATGAGAGGGATGGAAACGAAAGAGACACGCAGAAAGACAAGAGGCAAAGTCATGATGATGGCAAATGCACACCGGTGGCTGTTTGAATGTGGAAATGTCACAGAAATCCATTCATATCAGTAATCCAGCATGGCAACCAAACAAGTTATGCCGTTTGATGCTTTATATTATTAGTCAGTGTGATTCATAACTGGATTTATGGTAGATGCTGATTCACCCATAACTCATATCTGCCAATAGAGAGCAGTGACATAGTAAAAACTTTAAAACTTACTCCTCATTCACTTCAATAATGTGCATACGTACAGATGTGTTCAGTGCTTATACTGAATGTATAATATTATATACATTAAGATGTCTGCTACTTTATGGTTGATACGAAAACAATCAACAGATTAATGGACAAAGAAAATGTGTTTTCCAACATATATTGCTGAATTACTCCAACATTACAAGATACATACAATTTTAATTCAATTTTATTTATGTAACGCCAATTACGGGTCAAATTGTGTCAAGACACTTTATTTTTATATTTTTTGTCATATTTAAAATATGACAAAGTAAGAAATTTAAACCTCTTGACTAATCCAATTTATTATATGGTTTTTAAGAGACTAATCGACAACTAAAATAACTTCAGATGTTCAACTTGAAGTTGCCAGTGGCAGGTCTTGAACCTGCAACCTTCCACTTGGTAGTCCCTTTCTTGTCCCCTGAGCTACTCGCTCAGATACTAATTCTTCTTTTCTTCGTTTTCGAGTTTTTTTTTAACTTGAGTCTCGACTCGACAATTTTTCTCAGGAGGTTGGGCTTCAGCCTTTGTGCTGGAGGGATGAACCCTCAGTTCCAAGACTTTCAAAGCCTCCACACCTCCCGAGTCCTCAGGACCTGAGCTTTCACACAGTCTGAGGGCTGAAATTTTCTAAGTCCCACAGTAGTTCTGTTAGATTGAACTTCCAGACAGTCCAAGGACTGATATCTTCTAAGTTCCTGAGTAGTTCTCTATTAGTTTGAACCTTCAGACAGTTTGAGGACTGAAATCTTAAAAGTTCTTGAGTAGTTCTCTGTTAGTTTGAAACTTCAGACAGTCTGAGGACTGAAATCTTAAAAGTTTCTCAGTACTTCTCTGTTAGTTTGAACTTCCTGGTTAACATAAGCCTTAAAACTTGTGACCATGAGTCTTGATTTCACATTTAGACCATCCATCTGAGTTCTTCTCAGACCTTCACCTGTGGGTTTTTTAGAAATCCTCAACAAACTTTGATTCTCTTCACTGAACAGTAAAGTTTGTGGAGATCAGAAGGTAACATTAGTTTGATCGATGTCTTCAACTACTAGTAGACTTTATTTGGAAAGCAGTTTTCTGAAATGAGTTCTTAGTAAATCTATCCACAATCAAACCAAGAACATAGAAAGAGGAAATGTTTGAAGAAACAACTTGATGTTTTCATTTCAGACTAGAAAATGCTCTAAGACCTTTATCTTTATCTATTTTTGCTGTTTTTGATTGTTTTATTGTTTCTTCTGTTTAATTTGATCTTTTAAAGTCTAACTGGTGACTTTTGAAATGTTTTGTCTTTAGTTTGATTCTTCTTAAACGTTTAGTTTTGCACTTTTCTCACCTTTTATTCTTTTCTAATGTCTGATTTGATTTCCAAATGTTTTGTCTTTTTAATGTTTAGTTGTTTTTTCAAATGTTTTATTGGCTTGTTTGAGTTTCTTTTTCTTTCCCAATATTTAATGTTTCGATTAAACCTTTAAGGTTTTTCTTTTTAAATGTTTTACCACCTTTTAATGTTTAATTTTCTTTTTAAATGTTTCATTGTCTTAAAGATGTAATTTTCTAATTAAACATTTAATTCTTTAATGAAGTGTTTTTGTCTTTTTATTGGATAGACATAGTGAGAGACAGACAGGAAACCGGGGGAAGACATGCAGCAAAGGGCCGCACGTGGGAATCGAACCCGGGCCACTGCGTCAGAGACCAGCCCCTGTACATGGGTCACCTGCTTAACCCGTTGAGCTATACAGGCACCTATTCTTTGTCATTTTGAAGTTCTACTAATCCAATTAAAAGTTTTGCGTTTTTTGAAATGTTTGACATCCTTCTTGTTGAATTGTATCCTTTAAGTGTTTAATTCTGGGAAATATTTTATCTGTAGTTTTGAATATCTGTATTTTAAAAATTTTGTTTAATTTCATAATGACATGTAGTGTATCTTGCCGAATTATCTCATTCAATATTTTTGTCTGTTTAATAGAGGTAAACATTAAATTACATTAAATTCTATTAAACAGACAAAATATTGAATGAGATAATTCGGCAAGATACACTACATGTCATTATGAAATTAAACAAAATTTTTAAAATACAGATATTCAAAACTACAGATAAAATATTTCCCAGAATTAAACACTTAAAGGATACAATTCAACAAGAAGGATGTCAAACATTTCAAAAAACGCAAAACTTTTAATTGGATTAGTAGAACTTCAAAATGACAAAGCATTTCATTAAAAAAATGTAATGTTTAATTAGAAAATTACATCTTAAAGACAATTGAACTTCAAATAGGAATTAAACAAAAAATACAATGAAGCATTTAAAAAGAAAATTAAACATTAAAAGGTGGTATATGTATACTTAATTTAATTGTATTTAATGTTTAACTCTATTAAACAGACAAAATATTGAATAAGATAATTCAACAAGATACATGTTATTATGAAATTAAACAAAATTTTTAAAATACAAATATTCAAAAATACAGATAAAATATTTCCCAGAATTAAACATTTAAAGAATACAATTCAACAAGAAGAATGTCAAACATTTTTAAAAATGCAAAACATTAATGGGATTATTAAACCTTGAAAAAGACAAAACATTTCATTAAAAAATTTAATGTTTAATTAGAAAATTAAATCTTAAATTTCTTAAATCTTTTTAATAATAAAACTTTTAAAAAGTTTTATTGTATTGATTTCTTTTCCTTTGATTTAGTTGCTTTTTCTTATGTAGTTTATTTCTTTAATCTTCTTTTTCTGTCAAGATTTTAACCCCAACCTTAAAAATGAAATAAACCCTTAAATCATAATGAAAATACTTCTGCTGTCACAATCATGAGATAGTCAGTTATTCAGTTTATCAATTCAACTTTATTTATTTAGCAACTTTTACACAGATGACAAAACTAAACAAGCAAAGAGAAAAAACTATGCTAAAACTATGATTAAAACTCAAAAACATTGATAAAAAAAGAAAAAGATTTAACATGGTAATAAAATGTGTTGTGTTCAGGGGATGGAGGGAGTTTATTGAAATCTTCTTGGGCTCATATGGTAAATCATTTAAAATATAAACTTGATTTTCAGTCTAAGGAAACTGCAGCGCGACAGAAGAACCAACAATATCTCCTGTTTTCTCCTTTAATGAGTCGACTCTTCTTGTGCTTTCAGACCAAAGAACTACAGACTCTTCACAACCTGCTCAAACTCTTGGTACCGGACCTCACCACACGTGTCAAGAAGGTTTCCTTCTCATTTCTACTCTGAAGCTCACCTTCTCCTGCTCAAACTGCTGACAAATGTTTCTGCTGCTCTAAAGTCTGGTCTCCAGAACTTCCTAAAAACTCTCAAAGTCTCTCTGCTGCAGGTTGCTTTGTAGAACTGTTCCAGAAAACCTCACTAAACCACATGGAGGGGCCTCAAGATAGTCGTCCAAATGAAACCATACAAAAACCAAACTAGCACAACCCAAACACTAAAGTCTCCTGCAGCCTACCAGAGAACCTCTGAGAACAGAGAATCAGGACAGGAACTCCTACCTTCTGGACAACCAACGCTGGTTCTCTAACAGGAAAACAGAATGTGTCTGACCAAAAACCTCTAAAGACTCACAACAGCCAAGATAAAGACACAGCTGCACCAAATCCACTAATCACTGCACACATCAGCACCATGTGCTAACTGTGGCTAAAGAACCACCTTTAACAAGACAACTATCCAGTACAAAGCCCTAAAACACACCAAGAAACACATTAAAGATGATTTTACTGCTGGAAGCTGCAAGCCAACGCCTAAAGAACAAACTAAAGCAACGGAGCCAAACCCGGTTCAGTGGTGAACAGAAGCAGAGGAAATGTTTGTCTGCAGCCACATAAAGCAGGAAGACACTGAGCTGCTCAGGTGTTCCTGATAACACCAAGCAGCCACCTGGACAGCCAATAGGAACACAGCTTCCTGGAAGTCCAGAGGGCTGGCTTAGTCAAGGAAATTTAGTTCAAAGTTGAAGCAGAAAGTTAACAAAGAAAGTTGAAAACCACCTTCTGATCCCTGAAATCTCTGAGTTTTCACACAAAGAACATCTGAACATGTCAAACTGGTTCCATAGTAGAACCATCATTGTAAAAACGTCATAGTATGGTGTGTTGCTCAAAAAACATTAGGACCCGGCTGTCAGGGGACAAACATGTAAGAAACATGAGAACAGAGAGAACCCAACCAGTAGGTCACAGTTTATCATCCCCCAGTCATCTCCTGAAGTCCATATGGTGAGAGACATCAGTATCTGGTTGTTAATTTACCAGAGGATGCTTATAATCATGCTGATGTGGTCTGTACTCTACAGTATTTTAGTGACTCAATAAATGCCTAAGTTGTTTTTTTTAAAATGCTTTTTAGTTTTTAATAAACATTTAAGAGCCTATATGTAATCAATAAATGGCCTTTGCCTATCTTAAGAAAAATTCACTCAGAACTCTATGTTAACAGTACTAAATAAATCAATAAATACATGCATATACACATAAATAAGTTAATACATTAACTGTGTTAAGATGAGATTTAGATTTTTAAGAAAAAGCTGTTTATGTTTTTGTAGAATCCAGTATTGCTCACTGGTTGGTCATTACATTTTATTAGTTTGATTTCACTGTTTAAAATGATGCCACCTCTTTTCAGACAGAACCTGTGATAATTAAACAATACAAAATGTTTAGTTCCATGTAAATAAAGCACTTAAAGCTTTAAGTATGGCTAAATGCTTTTTTCAAAATTAAATATATCACTCCTTAGGTGGTAGCGGCCCCAAGTTCAGTAAAGTTGGAAAGATATTCATAGATTGGGACTTCCAGCATCAATAACTCATTAGATATAGGTTGTCAAAACATAAACGGTGCCTCTTTCCCATTGTTGCAAGGCAGACAATGTGCTACAAGCCCAGTTTTATCAAAAGTAGCTGTCTTTCAAGCTACAGGAATAACATTGGTGTCTATGGAGTGAACAGGGTCCGTCTGCAATTTGCAAAACCGCTGCAACAGTAAAGAGAGACAAATATTCAATAACTTCACTCTTATACATTGTAGTGTCACTAAAATCACTGCAGCCTTCAACTGGCTCCTGCTGACAAAGTGTTTTAATAGAAATGTAAATGCTGTAATTTGATTCTTTTAATGAACCATGTAACTTGAATGGATGTGATGCTGGTGTGACCACAGTGCACACGTCTGATGTTGCTCACAGTGGTCCAAGGAACCGCTCAGGGAGTTTATGTGTTTGCTCAGACTCATGAAAAATTAGAGGGAACACTGGTACTGGGTCAATATATAATTGAGGGACTTTTGAAGTCCATGGGATATATCTTGAAGAAATTTTTATTAAAAGTTAAAAAAAAAAGTTTTTTATGTTCATTATGATCATGTTCTTGCAAAATTCCATAATTATTTATTATGGAAACAATCACTTATTAATAAAAAATGACTGGATATCACTAAAATGTCACCTAAATAACCATCCTAATTTAATAACAACCACCTTCTAATTAGCCAAACAATAATAAAATTAGCTTATTCAAAAATAGTTTTGATTGAGTTCTTTTCATCAAGTTGAGATAATCATGACAGATATTTCTTTTTTGACAATATATCAAATTTAATATGGAAAATAATAAATTGTGTCTGTGTCCGAGAAATCACTTTCAACTAAGTTACCCATTACAAAAACACCTCTCAAGTAAGTGTGTTAATTCCAGATCATATGACCTGCTCCACATGATGTCATTTCCTCCTGAAGAAAAGACTGGCAAGACTCCAAGGCTTTCTGAGTTATTTAATATAAAGTAGTGTGTGAGTCAAGTGTGGATTTATGGCATGTCAACAGGTTTACTACAATACCTTTATAAATAACTTTCAATTTTACTCAATTGCATATATAATATTTAAAATCTTTCTGTAAAAATGCCATGTGGTGTTTGGTTATAGGCAGCCATGTTGATTTTAGGCCTGAAAACAGCAAAAATATCACCTATGATACCTGTCAATTATGTTACAAAAAGTCCTGAAATTATATACTGACCCTACCACAGATTTCTATCATTCTGATTAGAATTTAAAACAATTATAACACCTTAATACCACTTCTTGCTACTCAAACTAAGTAAAAAAAAAAACACCTAATATGACAGAATCATTATCTCATGTGATGTACTATTTATGACAAACCCAGTACAAAAGGATGTTTTTCACGTTTAAAGAAACAAAACAAGAAAATGTACTTTTAATTGTTTATGACGGATTTCTGAACTTATGCTGTTATTGACAACATATACCTCAACATCAGCTCCCACTAACATTTCATCACAGTTTACTTTCTTTCTAGAGAAAAGAGAGAAGGCAGACGAGGAAACGGCAAAGACATTAAGCAAATGGCATCATTAAAGCCAGTTAATCTTCACCTGTTGACTTCATACTTGTGTAGCGCTCCATTCGTCTTCCAGCACCTCCCAGGAGCTGGTCAGGTGTCAGACAGGCTAACAAATGACTTCAACTAATCGCTATTTAATTTACTACCAGCAGTCACATACAGACATGGGTGGGGGCTAGACAGAGTCCAACTAACCATCTACTGTGTGTGTTGTCTTGTGTATATTTTTAAACATGGTGGATTTTTACTCATTAGTCGATAAGAGCATTAATCATACGGTGAGGTTCTCTAGCAATAGGCTGCTGTCTATTAAAATCATTTACCACTATAGTAGAGATAATTAATGCTGAACATCAGCCTTATGTCTTCACTTGTCTTCCCTACTATTGCTGTTGCTCCTGTTGTTGTTTTGCTATTTATAATGACCTGAACAACACAAGGGTTCAAAACAATCAGGTTTTTAAAATCCAGTATAACTCAGTATCTGCCAGTTTGACTGCACTGAATGAATAAATGAATGAATGTTTTTTTATTTTGGATATGTGAGGGAAAAAATAGCCACAAAAAATAATATTCAAACCAACGAGAAAACTAAATACAAAGCAAAAAATACTAACCCAACATATCTGAAAACGAGCAGGACGAAACATAAGCTTATTTCCTCCTACCCATCAGTCTCTCAGTTATTTATGTACATATTTACAACAAAATAGAAAATAAATAATATAAATAAATCGGGATGTCCGATAATATTGGCATACCCATATTATCAGCCGATATTGGCATAAAAATGTAATATCGTTCAATATCGTTATTGTTTTGTTGCCTATCATGAAAACCGATAAAATAATGCCTGAATTTCGTCTGCATTTACAGGCTCATAGAGGGAGGGAGAGTGTGAACTGTTGTTTGAGACAATTAAAAAGTAAATAAATAAATATATAAGATAAGATGATGTACAAGAGGCATCATTGTGGGAAAAAATCATTGTGGAAAAAAAATGTATTCTCAGCTTTTATTTATATTTAAAAGTAACTTTAAGTCAAAATTTGCTTGGGGTATGAATAATTTCAGGCTTGACTGTATATGTGGCATTTTCTCCATAACTAAAGTTATAGCCCACATGTATCGGTACCAGTATCAGCTGATATCAGAAAATGAGAGTTGGACGATATCGGCATATTGGTCATTGGCAAAAACCCAATATCGGACATCCCTGTAAATAAAGAAATATTAAATAATCAGTGATATACCCGTGTCAAACCCCTTCTCCCTGTACCTCGTTAAAACCATATTTTTGTCCTGCTCTAACGGCATTCACTGGATATATAAGGCTTCATAATCTGTTCCAAACTAACTTAACTCTCTAAAAAGGTGAATTTCATTAAAGTATTCTTCACTTTCTTTGTGACATGAGGGAGAGCACAGGAACCATAATACAACCTTAGAGAAAAAATGTATGCAGTAAGATGTTTATATTGTTTTACATTGAAATATGTGGGGTTTTATGCTCTCAGTGACATGCTGTACATTACATCATTTTCCAAGGTAAATCACTTACTAAATTCTGGTCTGCTATGAGAATTAAGGACAAAATGAACAAAATATCTTGCAGGTTATTGGCTCCTTTCTTGAAGAATGATCTAAGTTTTCTTTAATGCATAACTAGACGTGTGTACATGTCTTCCTACATGTACATATATAGATGTGTTCATTCTCATACTGGATCAGAAAAACGTCTTTTTCAGTCAGGAATTCAGAGATAATTCTTCCATGAGCGGCAGCCTTCTAGAACCATTAAGATGCATTAATCCATCAAATCAGTGGAGCCCTGTGACGTTTGGCCCCTCGTTAATAGCCTGGGTGATTGGGATCCCGACCAGCTGACTGACCTGGATAAACACACTCACTCTACATGTAGATTCTCATCTGACGAACCCGAGTCATAAAAATTTACAGGCTGGTAAATGGGAGCCTTGCATTCAGGCATTATTAAACCTGCGTATCTCCATCATTATTTGGATTACTTCTGAGACACCAGTATGAAATCTGATCATCTTCATTAACTGTAACTTTAACAATTTCACGCGGTGTTAAAATGCGAGATCAATCATGTTCTTCTGTTTGAAATACAACATCCTGCTTATATGTGTGTGCGTGTGTGTGCGTGTGTGTGCGTGTGTGTGCGTGTGTGTGCGTGTGTGTGCGTGTGTGTGCGTGTGTGTGTGTGTGTGTGTGTGTGTGTGTGTGTGTGTGTGTGTGGGAGGGTGCCAGGAAGATGAATGACCTCGCTGTTCTGCAGTCATTCAGGAGTTCTGTCATTAAGAAACAACACAGAGGAGGGAGAATCAAATGTGTGATTTACGTTGACGTTTGTCTCCTTCACTAAGCCTTACAGATTCTACAGAGTGAATAATTACAGACTGAGAAATAAACTCTTCTTCAAATGGAATCTGGTGCCCGTTTATGTGCAGACGGTGTGACGTAATATAACACCCTCAGAGTCAGAGCATCAGAAAATGATCCGAGTAACAAGTTTTAGCAGAATTTTAAATCCACACAGCACACCCAGCCTGGTGAGCAAGGTTGCCTGCTGACTGGACAGTGACATAAGACTTTATAGCAAACACACTTACACTCCAAAATGAAATTTATACACATAACAATAAAAATAATGCTAACTTTTTTTTTTTAATCTAGCAGCATTAAGAACAACGTTCACAAGGTGCTTTGACAGTTAAAACATGCAAGACAGACAATCAAGCAAGATGTAAGCGACAAGTCAGTGCAGTCAATTAAAATAAATTGTAAAAATGACAAATTAAATGAATAATTAGCTAGATTAGCAGTTTTTTTAATTAAAGAATAAAGTTGATGGTCAAAAGTCAGATATTAAAAATAAAAAAATTAGAGATGACATCACACCAAAGAACCAGGCAGCTAAATGGAAAAAAAACCAAACAGGACATAACACAAAAAAGAACACTAAAACTAATTAAAGCTAAAACTACACTTCACATAAAAGCAAGTCTATAAAAGTGGGTTTTCAGAAGTGATTTAAAAGAAGTTACTGACTCTGCAAACCTCATCTCCTCATGCAAGTCATTTCAAAGTCAACGAACACCCATCTAAATAGAGACTATACCTTTAGCTATGTAAGGATCTAGAACTGATTTTTGGCTCTGCAAGCACATGAAAAATCAATGTTTAGAGTTCAGATATAATCCTTGTCCTTTGATATTTCATGAACACTTCATTGTAATATCAACAATAAGCAATGTAGCTGGAGGTGAATGCCTGACTGACTTTTAATAGGCAAACACTACCGTTCAGAAGTTTGGGGTCACCCAGACAATTTTATGTTTTCCATGAAAACTCACACTTTTATTCATGTGCTAACATAATTGCACAAGGGTTTTCTGATCATCAGTTAGCCTTTCAACACCATTAGCTAACACAATGTAGCATTAGAACAAAGGAGTGATGGTTGCTGGAAATGTTCCTCTGTACCCCTATGGAAATATTCCATTAAAAATTAGCCGTTTCCAGCTAGAATAGTCATTTACCACATTAACAATGTGTAGACTGGATTTATGATTCATTTAATGTTATCTACATTAAAAAATAAACTGCTTTTATTTAAAAAGTAAGGACATTTCTAAGTGACCCCAGACTTTTGAACGGCAGTGTATGTGGATGTAGATTTGTCATTAATTTGAATGATTTAATGTTCATTCATTGTTCATAAGTGGTTGAATTTCCGTACATTTCATATGGATTGAAACGCAAGTCAATTCTATCTTGTCCGTTACGGCTCTAACTTCTGTGTTTTTAACTTTAAATTTATGTCCAGTTACAGGAAAACTTCTCCCTCATTTAAAACATCATGCCAGACAAATCTGCTTGATTACGGCTGCAGTCCGTATGGAAGGCTGTGAGCTTCACTTAAATAAGAAAGACACACTGTGTTGATGCTATTTGATGTGCTGGGTGCTGTTAACAAGCAGAGGACAGTTACTAATGACAAGCTGAACTTGGAGGTCAAAGGTGAAAAAGCTAAATTCAACTCTGATCCCCAGAACTAAAAATCTGACCCCTGTTTTGTAAAATTGGTTTGAACGCCGCCCAAACCCCATGTTAAAATCTCCAAGATCCCCAGCAAATGCATACCGTCAGGCCTGCCATTATCAACCATCCATCAGCGTATTATTATGGCTGTTTTTTCTTTCACTTTCTTCTTTGGGGGAAGCTGGTGTGGTTGAGCATAAATCGATTAGTCCCAGTTGATAAAATGACAAATCAAATTCACAGGGCTCATTGTGCAGTTAAATGATATGAATGAAAGAAATAAAGATAATGTTATAAAGCCAAATTGTATGCAAATTTTTGGGATAAATCACATTTGTAAAAGAAGCAAAGACAAAGAAAGAGAATACCACGAGAAAGTGACAGAGGGGGGCTGAGAAAATATTGCATCTATATCTCCAAATTCTCTGGCTTGTCCTAATGAGGATAAATGTTTAGAAAAATGAATGTAGAGATATTATACTAAAATGTGAATCACAAAATATTCGTCATGAAAACAGATGGTGGAGGGTTATTGTAATGTTCAGATATGCCTTCATATTCATTCCATGTACAATCTTCTATATGGCACTGTTATAACTCAAAGCACAGATCCACCCTGAAACAGAACTTCACTGTCTACATGTAGGTGACCTGATCAGTATTCACGTTTCGAAATACATGTTTTTCAAATGAAAAAATAGATGGTCAAATTAGGTTTGTGAATTCGAGGACTGATTTACTTGAAATTATTACCAAAATATGCTAACAACTTCTTTTTTTTTTACATTTTTAACAGAATCACAGAGCACCATTTACTGTCTTGTCTATAGCTGATATGAAAAGCTAATATATATATATATATATATATATATATATATATATATATATATATATATATATATATATATATATATATATATATGTATATATATATATGTATATATATATATATATATATATATATGTATATGTATATATATATATATATATATATATATATATATATATATATATATATATATATATATATATATATATATATATATATATTTTTTTTTTTTTTTTTTTTTTTTTTTTTTTTTTTTTTGCTGGTTTATTTTGTGGTAGCATTTTTGAATCAGATTTGGAACTTTGAATCTGCCTACAGACTGGGAGAGAGCAGTCTTCATCCCTATCCCAAAGAAAGGCAACATCAAAGAATGCTCAAACCATAAGGCCATCAGCTTGATAAGTCATGCCAGCAAGATTCTACTGAAATTATCAACAACAGGGTGAAACAGAAACTGGAGACAGAGATAGCGGAAGAGAGGGCCGGTTTTAGATCAGGAAGAGTGACAAGGGACCAGATTGTCAACATCTGCAATATCACTGAAAAGTGCCGTGCATGCTCTATACCTCTGTACTTGTGTTTTATCAACTACAGCAAGGCATTTGACTGTGTTTGCCACCAGAAACTGTGGAATATCATGAGGGAAATGGGTTTTCCCAATCACATTGTAAAGTTGATCAGTAAACTTTATGAAGACCAGGAGTCTGCTGTAAGTACAAGCAGAGGTGACACAGACTGGTTCATGAGAGATGCCTTCGGAGAATTTCATGGAGGTGTAGTAGGTGGCCAACGGATAACAAATTTAAGATATGCTGACGACATCACAAGGAACTGATGAACCTGTTGAAAGCAGTGAAAACCGCAAGCGAAGAAAGGGGACTGTTGTTGAACGCAAAAAAGACCAAAATCATGGTTGTTGATGGTAGCCACAGTGATGCAGATAGAATCTTTTCTCTGGACGGTGATGTAATAGAAGAGCTGGCAAACTTTGAGTTCCTGAGTTCGGTCATCAATGCGAAAGGGAACTACACCCAAGAGATCAAAAGAAGACTAGTAATGGCCTGAAGCAGAGTGCCAAACATGACCAAGCTATTGAAAAGCAAACTTCCTTCATCCCTCAAGGTCAGACTACTGAGATCAACAGCCTTTGCTGTCGCATCATATGGCTCCGAATCGTGGACTGTGAAGTCAGCAGATAAACTGAGAGTGGATTTTTTTGAACCAGGATCAGGATCCTGAGGATACCATGGACAGACAAGAGAACAAATGCATCTGTACTCAAGGAGCTAGGAGTCGAAAAAACGCTGCGGGCTAACATCACTGCAAGGAAACTCACCTACTTTGATCATGCTACCAGACATCACTGCCTTCAGAAAACAATCATTCAAGGGATGGTCAACGGAAAGAGAAAGAGTGGTAGACCTGCAGAGAGTTGGCTTGATGACATCAAAGAGATCACAGGAACTAGAATTGCGGAGGCTACTAGAGCTGCTGCTGACCGTAGACGATGGCGCTCTCTCAATCGAACCACACCAGCATTTACTTTTGCTACGTGACTTTAGAAGAATAATAATTTTGAGTCAGCCAGAGGTTTTCAGAGAGTTAATGGGACAAGTCATTACTGTAATTACTCACTATGTACATTATAGCCTTTGATTGAGGAAGTATAGATTCATCAAATATTAGATCATTTAACAATAGTTCCTTAATGTTTTCTGGTAACTGCAACAGACATGCATGGGTGATATTTTCTAGTTATAGTAGTTAGGGTGATGCGACATAGTACAACCAGTCACCTCAGTGTAATACAATGTAGACTTTAAGGTGGACTTCACTGAGGAAAGAGCAGTTTCAACATTTTGTTCAGAACGTTTTTCATCACATCCTGAAAAAAATGTTTGTAGGTAAATTTTGTACTTCAGTATGTGTTGCAGACTTTTGTTAACTAACACATATTATGTTTTTACGCTAAGTATAGATTTGAAAACATGTATATTTATTCTCCACCCTCAGTTTTCATTTAATCAACTGCCTCATATTACTGGAGGCCTACACCGAATGAAATGTCTGAAATGTCAATTTCAGGATACACAGAAAGCCGTGGATGCCTACCTTGTGCTTTTGCAACCACACAAACAACCGCACACGCATGCACGCACGCACGCGCGCGCGCGCGCACACACACACACACACACAGTAGTGTAGTGGGTGGGAAAGGAAATCCCCTCGACATATTTGTTACCTACACATATGAGTGTGTGTCTGACATTAAAGTAAGCAGTTCAGCAGCATCTGGTTCAAGCTCGGGATTTTCCTCCGTCTTCAAGAACATGACCCGACTCAACATTTAGTAAGATGCGATTTTGTGAAGTAAGTGAAGGCAATATGGCTTTTTATAGCAACAACTGAGGTTCAAATCCTAAATTCACACTCTGCATTAGTGCAGTCTGTAGTGGCTTATAAAGCATAGACAATTCAAAAATTTGTGTAAACTTAACAGTAAATAGAAATGTAATATTTTAATTTAATAAGGTTTCTTTAGTGTGTATTTGTGTGTCCCAAGCACACAAGTGAACACAAACTTGTTTGAAAAGAATCCCTCTGTGTATCCACAGCAGAATCAGCCTACAGAAATGAAAACTGCCAGAATGGATTTAAACACTTCTGAAGTGTCTCAATAGGTCCCACAGTGTTAATTGAACTGGTTTTGGAGAGTTGGTGTATGAACAGTAATTAAGAGTCATTTTCAGCTCTTTTTAGATATAAAGTTTAACTCTTCTTTACACTAACCAATTGTATGTAGAGATGCTCACTCTCTCACTGGGTTGCTTCCTCACTGCACAAACAATAAGGTGTAATAGTGACAGATAATGAATCTGCTTTTCAAATAATGTAATGCTTGTTGAAAAAACATGTGCCACATGCATCATGAATGGCTTATAAATAATTCAGCAATGTTGAAGGCACCTGAGTCTTCAGTAAGAGAGCACCGGAAGGCTGTGGGGCCAACCGGCGTGACTATGTAGGGTGTAGAATCACAAGGACACATGTTACGTTACATAGGCTACAAAATAAATACACTAAACTACAAAAAAGACTACTTTTGTGTCACAGCGGTTCGCTAAAGACAAGCAGCCTAACGTTACCCGAGCATTGAGGACAAGTCAGCATGAGCTAGGCAGGTGCAGCAGTAACCACTGAATGTTAGTGTCTCTGTCAACTCTTTCTGTGATTTTACTATTACATTTAAATAAACACAAAGCTTCCAAACAGGCAATCTAAGTAATGTCACAGTACTATAAAGTGTTTTGTGTTTGTGTTCACTAGACATTACTGATTGCTACGGTTTGCCGTTACCTGATGCTAACAGTCCGCAGCTGAAACAATACCTGAGTTAATGTTAGCTTACTAAGTTCAGTAAACACCTCTGTGGGAACTGTATCAAACCTTTTATCACAGTATTAGAGATCGAAAAAAATTTAAAAGTCTAGCCAACAGCGTGGCTAACAGCGTGGCTAACAGCATGGCTAACAGCATGGCTAACGGCATGGCTAACAGCGTGGCTAACAGCATGGCTAACGGCGTGGCTAACGGCGTGGCTAACGGCATGGCTAATGGCGTGGCTAATAGCGTGGCACGGCAACACATTATGTTGTCTCACCAGTGACAAAAAAACAATTGCCAGATAAGAAGTATTGTTTTGAAATTAACAGTAAGTCGGCTACATGGTGACTTACCAAACGTTGTCACGTTAAACCTGGCCCAGGAGCACTGCTCTTGTACTGATGGAGTTTGGCTAACGCCTGTGTGTGTCGGCCATGATGGCTGGTTCAGCGTTAATCACAGCCAGGTTCAGAGCTTAGAGGAAAAAGTTCACAGTTAAAATTTCAACAGGCACTTAGAGATTTGACTTTAAAACACTGCATTTTACATTCAGTTTTGACTCAAACTATTTGTTGACTCAGAGAAAATACAAGGGATTTCACTCTAGTATAATTAATGCTTTCCTAGCTAAAACAGCCAATCAATGACTGCTCAGTGTGCTGTAGTGTATGCTAAAGGCATGTTAAGGAGGAACACATCTGGAATCTCTTTTACTTCAGCTACATTGATCCTGCATCACTAAAGCCATGACACATGGGCAACATTTAAGGTAACTGTTGTTCCTTGTAACCCATTATTTTACCCATATTGATTTTGTCTTGACATTAAAATGCTTCTCATTTTTCTTGTCTGTCTCCAGGCTGTCGCCAGAAAAATACCTCCACCTATCTCTTTTTATTTCAGTCTTTTTGAATCCTTTTAACATGTGTCCATTTTATTTTACTTTTATTTTTTGTCATATGTTGGTGAAATGTGCTATGAAAAGAAGATAATTTTTTCTTGTAAAGGGTTTCAAAGATACATAACCATAGATACTGAACTTTATTTTTTTAATGAATCACTGTCCAGTATTTCTTAGTCTTTTATTAGAAAATTTATACTATAGGTCCCCAAGGGTGAAAACTCATTTTATTGCGTTTTGTGGTTGTTATAAGCTGGAAGGTGTTTAAAATAAAGAAGCTGATAAGCAGGCCCCTCTCAGTTTTTTAGCCTCCAGCTTTAAAAGCAAGTCAGAATTGGATACAGGTGTATGTAACACCTAACTAACCAATAGCCAACAAGCTCCAACAAACTGTCAATCACAGGCATCACAGCAGCAGCTCGTTAATTTTCAATCTATTTATTGTAATACAAGAAAAAATGACATCCCGGGTTATTCTCTGGCCTGCTTTATACCTGGCTATACTTTAGCCTAATAATAATATCATAATATAAAAATAAGATGATTATAATGTTATATTATACTGAAATCTGTTCTAGAGAAAAGTAACACCAGTCATGTGGATGTCCTTTGATAATGATTTTCTTACAGCATGAATTTTCTTGGCCTGATACACCAGTTCACATCATGTCCTCCCTGCTCACTCCTCTCTGATGTTTCTGTCTCCATCACCTCTCTAGTCTGCTGGAATAATTCCATCGCAAAGTCATTTACACCTTTTACCTGACAAATAACATGGTTAGAATATAATACCAGCACGAACATCCCCAGACCACCTAGAAAACTACCAAATTTCCCAATAGCCAGTCAACAGCTAATCTATGGTAATCGTCTCTTTTGAACTCACCAAGGCTAGTCTGCATATACACTTATGTTGTGTGCATAAATTCATCACAAGAAGGAAACGAGTTGTATCTCATGTACACACAATAACATTTTGAGTGTTCAGTGTCATAAAACATGGCCTTGATAAATATGTTTCTTCTCTCTGTGACCACTTCGGGGCTCTGTGCAGGAGTACAGATTTAAAGCATACCAATAAATGAAACGGAAAAAAGTATTACACAAAGAATACTGAGGAAATATGTCAAAACAGTGATAATAGCAATAGTAATAATATATTGTTTAATAATACCATGAGAGCCAGTTGTACTCCAGTGTGGGCAGAGTGGGGTTACTAACGCCTCCATATTAACAAGCCATCTGGGTTACACTGGCTGCTTACATGATCATATATGGCTAATGGCAGATATATCTCTGTGATCCCGCTCAGAACTTCTCCCTACCTCTAAGGCAGGGGTGGTAAACATGCGGCCCGCGGGCCAAAACCGGCCATCCAGAGGGTCCAGTTGGCCCGCGGGACGACTTTGTAAAGTGTAAAAATTCTAGAGAAGACAACTGCAAATTGTAAATTTGTAAGATGATAAATTTGAAATAATTTCTAGACCATGACAAGTTGTTTTGATCATAAAGTAAAATACTAGATTGCTCATTGTTCTTTTGTCATTTTATATCTCATTTTTGTCATATTTTGTCTTGCTTTTTGTCTTTTTTGTCTGACTTTGGCATTCATCTCATGTTTTTGTCATTTTATGTCTCATTTTTGTAATATTTTGTCTTCTTTTTGGGGTTTTTTGGTCTTTTTTTGTGATTTTGATCATAAATAATTGTGCCCTTGTTGTTTTGTGTCTCGTTTTTGTAATATTTTGTCTTGTTTTTCTTGTCTTTTTGTCTGACTTTTGTTGTTTTGATCATACAGTAAAATACTACATTGTTCAGTTCCAGATGACTAAATGTTTTGCGTCTTTGTAGACACTCTGTGATCTGTCAATTGTAATTGAGGCATAATGTTGTTGAGATTGAATTTACTTTTCTTAAGAAATATCAGGTTGTTCATAATATTATCTATAAAAAAAACAAATAAACCCAAAACACAATTCATTACATGTGAACATTTCCATTGTAATTTTTGGAATAAAACAAAGGCAAACATTTGGAGATGTCATTATTCATAGATTATTTTGCTGTAATTTAACTAGTCCGGCCTACTTGAGCTCAAATTGGGCTGAATGTGGCCCCTGGACTAAAATGAGTTTGACACCCCTGATCTAAGGGATGAGCCTCCCTCTCAAGGACAACAGTGTCCTGCGACAGCCAAGCCCTGTTGGAATGATGATTTTAAGTAGAGTCTGTGTTTAACTGAGTTATAGATCAACAACTCTATCGACCCCACACATCCATACAATGAAATATCCCAGCTCCATACTGACCCACAAAAAACCTGACTGCATGTTCTATTTAATGCAAATAAACGGTGGTGTGAGTGAGTTAATGGTGGCTATCAGTGATGCTTAACCGCAGGAACAAAAACGCCAAAGTACAAAATTGCAGCATGAACATCTGAACTGCAAACAGCCCTCTTCAGCGCGCGCACACACACGCACATTCACACTCACACACACACACACACACACACACACACACACACACACACACACACACACACACACACACAGACAGATGCACAGAGAGATGAAATGTAGAGTATAATGGTGTTTTGGAAGGTTTCTATGGATTATGACCTAATGCATCACACATAAAGAGGCTCTCCACTTCTTGTCGTGCTTCCGCTCTTTTTTCCTCTCCACTACTCTTTTTCTCCTCCTTCATGACATTTTCTCCTCCTCTCCTCTCCTCTCTTCTCCCTTTCTTCTGCCTTTCAACTCTACCCCTCTCCCTTCATTTGCTCCCGTCCTCCTCTTTTTGTCTCCTTTTAAGATAGAATTCAATTTTTTTCTCAGTGCCATATCCCAGCTTGGAAGGAAGCTGAGGTCAGAGTGCAGGGTCAGCCATGGCAAAGCTTCCTTCCCTGCAACAGAAAGGGGTTCAGAGCCTTGAAGGGTTTGGACATCCAGCCTTCTGATCATGAGTCCATAGTGTTAACTGTAGAGCTACGTATGCTACCACTACTTGTGTGCCACCTTTTCTGTACTGTAGCGACCAGAGTGCAAACCTGAGACTCAAGTGCAGGAAAAGACACAAGACTAGTCAGGTCAACTTTAGAAGATCAAAAATAGAAAACAAGATGCAATCTGTGAGTAAATATACAGACCAAGATCAACAATGCCATGTATCAAGTGTCAGCGCTCAGCTGCAATTGAAAGCCAGAGAGTACATATGTGTCTTCAGTAGGCACTTGAAGGTATCAAGAGACCGAGTGGTTCTAATCTGGACAGGTAAGCGGTTCCAGAGACTGGGAGCAACTACAGAAAAAGGATCGAGAGCTTCAAGGACCATCTGATTGGCCAACCCCAGAGACAAAACTGGAGCATGGACAATTAAAAGCTCCGATAAATAAGAAGGTTCCAACCCATTTAACACCTTAAAAACCAGAAATAAAATCTTAAAAACTATTCTAAAATAGACAGGAAGCCAGTGGAGTGAGGCTAAAACTGGAGTGATGTGCTCCCGTGTCTTTGTCTCTGTTAGAAGCCGGGCAGCAGCATTTTGTGCCAGCTAGAGCTGAGAAGAGACATCTGGTCCAGACCCATATACAGAGAGTTACAGTAGTCCAACCTAGATGTGATGAAGGCATGTATGACTCTCTGAGAGTCGCTGTGGGAGAGATAGGGCTTAACACTGGCCAACAGCCTCAACTGAAAAAATCCAGTTTTGACAACAGAGCTAGTTTGTTTGTCAAATTTAAAAGCGCTGTCAAAAATCACACCCAGATTATTTGAAGAGGGTCGATTATAGATTCCCAGAGGGCCAAGAGCTCTGATGCAGTCACCTAATTGATCTGGACGGCTAAAAACAACAATCTCTGTTTTGGTTTCATTGAGAGAAAGAAAATTAATGTCCAACTATGATTTTAGATCCTCAAGGCAGTTAAGTAATGGCTGTGATGTACCTGCAATTTTGGGACTAATTGGTAAGTATATCTGGACATCATCTGCAAAACGGTGAAAGGAAATGCTTCTTAAAAATGGAACCCAGGGGTAATATGTACAGAGGAAATAGTAAGGGGCCTAAAATAGACCCCTGGGGGACCCCACAGGAGAGGGAGGCTGTCAAGGAGGAGTATCCACCGAGCTGAACACAATAACTTCTGTCTGTGAGATTTACTGAACCATTTAAAGGCTGTGACTTTAATGTCCACACACTGTTCAAGATGGGATAGGAGAATAGTGTGGTTAACAGTATCAAAAACAGCAGTCAAATCTAAAAGCACTAAAACAGCTGAACGTCCTGGATTGACAGTTAAAAGAAGATCATGAAAAACTCTTAAAAGGTTGTTTCAGTACTGTGGCAGGGCTTAAAGCCAGATTGAAATTTTTCATAAACACTAAAATCAGCTAAAAATGCCTAAGGTGTCATTTACAAACACACAGTCTTTAGTGGAAGTTCACACACTCATGCACAGATATAATCAGTCTGAATCAGGAAAACAATTTTAGGCAGGAAGTAGGCCAGATTTTGAAAAACAATTAAAGCTGAGTCAAGGACAGTCATGGACACTGGGACAAAGAAAATGCTGGAAAACAGCAAACAGACTACAGCAGAAAGCAGGTGAATACTTCAAAATGATCATGAGTCATCTCCTGTCCTTCCTCTTTAAATTGTATCTCTTCATCTTCACCTGTCCTTTCTGACTTTTGCGTCTGAGCCTCTTTCTCTTCCAGTTTCATCTCCTCTTTCTCCATCCTCCTCTTTAATTCTCTCAACTCCTTTTCCAATTTCCTCTTCTGTCTCTCACCACATCTTCTCTCCTACTTTTGCATTTTCACCTCTCTTTCTGCCATTCTTAATTGCTCCCAACATGTCAGCTTTTCACTCTTCCCTTTCTTCTTGTCCTCTTGTTTTCTTGGCCTTCAGCCCTTCGCCGATATTCTTCCTCAACTCTCCTGCTCTACTACCTTTTGTCTTCCTTTAGTCTTTCCTCTTTTTGCACTTCTGGTCTTCCTTTCCTTGGTCTCATATCTTCTCCTTTCCTCACCCTCTCTCGTTTTTCTCTGTTTTCCTGTTCATTCCTCTCCTGTTTTTCTGCTCCTCCTTTCCATTTGTTTCTTTCATCCCCAATTTGATTATTTTGTCCTTTCTTATGTGTTGTTTCCTTCTTCTTCTTCCAGATTTTTCTGCTTCTTTTCCCAATTTTGTCTTCCCTCTTCTGTCATTCTTCCCCGTTGTCTCTTCATACATCCTCTCTTACCTTTACATTTGGCTTCTTTTTTTCTTTTTAATTCACATTTCATTTTTTATCTTCCATCTTTCCTCTTTATTCCCTCCTTTTGTTCCTCACCCCACCCACTCTGTGTGTCTGACACCTCACTGTGATAAATGTGTGGCCTCTGACCTCCAATCCTCCTGATGCCCAAGCCTTGAAAAAGTTCAATCTTTAATCACCAGTGCTGCGTTAATATGCAAATGATACACAGCCACATACACACACACACAAATATACACAATCACACACAGAAAAAGTCTGAAAAGTTCACTTTTAATAACTGCTGCTGCGCTGAATGTAATATAGGCCTACCAACCCCCTGCCTAGCAGACACACACAAACACACACATCTCCTTCATGAGTGATTACATTATGCCTGCTCACTAATGATGCTGGTGAGTCTCGTGTTTCTTCTTGGATAAAATTGATAGGAAACCGTACCTGCCCCAACACTTTAATGTTGTTAAAGCAGCGTAGGTGAAGCTCATCCACTCCTTGTTTTCATTTAGCTGGGGATGAGTTTTGGTGGGTGGGGGAGTGGAGGAGGTGGGGTAGACATCATAATCAGACATTATTATCAGATGGCCAATGTGTGTAGTTTAGATAATAGAGGAGCGGGTGGGTTGGGGGGTCTTAATGCTGTGACAACAAAGTAGGAGTGAATTAGATGGGGCCCTAACCTCCAGGCTGATAATAGTGCTCATAATTGAATGCCATTCAGTTGTACAGACACTAGTTAAACAAGCAGCCCAGTCAGAAGAGAAGAGAAGAGAAGACAAGAGAAGAGAAGAGAAGAGAAGAGAAGAGAAGAGAAGAGAAGAGAAGAGAAGAGAAGAGAAGAGAAGAGAAGAGAAGAGAAGAGAAGGGAAGAGAAGAGAAGAGAAGAGAAGAGAAGAGAAGAGAAGAGAAAAGAAGAGAATTTGTACATAAATATACATTTAAATCCATGCGTAGTGTTTCAGCCAACCTTCATTTTCAATCCTTTTCTACATCCCAACATTTCTGACAACACCAAATATATAGGGCTGGAACTGGAGCATTGTTAGTGGAGACACAAACCTGTAGAAAGAAATGGTAAAAATATGCTCTGCTGTGTTTGTGAATATGAAGATCATTAATTCAAATGACTGAGTTCATGACTGTACTAGGAATAAGTACTGAAGTGGTCTTCCGTTGCCTTCTTCAGCTGCAGTGTCCATCCTGGACTTGTAAGCATTGATCTATGGATTCCTCTGGCCAGCGTTAAGATGATACAATATTCACTTTAAACTGAATCTGTTTATACAATCATCCATCCACCTGCAAGTCGTGATTTCACATAACCCTGGTCGGGAGGCTGAACAGGTGCTACACCTTGCCCAAGGGTGACCTGTAGGCCATCAGACGGAAGAAGCGCCTTACACCTCCTTTTGCTGTATTAGTGCAGAGCAGTCGTACAGCACTGACACCAAAGAGGACCAGACAGATAGAGAATGAAAATGATAGATGGACTGACATCATGGCTTCACATGGAATGGGCAACAGTCACAAATCAAAGAGCAAAAGATCGGAGGAGCTGGAGAGAAACGATCGCCTACACTGAATGGCATGGCACTTGATTGATTGAATTCAAATGCCTGAATTCCTTCTTTATATATTCCTGGCTTCTGTCCTTACATCATTGTTTCCTTGTTCAAACAGTGTTTGGTAATGAACAAACTGCACCCTAGCTTTCATGTGTCTTAGCTCTACTGTGTTACTTCCCCATGTCAAGCCTGAATAAACCAAAATGAAGCTCTGAACATCAGGCCATGAACACTTTGCTACATTCACTCATTGTTTACATGCTAAAGTGCACTAAAATCACATTGGATTTACTTAGTCTTTTATGTGCTGAAGTGCCTTCGCACGCTTGTGTTCATATACTGATGTACATGCTGAAAAGCCTATAAATGAACCAAATGATGGGAATCAACAATGAATACACAAGCCTAAATCTAAAAATACTGTACTACATTTACAGAAATGTAGCATGCAATTCAATACATTTTACTTCCAGCTTCAGATTATGATGCCGAGGGATAGGCCTTTTGCTTTGAATGTGGTATTTTGGGTAAACATGTTCAATATTGGCATGTGGAAAGCCACAAAAGGCTGATTTTGTTCATATATTAGCTGCTGCATCTTGAAACATCCACACAGTATCACATTATTGGCTTTTTCTATGTCAATTAAGCAACTTTTTTTTTTGTCTCGTGTAAATCTTATCCTGCACGCCAAATCAAGAAAAACAAATCACCCTGCACCTGCGTCTTGTCATTAAGGAACCATGATTATAGCATTTATTAGATTTCAGTGCCACCGGAGGACGGATGCAAAACCACAACACTGGCATTAAGCAGAACTTGATCCAGCTGTCGGTATGCTCTTTAGCAGGTTTTAATTGGTGGGGACCAGGAGAGAGAAACGCAGCAAAAACATCATTACAGGCTTAAACTACCACAACAGGGTATTGCTGAGATTTAATTACATCTGACTATTGTTTAATTTGCCTCTCAATGCTTCAATTAAGAAAAAAGGGAATGTGAGGGTTCAGGTTTCAGGCTCATCTGGGCAGGAAAGGAGAGAGTTTCCCCAGTGAAGTTCATATAACATCATACAGCGGAGATCAAATGGATTTGTCATCGTTTGACTAATGACAGGAAAGAGGAATAAACCCTATTAGAAAATCATCAAGAATCCCTCTGTCTCTGCTGATTGTCTTTGTGTGTGCTGTGTTTCTGCTGTAGAGAGGCCTCCAAGCTGATGCTGATGCGTTTACTGTTATATTGAATGGTGAGGATGATGTGATCTGAGGTTGATGAGAGCCAAATATAGCTAAATCTCTCCCTGTCTTCAGAAGGAATGTACAGAAACTCCTAGAACCATTTCCCTTATTAGTTTTGTAGTTATTCAATCTGTATCCCCTTTTCTTGCAAATAATATCCTTAATCTGTATCCAAGGAAATGTTTAGGCTGTAAATTCACTGAGGGAGTAACAGAGAAACTTTTTCCTCAGCGATGTGGAAGTCAATCTCCGGTGCAAGACTCCAGCTTTCATTTCCACTTCCAGATCCTCAGGTCACTTCACAGTTTTTCTAGTCAAATGTTTGTTCTACTCAGAGAGTGCTTTGTTTTGTCATTTTTTAGAGACTGACGAGCCAAAACATTGTGACCACTTTGGTCTAATACTTCGTGGGCATCTGTGCTTGCCACCAAAACAGCTCATTCAGACATGGGTTCTACAAGACCTCTTCAGGTCCCTTGTGGTATCTGGTACCATTAGCAGCACTCCTCTAAGTCCTGTAGTTCAGAGACAAACTTGTACCAGCACACCCTCCACGACCCTGTCAACAGTTCATGTTTCGTCAATGATTAAACCACTGCGAGTACAGGGTGGGCCATAAATTTCCATACATAGGAAAAATAAACATTTTATGTTGGGCAACCGTTGTTATTTATATAATGTGCTCTATATGATTGCCATTATTTTAAAAACACATTAACGCATCTTCTAGGGTATCTGAAACATAAAAGCATATACATCATACATTTTCCTTTGTATGGAAACTTATGGCCCACCCTGTATCTACTCACTACTGCTGGCACTGCCATTGCCACAAGCCTCGCATTCTGTAGATGTTCCGACTCATGAAAGTGGCTCCAGCCTACATCTGACAGTTCCCCATGCCCAATACATTGACTACAATAAACATGCAGTTTGTGTTTATGTAGAAGCTTTAAAGCAAGGCACCAAGCTTGCAGTACAATAGACACAGATGCCCACTTGACCTATTCGACAATCTGGTGCAACCCAAGACACAATTATTAGCCTGTAGTTTAGGAGACATGAGCAGGAAAGTTTACAGTCTATGGATTAGGTACTGAAAGTTTAGTGGAATTTATTGTATAATGTAAAGACAGCAGGAGTTTCATTGGAGGGAGATGATGTTGAGGTGAGGCAGGACCAGTATGACTGAAACGATGACTGAACTGACAGAGGAAGGCAGGGAGAGCTTGGTAGAGCAGAAAGCATAGCTGGCTGGTTGCTTTGTGCTGGTTGTGGTGTTGGGTAGAGGCCTGGACATGCTCACTGGGTAACAGAAGCTTCATTCCAGAATTGAAGGATATTTTACGTCCCACGCATCAAATTTCAAATAATCCATGTACTATATACTAAAACATGCAGTTGTTGTGTAAATGTAATTGTCCGGAGACCAAATCTAAAAAAAACTAGGAGAAAAGAATGTTTCAAAATAGTCTGGAGTTCCCATTAAAATCTCATTTTTCTCTTGTCCCACCTCCCTGGTGACCAAATTGAATCTCAAATAAAACAGTTCAAATTAAATTTAAAACTCCTTTTTTGGTGTGTGTTTTTTCATTGATGTCTCTTGTAATGTGGGAACATTTTTTAATGAACAGAATATTTTATATAATAATCATTATGCATGGAACGTTATCTCCCACAACATGTTAGCATAACCTTTTCAGCTGGGTAGAGCAAAGCTATGTCTCTCTTCTATTTTTTTTTTAGATTTTCACAACATTGTCAGCCTTGATTGAATGTCTCACTTTACCTCACATTATCGGGATCAGACTAATTCTTTTGACTGTTTTCCATCAGTAAGTTTGTCCTCTTGGTCAGCAGTAACAGCTAGCTAAATATCTAGCTTCTATTCCTGAGAAAAAGCTAGCATTATTTGGATGATGTTCATTTTGTCGTTGACTATCATAGGATAACGTTATTTCTTTACACCGACAAAATCAAAGATAAGATGGTTTTACCTTAGCTGACATGTTTCAACTGCAACTGCAGTGTTTTTCAGAGCGTCGTCTGACGTGTGCTGACGTGTCCTTTTTATCAGGTGACCGGCCACGCCCCCCGCCGTCCGGTGGTCTCTGAATTAACGATGGATCAAGGAGGCCATCGAGATCAGGAAGCGGGCGAGCTGCTCCATGCACCGGGACGAGGGGACCTACACCGTCTCGCACACCTGGGACTCCATCCTCCAGAGACCACCGGTCGGCGGGGGGCGTGGCCGGTCACCTGATAAAATGGACACGTCAGCACACGTTAGATGACGCTCTGAAGAAGACTGCAGTTGAAACATGTCAGCAAAGGTAAAACCATCTTATCTTTGATTTGTGGTTGTAAAAGAAATAACGTTATCCTAAGCTAGCATTAGCATGAATTAGCAACCCTGCTACCGTGATTAGAGTAGGGTTAGCAAACAACAAATAAAACATGGAATAAAAATGGTACCACTGATGTGTAAGCTGAGCCAGTCAAGTCTTTTGGTAGTTTATTACCTATTATCGATGAATATGGAGCAGAAGAATGTAAAAGAAAAAGTTTATTTTTCAAAAATTTTGAAGACCAAATGTCCTCCAATTCTGGAATGACCCAGAAGAAGAGCTGAGCGAGGCTGGCAGGTTGCAGGCAGCAGGTCTGTGACAGAAGAACAGTTCAAACAACAAGAGAAGACGTAACAGAGGTGGAAGTTGGCTGCTGTGTTGGTACCACGTTGGTGAAATGAACGATATGGCAGAGAAAGGAGCAGAGACAGAGGATGGAGGCAGCAGGTTTGTGACTGGTGGATGAGCTTCAGGTGTACAGGAAACACTACAAACACTGTGCATCGCTGTCTCCATCCATCCATCCATCCATCCATCCATCCATCCATCCATTATCTATACACCGCTTAATCCTCACTAGGGTTGCGGGGGGGGCTGGAGCCTATCCCAGCTGACTCGGGCGAAGGCAGGGGACACCCTGGACAGGTCGCCAGTCTGTCGCAGGGCTACATATATAGACAAACAAGCACTCTCACATTCACACCTGTGGGCAATTTAGAATAATCAATTAACCTCAGCATATTTTTGGACTGTGGGAGGAAGCCGGAGTACCCGGAGAAAACCCACGCATGCACAGGGAGAACATGCAAACTCCATGCAGAAAGATCCCGGGAAAGCCGGGACGCGAACCAGGGATCTTCTCGCTGCAAGGCGAAAGTGCTAACCACTACGCCACTGTGCAGCCCTCGCATCGCTGTCTGTGTTTACAATATGTGACTGAAACAGACCACATAATAGTTACATTTTTTTGAAAATGTTTGATTTACTGTAATGATGTAAGATAGACATTCTCTGGAGGGATATCTGCACCTTCATGAGACTGTCTTTTCAGGGGACATATGTCAATAGGCCCTTATAACCCTTAGTCACTTAACATGTCCAGATAAAATCCATCAGTGACTTTCTGTTGTTCCAAATTGCTCTCTTATTAAGCTTCTATTATCTTCAGGCAGTGCGTTGACATCTTTATGACTGCAGCGATAAGATGAATGCATTAGATTAAAATTCACGTCCTCTTTGACACATCAAGCAAGGATGACAATACATTATCTCCTTGTAATTTAAGTCAAGAGCAAGAATATAGTCAGTTTTTCTATTGCTATTGTTGCCTCATCTCTTTTATGTTTCATTTGTGCTGATGGAAGGTATGATGTTATCTAAGTGTTCTAAAATTAAAAAAACACAAAATACTTTCAAGAATTTATTGCTATTAAAGACTGTTCATATGTTTTAGAAGCTAATGCTCACAATCTTATGACTTCTAATGAATATTTCATGCTTTGTTAGTTTTTCTTTTTGTTGTTGTTTTTTATTTGAGCGGATTTAGGGACAACATTTTGGCTTCTTTGTTCTGTCCTAAAATATTCATAGTCAGGGCTGCGGTGTGTCTGCTTGTCTCTCTGCTGTGGCTAAATGTCCTGCCGGATCAATACACTGTGCTCGTAACTTATCAGCAGTCAATATCTTGTGGCTTTGCAACAAAGCTTTTGTTAACCTTTATTTATACTTAGGAAAAATGTCATATATTTGACTCTTACACACTCATAAACAGGTGAAAGCAACTAGACGGCCTAATGAGAGAAGAGGAAAAAAAACATTAAATCCTCTCACACTCGCTAATTAGCACGTTCTCTCATGTTTTTTTGAGCACGAGATCATCCAGCTAAAACATCTTAGGTGGTGTTTGCAGGTGTACTTTTATTTCTACTAATATGCCGTCATACCATGATGACTACATATCTGAACTGCACACATGAAACTGATAACTGATGACTCAGAGACAGCAGGCTAACAAGCACATTTTCTGTAATTCTGACTCTTCCTTCACCATTTTTTAACAGTTTCTTTTTGTTCAATTTGCAACTTTTTCCTCTTGCAAGCTCAGCATGATTTTGGTTGCCAGTAATTTCTGACTTTTTTGGGTCTGCCACCTTCATATTTCCTTTTTTCTGCAGTTTCCTACCTCATTAGACTACAGAAAAAAACTACAGATATGGAGATTAAGGTTGATGTGTTGTTACCCATCCAAAAGACAAAGACGCCCACAGCTGAGTGACTGCAGTGTATCCGACAAGAGACCCATACTACACTGTAAAAAAAAATTGTAAATTTTACAGTGAAAAACTATCAAACCATGACAGTAAAAATCTGTAACCCCAAAAACAGTTTGATACTGTTTGTATAACACTGACTCACCATAAATAAGGTAAATAAATAAGGTTTTTCTCTTGAAAAAATACATTTCTCTACCCTTGCATAGTTATTTAGAAGGAATTTGCAAATCAATACTGTAACTGATTTACAATTTGGAAAAATTACAGTTTGTATTGGTCAAAATGATGTACTGTGATGTTAATAACAGACATATGGTTTAATATTTATGACAGCTTTAACAGCTTTAATATACGACACTTATTATCTCTTATTATCCAAATCGTTGTTGCATTTTGTGAGGGGTTTAAAGAATTTAAGCTGTTTGACTCCAATTTCTTGAAAAATCACTGCTTTTCTGTTTTGTTTTGTTTCTAAATTAAGATCCTCTGTTAGCTTTTGCAAGGCAGCACCTATTCTTCTTGGAGTCTTCATAATTTAATTTGTGACAACACCAAAATGCAGCATGCCTGCATAATGCATACAAATCAGAATTACAGAGTATACAAACAATACATACAAGAATACACATATACAATACAAATGACATACATGTACACAACTCATGCTGAACCAAAAAGCATGAAACACACAGTACTCCCACACTGAATCATCATAAAAATAGATTTTGTTCGTCTTCAAAGATGCCATGACCCAACAATAATGATGTAAGAACGATCTACCCCTGAAACTAACCATGATTTCAGTCTCCTGAACAATGAAACACCAAACTTTGCATCCTACTATTAATTACATTCACAATATATACAGTATAACTGGGATCTGTCTTGCTGTTGTAACATTGCAGCCACTACATTTAGTTTATGATTTATTTTTATTTAATTATTGCATTTTACCAGCTTCTGCTCCCCTGAGCAACCCATGGATATTAATAACTGAAATTTTGTGCTGCGTCCTAATCTTTTAGTTTTATTTTAAAGTTTACTGTTGTCCTCTGTTGAGTTACATAACTGGGGAGTGAATTCCATTCTTTCATTGCTCTGTATATTACTATATATTGAGTAAATGACTTAGGTTTAGATATGGCAAAATGATTTCCAGGAGCATGTCTATTTCTGTCCTAAAGGACATCTGTATAAAGTATAAAATAAGACTTTGTAGGTTCAAAATGTCAAGTTAAGTCATTCAACAGGCTAAACATGAAGAAGCACTAGAATGATCCTGGTTTAAACCTACACTTCCACACAGCAGAGCAGACAACGAGCTGCTCGATTAAAAAGTGCTTGAATGCTCAGCGCCATGCTTTGCGTCCACCTCCCTGCTTCCTGTGCTTCCGTCTCTGCCGGCTGCTGACTGTGTTCCTGCTGAAAACTCCAGAGCAGGCCGTTAGAGCTGACGCCTTGTCATCCCTGTCTTGTCGCGTCCAGACAAACAAAGACAGAGGATACCGTTGAACAGCTCAGTGGTGATGAGACGCTGGCAGTCCCCTGTCTGTCTCAGCAGGAGCTCAGGATGCAGCATAGAGCGGGAGCTATATTCACTCCTATTCGCAGTGGCGGCCAGTTGATGGAGGGCCTGTTAATGTTCAACCACAAACAGGAACTGATGCAGTGCTTCTGCCAGGAAATAAACACCCCTCCATCCCTCATCTAATGTGTTTATTCATCATCATTCGCAAGATTTCAACATGTACCAATATCCAAAGGAGCATTCAATCAATATTCTCTCCATTAAAATACACACATTTCATTATTAAGAGTGTTTTATACACAATGTCACTGTTAAAGCAGGTACTGTATACCTGTTTTATGTTTTCAAGTGCTAAGTAGAAAGATGAGCTAAACTAATTCAGGAATTATTTCACCAAAAATGAGAGTCATCTCTGTGGTAACTTACTGTTGACTGATGTATAAAACTGGGGGCAAAAAACATTTATCTATGTTGAGGAGGTCATAGATAAATTTTTGAAAAAGAGTTAAAAGTCAAAAATGGCTCTAATGGTTTAGCTAAAAAAAAAAAGTAGCTAAGAGTAGGGCATTTACTTGTAATGAAAAGTCACTGAAAGTAAACAGCTACAGTGTTAATTTCATCAATGGAAGCTACAATAAAAACGTGTCGACAACCCATTTTACACCATGAAACTAAAACTAAATGAGAAATAGTATTGTCATGACAGGCACTATGATAAAATATTTTACATTTTCTGTCAGCAAATCAGAACTAAACAACAAATGAAAGAGGGGCGACAGGATTCATGAACCAATCATTTAGACCACAGGTATCAAACTCATTCTAGTTCAGGGGACAGATTCAGCCCAATTTAGACAAATTAGACAAAAAGGTTACAAAGTGATAAATATGGACAAACGACAAAAACGAGACAAAAAAATTCCACTGAGACAAAAAATGACAAAAGCGAGACATAAAAACGCAAAACAACAAAAACAGTACATAAAACAATGAATAAAGCAAACACAAAATGACAAAAATATGACAAAAAACAAAAGCAAGACAAAAAGGAAGCACAAAATGACAAAAATGAGAAACAAACCTATAAAAACATGAGACAAACATCAAAAGTCAGGCAAAAAAGCCAAAAAACAACAAAAAAAAGACAAAATATTACAAAAATGGGACACAAAATGACAAAAGAACAATGAACAATCTAGTATTTTACTTTATGATCAAAACAACTTGTCAAGATCTAGAAATTATTTTAAATTTACCGCTTTACAAATTTTTGCACTTAGTGTCTTCTCTGTCATTTTTACACTTTACAAAGTCGTCCTGCGGGCCAGAGTGGACCTTCTGACGGGCCGGTTTTGACCCGCGGGCCGCATGTTTCACACCCCTGACTGAGACAAAAGATTTAGACAAAAATCAGCAACATACCTGCCTCGTATTTACCAAACAGGCATAAACACAGACGTTCAATCACATGAAACAATGTTGTAGAAGATGACTTGATGCATCCATATGTTATTAGTCAGTCGGGTTAAATGGGTGGTGAACAGGAAGCATGTCTCAATGAGAAAAGTTGTGATCATTGGTACATACAGTAAAATTCCTGCAATTACTGTGGATGTATAAAAAGTACGCATGTCGTGCCTCATGTATAGAAGCTGAACTGACTGAGTGCACTTTCAGCACACCCCTGTACTCCCACTGCCCCATGCATGAGCCTGCTGGTGGAACAGAGACATCCATCTCCCAGCTGACAGTCAGTACTACTCTACCCAGCCTCCTCCCAGCTGGCAGCTCCACATGTTCTGTTACCCCTCACCGCTGTCCATCCAGCCCACTGACCTACACTTTGATCTACAGCCAGATTTCTCAAGACATCTGGATGCTCATAGCTCCTAGAGGATGCATTGTGTGTTACGTTTCGCCGTCTAAATTTGTGTATTGGTGCATGATCGTCCTCCCCAGAGGATAAACATTGTCTGTTGTCAGCCTCACAGCAGGGCTGTGAATTTGGTAGCATTGACTTCTTCAGTCCACAGTGAAGTTTTTCAGCAACTGCTATGACATTTTCTTTAAATGTGTTATGACCCCATCGCTAGGGTCGGCTGGGTGTAACAAAAACTACCAGTTGTCGCTGGTTTAGGTAAAGTAATTTATTGCTCAGTAACAAATTAAACATAGAAAGCAAAGAAAAACAAGGCTGGTGGGTGTTCCAAAGCCAAAGAACAAAATAAAACCAAACAAAGGCTAACAGAGTTTGTGAACTAGCTAAACAAAAGCAAAACAACTAAAGTCCTTAGCCAAACTTAAGCACAGTGGCAACACCCACCATAAACAACAGAAACTAATACAATACAAATGTGCCAAGTGCGCAATTAACTAACTTAAACTGGTGCCTCAAAACACACATTTCTTAAGAAGACACAACACGCGAAGACTCAAGTCAACTCAAGCAGCTTCTCACTAAATTAGCAGGCTGCTAACAGAAGCTGTTAGAAAAATTCTTCAGTGGATTCCTGACTTCTCCAAATTAACACTCAGAGTCATCTCTCAAGTCAAAGCCACGTTTTACTTGCACAAGGAATTACTTGAACGGAACACAGTCTGAACGAGTGATTGACAATACAAAGAAACCGCTTAGCTTTATACAGGCACATAAACAAGTCGCAGTGCTATCATCAGGTTCTGAGCAGCCAGTTTCAACCGGCTGCTTGCAAAACCAACTTGTGTTTTCATGGCTAAAGTTAAATCATGGAAATTTACTGAGTACATTGGGTTATATGAGTTCGCAGTCACACAGTTATACAGTAGTTTGAAATCATGAAGAGCATTTAAATATAACATTATTATAATTTTATAACAGAAGCTATGTTCCAGATAGACACTCCTCAGTGGCTACGGAATCTACGGAACCTACGGAACCTACAGACCACACAGAACACAAAGACTCAAGCGGCACCAGGGCGAACTGGTCCTATCGAATCCCAGCCGCCCTGGTATGCTGATGGCTCGGACCGGTTGGCTGAAGATGGAAGGAACTGGATGGTGGCCCAATCAGGAGGCGGGGAGAACAAAGGCCGGAGTGCAGGTCTTCAGCTCCAGACTCGTTAGCTGAGATGACCGACAGCTGGGGTTCTGGAGGGGATCTCAAACCAACCACGGCTGGACCTACTCAGACCATCTCCCCAGACAAAGGCCCAAAAAACCCACCCCAGATACAAGACAGCACACAATCACCTGTGGCCGTAACAGAATGTATTTACTTTACTGAAGTTGATAACAACAAAGTCAAACTTAATGCCCCCCGACACCCCACCCTACCAACCCCCACCCACCCCGCCCCCTTCAATGCCTCCATTCTACTCCACACCAACGACTGCTGTTCTCCAGGCCCTAAACAGTAAATTCAACTCCCCTGTCTCTTACAGTCACTCTCTGGGTTGCTATATTGCTTTCAAAATGTTTAATAACCTGAACGTGCCAAGGTCTGCATCCTCTAACTGAGTTTAGCTCACTTAATAGTACACAGGTTATCAAAAATGATGTGCCTGTAAATGTTGATGACTGACTAAAATCCCAAAGCACTGCCAGGAACAGTCTGATGTACTCCCCATCCCTAAACGTAGAAAGATGCTGTCGGTGTGGCATCATATCGTCCATCTCGCTGTGTCTTTGTGCCGTTGACAGGACAAGACAGGAATGATGACACAGCAGCAGTGAGGAAGTCATTGAGGCTGCTACAACAACCTCTGATTGTAAAGTCCTGAGAGAGCAATGTTACGCTGTGTTGTAAAGACAATTTCTTGGTTGTAGTAATGTCTTTAATCTTTGTGTTTGGCTCAATAACGTTAAAACATAAAGTCTTGAAAATCTTAGCTGAAGTGCCCTGCTCTTGTTAAGTTTGTGCTCAATAGACTAAACTGAATTTAAAATCGAATTGAATTCACAAACAGACAAAGATTAGACCCTGCCAGGTCAACGTCACAAAGAACAATATAGACAGCAATTCAGTTACATCATAGCATCATTCCAATCACAATTCATAGCAAAACAGTTTATCAAATCAGTGCCTGAGAAAAGGCAGTATAAAATACTTCAATCATTTAAACTTAAGCTCAAACTGTCAAGAAAGGAAAAAAGGTGACAACTATATCTTATCAACTGTACAGCCAGATGACAGTTTTTAAAAGCATTGCAAATTTTCATTAGCTCATTTAAAATCACTTAAATCTAAATAGTTTAATAACTGATGCTTCAAATGTTAATTTAAAAGTATATTTGTTTTGGTGACTTGAGTCAGGGGCTATAGGGGACCAGCTCAGAACAATTTTACAGTAAAAGCTTTGCACCAAATTAATCAACCAAGTTTTCAGTTACTGGAAACAAAGATACATTTTCATTATCACTGTGTCTCAGAGAGCTGCATGTTAAAATGAGCAGCTGCATGTCTTTTATTATAGTTGCATAAGGTCGATTACAAGATGCATGTTTTCAGTTCAATTAGTTTATTCTTCTACCTTTTACTTTTTGATCTCACTGACTCTCTTGTCCTGCACCTGACATATGTTCCAGGATGTTCCAGGAAGTCTTTTGTGCTCTCATTGACCCTGAAAGAAAGTATGTGTTGAAACTAAGTGCCACAGTTTCAGATTTTCAGGGGATTTGTTGTCAGTACGGTATCTTACTGAAAGCAGGTCCAAATGTCAGCTGATGGGCTTCAGGTTAAGAACAACAACATTTCTTATCATACTTTCTCCTCGAAAGCAGGAAGAGAAGAGGGAAAACAAATGACCAGTCCTTGATACGATGCGGTCAACAACTGAATACCTCTAACAAGGAAATCCTCTTTGTGGAAAGTGGAATCCCTCCTGAGTGTGTGGGGAAGGTGTGTGGGAGTGATGTGTGGGCTTTTTCCATACAGAGGGACTCTAAAGAGCAGCCTACACACTCAGGATCCCACCTCTCTCCCAGCCATGACATCCAGCTGGAGTCCGTCAGCAAAACAGCCAGCAAGGCAGAAACCATAGAGGAAAAGGACAACAAGAAGATGTCAGGAAAACAAAGGCTGCGAGAGAGTGTGAAGAAAGGATATGTGTGAAAGAGAAAGCTTGAGGTGGACGAGGATACAGAAGATGTGTGTGAGTGCGACCATCCTGGTGTGCAGAATAGGCCCACTCCTACACTCACATTCCTCTGTATTAAATGGAAGTCTGCATGAATGACAGTATGGACACACACATTCCTGACAGCTGCACAGTGAGCAGGAAGCACAGAGCTACCTGAAGATGTGCGTAGGAGGTGATGCTCTTTCCTGGGAAACCTCCGAAACGGCAGCTTGTTGGACAGATGTTTACCTCCTCTTTAACTCGACAAATTATATGACCTATATTCATGTACATGCACATTAAACGGAGTTAAAAGTGAGAAAACTCTTGCAAACTGACTTTTGCCAGCGGTGATAAAGTACCTTGTATTTAATTTTTGTGCTGTTTGATGCTTTTTTAAATTATATTGATTTTACTCAATTTTCTCTGCATTCATTTTAACAGCTTTAGTTACAAGTTTCTGTTATGATTGCGTCGATATATAATTTGCGGGACTTTTTGTAACATAGTTAATAGGTGTCATAGTTGACATTTTTGCTGTTTTCAGGCCTAAAATCAACATGGCCATCTATAACCAAGCACCACATGGCATTTTTACAGAAAGATCATTCTAAATATTATATATACAACTGAGTAAAATTGAAATAGAAAATTATTTATGAAGATATTGTAGTAAACCTGTTGACGTGATAAAACCACACTTGACTCACACACTACTTTATATTAAATAACTCAGAAAGCCTCTGAGTCTTGTCAGTCTTTTCTTCAGGAGGAAATGACATCACATGGAGCAGGTCATGTGATCTGGAATTAACACACTTCCTTGAGAGGTGTTTTTGTAATGGGGAACTTAGTTGAAAGTGATTTCTCGGACACAGATACAATTTGTTATTTCTCATATAAAATTTGATATATTGCCAAAAAAGAAATATCTGTCATGATTATCTCAACTTAATAAAAAGATCACAATCAAAACAATATTTGAATAAACTCATTTTATTATCGTTTAGCTAATTAGAAGGTGGTTGTTATTAAATTCAGACGGTTATGTAGTTGACATTTTAGCGATATCCAGTCATTTTTTTATTATTAAATGATTGTTTCCATAGTAATTAATTATGGAATTTCTATAGACATGATCATAATGAACATAAAAAAATTCTAATTTTTTTACTTTTAATAAAAATGTATGCAACATATATCCCATGGACTTCAAAAGTCCCTCAATTATATATATTGACCCAATTAACATTTTTCTTCCCATTTTCTTGAAATTGCAAAAACAGAAAGCTACCTGGATCCAGTATGTACAATACTGTTCAAAAGTTTGGGGTCACCCAGACAATACTATGTTTTCCATGAAAACTCACATTTTTGTTCATGTGCTAACATAACTGCACAAGGGTTTTCTAATCATCAGTTAGCCTTTCAACACCATTAGCTAACACAATGTAGCATTAGAACACAGGAGTGATGGTTGCTGGAAATGTTCCTCTGTACCCCTATGGAGATATTCCATTAAAAATCAGCTGTTTCCAGCTAGAATAGTCATTTACCACATTAACAATGTCTAGACTGGATTTATGATTCATTTAATGTTATCAACATTGAAATAAATTTTTTTTTTTCAAAAATAAGGACATTTCTAAGTGACCCCGAACTTTTGAACTGTAGTGTTCTGTTGATACAGTACATTAGATTACTTAACAATAATTTTGCTTGCATGAGTAGCAGAAAAAGCATCTATGAATAACGCACCACAACATCTATATTATTATAGCACACAAAATAAAGACACATTGATTTAATGTTAACACACGCCACCAGAATTAATTAAGAAATATGACGGAAAGTTAAATAGTCAGGAAAATATTAACCACCTCACAAATGAAGATCTGCTAAACACCAGGACAGACACATGTACTGATGGATTATTTTGGGTTTAATAATACGGTTGACCAACTATGCAGACTAATTTAAAGACTTGTCTTTCTAGTGAAACTTGCTACAACTGCTGGCTTAACAGGAAACCAGCCCCTATGACTGAAACATTATAATATAAGATGTTGTTGGAGTGTTTAAACTCATACACCTGTGTTGGAGCTGCTCAAGGTGGCAGCACTTTTAAAACAACTGCTGAAAGCTTAAGGACATCTGAAAATGACAAGGAGCCCCAGCCAGACATAATGCTCATGTTCACAGGACAGAAAACAAACAGGTCTAGACAGATTCTGTGTAAAGGATGGAAGTAATCAAAGAAGAAGCTAATAACTGGGTAGAAAACATGAGTTTTGATCTTAGATTTCAAGATCTCAGCAGATGTTTTTCCAGAAGAAGTGTGATTAATGAAGGCCCTGTGGGTTTTGTGCTGCAAACGGGACATTATGCATGTGGGGTATGAGACAAAGACAAAAGAACGCAAAGGAAGTCTGCAAAAATGAACCTCACCTGGGCTCTTAACATCCTCATGCCTCGATCACATGACCTGTGGGGCATCTTGAAAGCACTTTCTGAACATGTTAGAGAGAAATACATCCTATTATCAGACAATGTAAAGTCAAATGCAGAATTCTGGGTATCACCACAGTCAGAAGAGTCCAAATCTCTCTATGCTTCTCCATCCATCCATTATCTATACACCGCTTAATCCTCATTAGAGTCTATCCCAGCTGACTCAGGGTGAAGGCAAGGGACACCTTGGACAGGTCACCAGTCTATCACAGGGCTACATATAGAGACAAACAATCACACTCACTTTCCCACCTATGGACAAGTTAGAGTTACCAGTTAACCTCAAGATGTTATTGGCCTTTGGGAGGAAGTTGGAGAACCTGGAGAGAACACACTCATGCACAGGTAGAACATACAAACTCCATGTAGAAACTCCCAGATCCTGGGAAAGCCGGGATGCGAATCGGGGATCTCTTCTAGCTGCAAGGCAAAAGTGCTAACCACCAAGCCTCACTGCTCCTCTCTTCTTTTATTTAATGGCTCCGTTGCCAAGAGTATCACAACAGTACAACAGGAAATGGACTCAATATGCACAACTTGGGAGGCTCACAAACAGTTCAGTGGCTTTATTATACAAAAAGGAGCTCAGTATTCAGGCAGAAGTACCAAAAATCTCTGGGCAGAGCTCAGTGGTCAGAAACAGGCAGAGTCAGAAAAACGGACAGGTAAAGGAGGATGATCACAAGGAGAAAAAAAGGAGGAAAAGGGTGAGTACATGGACACACAGATGGATCACATTAGGACAGGTGATCACAGACAGGAAAGTAAAGACAGGGGAGTATAAAGCCACCTACAATGAGACAAGAGTGAGCATGAAACACAACATGAAATGTCAAAATAAAACAGGAAGAAACCAGAACATGAGCTTAAAAGCGCGAGCTGGATGTGACGGAGGCCACGGCAGCCCCATGACAATGACTCCACTGTGTTGTTAAGCTTTGTGCTGTATTAGATTCATCTGTTCCCCCTTCATCTCTCTTTCCATCTGACCCCATTACCCCTCACACACTGCCTTCCTCCTCCCTTCTTGCTATAGATCCCCTCTTTCTTCCTCAAGCCCTCCCGTCTCTCTTTGCTCTTTCTCTCCATCTCTTTCCAGTTCTTTTATTCAACGAGCCATGACTCAATTCACATTTGTCTGTTGTTTTCATGGACGCCTACAGAGTTCCTCTTATAGAGAGAGTGAAAACAGAGTGATATGGGTTGAAGGCAGCGCTTCACAAGAACACAGGCCTGGCTGACATTTTCAAAGTTAACCACTAAAGTATCTGTGACGATTATAATCATCAGTTGACGGTTTAGTGGATAAAATGTAGAGTGAAGCAGTGAAATCAACACCATGAAGGTGGAGCTGAAGTTAACACATTGTCAACATATAAACTGCTTTATTTTTCTGTCCAATGAATACTGGTAAATGTTCACATCTGAGAAGCTGCTACCAAAGAAGTTTGCTCGAAATGACTTAAACAGTTAATGAAATATCAGTTATTGCAATGTGAGCTTTAGAGGTGGGGTTGGTGTGTGGTGGACTGAGAATATAATGACTAATCATGTAGCAGGGTAAGAGGGGCCACAATTATAAATTTCAATCCAGAGGTTAATCTGACCATGATCCACTTCAGCTGCATGGTCAAAATAAATAACACTAAACAACATTTTAGTGAGAACAGCTAATCCTGTTTGTGCGGTTAGAATTACATTTTTGAAAATCTAAATATCACTTGAATGACAGACTGTGTTCACCCGTAATTAAACTGTGCATAACTGGGTGCTGCTGTAGCTTAGCTGGTTGAGTGGGCGACCCATGAACAGGGACTGTAGGGCCTGATGCAGCCTCCGTGGTTTGAGTCTGACCCACAGAAATTAGCTGCATGTCCTTCCCCCATTCTTCTCCCCATATTTCCTGTCTCTCTCGCTCCACTGTCCTCTACAAAAAAGGCCCCAAAAAATAGCTATTAAAAAAAAAAAACTGCAGATAATTGCCGTATACCTCTTAGATATGTTTGATCTGTGGTTACAGCGAAACTCAAACTAGCTGACATTGTTTACTGCTACACCGGTTACTCTAATCCAGATGCAGTCTTAAGTAAATATACAAAGTAATCAAGAAGATTGTAATTCATGGTCATGTATGTCTTCATTGGAGTGTATGAGCAGCAATGATGTACTAACTGTGTTAACTGAGCTCCACCTAGTGGTGTGACAGAGGCCTAATGTGACAACCCACGACAGTAAAAGGCCTATGAACATCTGCAGTAACAGCAGTTTTCCTTGAGCTGGATGGACTCTACCAGCTTGTTCAGATATGGTGAGACATGTTATCCGCCACAATGGGACACTATCCCAAAGATCCTGTTGTCATGTCAGGAAAGTTTGGCTTTCTTAGGCTGGATAAAACAAAGGATGAGCTATGAAGATGTGGATGACCTAGAATTTCCTTGTACAGTCTCTCCTCATGCAAAAACATTTGTTTAAGGTCTGATTGTCTCTTGGCACATGTGTAGAATAGGCCAGAATTGAATTAGAGGCCAATTCTAGCATTAAATTGGTCTTTAAAGCCTTAAGTTAAAGGCTAGAATACACCCTAGGGCAATTTAGCCTGTACAAGGACATTTTCTGTCATCCACACCTTTATAATTGAGCATTAAAAGAGTTTTAATTAAAGTAGTCAGTGCTGGACTTTGGAGGAACTCTGTGTGTACCACAGACTGTACAAAGGACAATTCATGGAGCAGATTGACTCCAACAACATGTGTCTGCACTTCCACAGGCTGTACTTTCAGGATTGCACTGGTAGGACCACACTTCTAGGGTTGCACGTCCAGAGCCCTTCATTTCAAGATTAAATGACCACTAAAGTGCATGACTTCTGATTCTCAGGGCTGATTCCACCTGAACAGCTACTTAGAATGGTTTATTCAAGAAGTATTCCACACAAAGTACCACTTGATGTCCGAGTACATCTAGTTTTCAATGCTGGTATCACCCAAAATACTGCTTGCAATTTTTAATGGTTATTTGACTGAAAGAAATATTTTCTAACAGGTTATGGATTTTTTCAAAACAAGTCCACCTATACATTTTTATAATTTTGAAGGTTTATTCTGCCCTAGGGCTGCACAGTGGCGTAGTGGTTAGCACTTTCGCCTTGCAGCGAGAAGATCCCTGGTTCACGTCCCAGCTCGGACCTGGGATCTTTCTGCATGGAGTTTGCATGTTCTCCCTGTGCATGCGTGGGTTTTCTCCGGGTACTCCGGCTTCCTCCCACAGTCCAAAAATATGCTGAGGTTAATTGATGATTCTAAATTGCCCGTAGGTATGAATGTGAGAGTGATTGTTTGTCTTTGTATGTAGCCCTGCGACAGACTGGCGACCTGTCTAGGGTGTCCCCTGCCTTCACCCGAGTCAGCTGGGATAGGCTCCAGCCCCCCCCCGCGACCCTAATGAGGATTAAGCGGTGTATAGATAATGGATGGATGGATGGATGGATGGATTCTGCCCTAGAGCTGGTGCTTGCTAAGCACCAGTTTCTGGAGCCTGGAGCCGCTGATTCAACTCAACTCAACTTTATTTTTTGTCCCTTGAAGGGCGATTTGTTTTGCAGCAGTTTACACCAGCATTCCAGTAAGCAAACAATAAAAACAAATTTTAAAAAAGGTAAAAACCACATAAAACAGTAAAAACATGGTAAAGAACTGTAAAACCTCAATAAAAACCATAAATATAATAAATGAAAACAATAAATATCACACAAAACATAAGATTAACATGGACACCAGCAGCAATCTTGGTCATTCATGCAGTCAAGTATAATTCAGTGCCAACAGTTGGCAGCAGCAAGCCAGAATAAAGTCAAGTAAAACAGGATAAAGTGCATCGGAGTACATGATAAAGTACAACACCAAAAAAAAACAAAAAAACAACACAGTTTATTACCTCCTCTGCTTGGCGTTTATAATTCGGATGGAGGTAAGCACAAAGGAGAACTGCTTAGTTTGTGGAAACACAAAGAACAGGTGCTAAGTTAAGCTCTGGCTCTGAACTAGCGCTGGAACCAGCCTGGTCGAAAAGGGGCCAAAGAGAATGAATTATTGAAGAATTATTGAAACCCTGTATCACCTCTGTGAAAAAGTCATTGGTCCCCTGATTCTAATAACTGGTTGGTCCCGTCTTGGCAGCAACAACTACAGTTAAATGTTTGTTACAGCTTGTGATCAGTCTTTTCCATCACCATGGAGGAATGCTGGTCCACTCTTCTCTACAGAATAGTTTTCATTCAGTCACATTAGATGGTTTATGAGCACAAACTGCCCTTTAAAGGCCTTATCACAGAGTGGACAGGTTCTATTGAAGTGATGAGTAGATTCAACAAACCTGGCGGTAATCATGTGCGAGTGTGGCTGGTAAAACTGACCCCAATTCTCAAATGAAGGGGGGCAATTACTTTTTCTCATAGAGCAAGGTGGGCTGGACAGCATTGTTCCTTCAATAAATGAAATCATCATGTAAAAACAGCATTTTGTGTTTTCTTGGGTAATATGTGTCTTATATTAAAATGTACTTGTTGATGTGAAACATTGAAGTGTGACAAATATGCAAAAACAGAAGATTTATGTACGGGGGGCAATATTGTCTCACAGCAGTGTAGATCAAATTTTCTCTGCCTATCAAAATTCTGATGATGCAGAAGTCAGCTTGTGATATTTTCTGAACCATATGCAGTTGCATGTCACACTACGACAAAAAAAAACATATAGAATATTTTTATTATGAAATATTTGGTCACAAAAATGAAAAAGGAAGTATTTTTCAACGAACTTCCATAACTGATCAAGCAGGTATAACAAGCTGTACCACAAAAACTAAAATATTGCCAGGCAACATAATCCAATTACAACAGAGTTCTAATGTTGGAAAATGGCACTCAAAATGTAACCATCCATCCATCCATCCATCCATCCATCCATCCAACCATCCATCCATCACAGGGCTACACATAGAGACAAACAGTCACACTCACATTCACATCTACAGACAATTTAGAATCACCAATTAACCTCAGCATGTTTTTGGACTGTGGAAGTTGAGTCGTAGGGCAACACATCGAGCTGAATGTGTGATGAAAGTGACTGAAACAAAGTTATACGCTTCTATTGAAAGTATTTTCTTAGTTTAATTTGGAGATCCATTTTCAAATTCCAGAACTCTGTTCTATATGGATTAGGCACAAAAGAAATCCATTTCTCACAGTAGTATTTATCTTAAAACACGAGAATCATAGTGCAAGACAGTAATAATATTACTGAGAGTAAATATATACATCTGCTTTGTCAAAATCATTTTTCAGAAAGAGTAATTCACATTCATAGAACATACAGTGTGCAAAACAATTCAGTTGTAGCCTTTTACATGTGTGTAATCATACACCAAAAGCTGAACCAGCAAAAAAGTAAAGAAAGGAAACACTTCTGCGCCAGAGAGGCTCTGATCTGTTCAAGTACCCAACGAATGCTGGCAAACATACAATTGGCACATAACTGCATAAAGCAACAAAAACAAAGAGACGATTAAAAAAAAGTGACCAGAACTAGTAGCAGAAATTTCCATTTGCTTGAAAAGAATAACTTACAGATGTTCCGTTCAGTGATCCCAAAATATTTAACTGATGCTTAAAGTTGAATTCTGCTGAATATTAATACAGTTTAAAGCAGCACATGCTTCGCTAACAGAAACCCTGCCTCAAAAAGATTACATTTATCTACAACTAATTTGAAACTGTAGAGACAAAAACCTTTAAGAGACGGTTGTCAGAGGCTACATTAGATATGTTATTAGAGGGCTTCACCATACTCAGTTTTTTTCCTTTCTTCATTACAGTATTGCAGATTATATTATAATCCATAGGAACATTTTGGTAGATTTTAAGTAAGTGGTAATGCCTATGATTGGCATAGTTTTTGCTTTTTCAATTCTTCAGTGAAAGCCTGACATAGCTCTATAGAAAACTCCCACCCAGACTGAAGGGGGTAAATTTCTGTGCCTGTTGAGCTCCAATTTCAGCCACATATAGAGCCCCAGTCTTCAGGTCCAGGTCCACTAGGTGGGGCTTCACCTCATCGGCCAGCTGAATCACGCTGACCACCCTGCACTGGCCGATCATACCCACTGGTGGTGCATCCAGCAGCGAAATCTGATTGGTGTTGAGCTGGACAACAACAAAGTACTTCTTGTCTGGGGTGAGGCGGACAGAGTAGGGTGCGTCCTCGGTGAAGCAGCTCCCCCATGTCCCCAGCCAGTCCCCGGTGACGGAGTTAAACACCTGGATCCTCTTGTTGCCCCGGTCAGCCACCCACACTCTCTGAGCACTGTCCACGGTCACACTGTGGGGGATGTAGAACTGAGCCATGCCGTGTCCCTTCTCCCCGTGCACCCACAACACCTCCTGGTCTTTGGACAGCTTGATGAGCCGGTTGTTCGTCCCACCATCACCATCCACGATGTACATCTCCCCAGAGTCGTGAACAAAGATTTCAGCTGGCTGGTCGAATTGCAGAGGGTCCAGCCCGGAGCCTGCTTTCCCAGGTGTACCAAGCACCTGACACACACGAGAACATATTCAACAACAAGCAACATGCTGTTTTCGAATCCTAGGTATCACACTAAATGTGTCAGTGGAATCTTAGCTTGTAGAACCCACCACTGCTACCAAATCTAATCCTGGATGAAGCACTCACCTGCAGAAGTTTCCCTGACGGTGAGTACTGTTTGATGCAGTGGCCGTTGGGGCCATTTCCCACATCTGTGATCCACACAGTGGGGTTTAATGAGGCCGCATCTGCTAAAAATATCCCATGAGGCATCTCCAGGGTGGTTGTGTTCCAAGGCATAAGGAAATCTCCATCTGTGCTGAACACCAGGACCTTGGGCACATTGTCACCTGGCAAGCAAAGGCAGGCACTGATAAAGAACACTATTATATAACACAAATGACACGTGTAGATATGAGTCAACATCAGGCAACACACCCTAGAACTATTTTATTTTCAGTTGTTGAAAGTAATGTAACTCTTAATATATCTGATGCAGTGAGGTATAAATAAGAGGATATTAAAAGAAAGCAGAATTTAGCCCACAAAAGAAAAAACAAAAACAAAAGAAGTTTCTTGACAAATACCTTCTGGCCTGTTGTGATCTCCTTGCAAATTCTGGATACTTTTGTCTCACTATGTAAATGTTTGGAACACCAAACATTTGTACAGTTTCTCAGAGTGGCTGCAGCATCAATATGCACCACAAAAAACCATGATGGAGACTGTACACATATTCAACGTGACGTAAAGGATGCAGACAAACCTGACATGCTGTTCACTTTTCTGAGTTCATTAGAGATCTAAGTGGTGACTTCACTGCAGTAATTCATAGTAAAGAGACAAAAGATACATAAAATATATATGTGTCTCTAAACACATACAGAAATGTATGTTCTATGTGTTCTGTCCTGTTTTAATGAAGCATTTAACAGCACATTTTTGCATATCTTCCACCTGCTCTTTTTCTTTTCTTGCACTATTTCTTGTATTCACTGCTGCAACATCGAAAATTTCCCCGCTGCGGGATCAATAAAGGTCTAATCTATCTATCTATCTATCTATCTATCTATCTATCTATCTATCTATCTATCTATCTATCTATCTATCTATCTATCTATCTATAATAATGGCCTAAGTCATTTTTTTGACAAAAGTTATTGTTTTACCTAAATCATCTCCTCATGATGCTGGCCATGTCTGGTAAAATCACCTTCATCCTCAGTTGAACAGATCATGCGATTCCACCCCTGTAGTATAACGGCCTAGATCAAGGTTCAGTGTGGTGTGGTTCAGTTTATTGAAAAAACTGAAAAAATGATTTAGGTCAATATTTTAACCCTGTAAGACTCAAATATAGAAAAAATGAGCAAAAGAATAAATAAATAAAAACAAACATATATATGTGTTTATGTATATATATATATATATATATATATATATATATATATATATATATATATATATATATATATATATATATATATAGAGAGAGAGAGAGAGAGAGAGCCAAATATAGAAAACAATGAGTTAAAAAATAAACAAAAAATTGCATATATATATATATATATATATATATATATATATATATATATATATATATATATACATATATATATGAATAAAAAAATTAAAAAAAAACCCAAATATAGAAAAAATTTGCTAAATAATATATATAAAAAATAAAACTGATGTTTTGCAACTGTGGGTTTTACAGGGTTGAGAGAAACTTCTCCCACAATAAAGCTGTTATGAATGTGAATATATTCTGTACCAGTCTTTATAACAACAGGTGCATAGGGGCTTAAGAACTGTCAACATAAAAATAAACAGAATTCCACTAATTTTCACAGAAGCGGATGTTTCAAGGACCTGTAAAGAGCTGTGCCCTCAACGCATGCGCATTTACCAGGAACTACAAAACAATTATGACACAAACGAAACAAAGCGTAAATGCAGATTTGCCCCAGGTCGAGGTCATGTATTTACCTCTCTGAGCCACATAGACCACACCAGCGTACTGGTTGACAGCTACTCCGAACACCAGTCCGCTGAACAGCTCCGGGTTCTTGGGCCAGCTCAGGTCCAGCTTGTACAGTGGTCTGCCCAGCAGCTGGTAGTCATGTCTGAAGCTGGAGCTGCCCGGCTGCTGGCTGCCGATGGTGCCGTACAGCAGCATCATGAGCACGGCTAGGGACACCATGCTGGAAGCTATCAACCACGTATGTCCTCTCTTTTTCAGGAGCATCAGTGTTCAGGTTCCTGCTGCGCGTTCTCTGCTGCTTCACTGACGTCAGAGTGTTTCTACCGCCGAGGACCGACGGAAGTCATGTACCGTCTGTAGCACAGCCAGCTAACGAACAGGCAGGTTTAGATGTTGTCTTTAGAGCTGTAGTGAGGTGAAAAGCCCGTGATTATAATATGCAATTCAAAGCCATTGGATACATACAATTCCAAGTCACTTCCTCTTCCTGGACGAAAACCAAATAATGCGGCAAGTTGGAGAGAACGTAAACGCGCAGCATTTCCGTAAAAATATGGCAATAAAACATCCATCCAGCCATTATCTATACACCGCTTAATCCTCATTAGGGTCGCGGGGGGGCGCATATTGTTTAATGAAAACTTTGTGCAGCAAAACTTTTAATGCTGTTTTTTTGGTTTTTTTTTTAAAATATAGTTTTTAGTTCAGCCATAGGTAAGTGGCAGCTGGATATATGGATGTAGAGATTTCTACTTCCGGTTACTTGACGCTCCAAGAGTGGACTCCAGAGCGGCTGTGACGTCACGACGTGTTGACGCCGCTTTGGCCGTGTAGTCGAGGCGGTGGTAATTTTCTTCTAAATGTATTTGTCAAGATTTTTTTCCTCACAGTGCGAATGACAGTCCGCGAGGGACAGCGACACATTTCATGTAGTGTAAATCATCGAAGAATCCACTCCATGGAGGTCGTAGACAGCCCGCTCAACCTCGTAAGTTTGCTTCTGGGTGTTGCAATAGCAGGCTAACGTTACTGTAGCTAGGAGGCTGCATAGGTGAGCTCCATTAGCTAGCCTCCTCTGGGAGTTAGCCTCTAACCGCTATGTTTGCTCTGGTAGCCTGGCACGCTACACAACTGTTTGGTTGTGTCCTCGACAGAATGTACATGAAGACGTATTGTTATGCTGTTTTAACTATTGTGAAGACGGATAGTAAACAGTGAAGGTGAATGTGTTAACGTTACGAGTTGGTTTGGCTCAGAAGCCACATAATAAGCTGTCAGCAGATTGTTGTAAAATGCCTTTAGCGACACTTCTCCCTGCCTGGCTCACACTGGCTAACAATGGCACGAAATGCCACCTCTGTATTATTTAATCTCAGTGTGTTGTTAAGGACAACAGTGACATTCACCCTTAATGAACTACTCCTTTGAAGTACAGGAAATGAATCTGCAACCTAACAAACTCCCAATTTAGGTGTAACAAGATTTTTACACAGAAACTGTAACCAATGAAAACCAACAGAAAGTGCTTCACTCAGCTAACAGCTTTAGTGCTCATTGTTTTGTTCTCAAAGTGAGTGGAACTGTACTACACGAGGGCAGATTTTAGTATTGTTCTATTAGATTTGGCTTTTTCATAATGGTGGTAGGTTCCCTAATAAAACTATTAAACTTTATTTGCAGAGCACTTTTAAAATCGCACATTACTAAGTGCTTTGCATAGGGCATCTCACTGAAACAGAGAAGTCTTTAGTTTGCCAAATGGACAAAAGAATCCAGAAAACACTTAAGTAAAATCAGGAAAGGCCCTTTGAATGAAGCAGATTTGCTAAAAAGATTTAAAAGAAGTCAGTGACCAAATTGATTTTCTCAGGCTATTTATTCCAACTTTTGTGTGATTGAAGAAGTCAGAAATATAGGGAGAAATGCCACTCAGACACTCGCAAGTAATTAATAAGGTCTTAAAATCAATTATAAAACTACTGGGAGTCAGTGTAAAGATCTGAAAACAGGAGTCAATGGATTCTAGTTAAAAGCCTGGTGGTTGAGGCCTGTGCTATCTGGAGACAATCAATAGGTTTTTGGTTTAGACATGTAAAATAACTGTTGTAACAAGCATGAGGTATTAAGATTAAGGCATGTAAAATGGTCTCTGTGTCTTTGAAAGGTAAACCAGATAGAAAGATGTTAAAAGGACAAGTTCACGGTGTGTTACCTAAAACTGAAAGCCAATCAGCATGATTCCTTGCAACAGGCTTATGGTAATACGTTTCAATCGAAAGCATATGGAACCAAAAACTCCAGAGCAAGGGTGTCAAACTCATTTTAGTTCAGGAGCCACATTCAGCCCAATTTAATCTCAAGTGGGCCAGACCAGTTAAATTACAGAGTAATAACCTATAAATAACGACAACTCCAATTTTTTCCCTTTCTTTTAGTGCAAAAAAATTTTTTTTACCAGACCAAAAGTAAGAAAAACAAGACAAAATATTCCACAAATGAGACACAAAATGATAAAAGCGATGGAAAATAACTAAGCGAAGCTAAGCTATAAAAAAATAAGACAGACAACGCAAGCAAGACAAAAAAGAAACATAAAACGACAAAAATGAGAAACAAAGCAACAAAAGCATGACACAAGCAACAAAAGTCAGACAAAAAAGACAATAAACAACAAAAACAAGACAAAATATTCCAAAAATGAGACACAAATGACAAAAGGACAATGATGCATGCTCAAAATGACAAAAAACAACCAAAAAGACAAAATATTACAAGAATGAGACACAAAATGACAAAAGAACAATGATGTATGATCAAAATGACAAAAAACAACAAAAACAAGACAAAGTATGACAAAAATGAGACACAAAACGACAAAAGAACAATGTTTTATGATCAAAATGACAAAAAGCAACCAAAAACAAGACAAAATATTACAAAAACGAGACACAAAGCAACAATAAAATAGACAAATGACGCAAGCAAGGCAAGAAAGAAACACAAAACTACAAAAATGAGAAACAAAGCAACAAAAGCATGAGACAAGCAACAAAAATCAGACAAAAAGACAATAAACAACAAAAACAAGACAAAATGTTCCAAAAATGAGACACAAAATGACAAAAGAACAATGATGCATAATCAAAATGACAAAAAACAACCAAAAACAAGACAAAATATGACAAAAATGAGACACAAAATGACAAAAGAACAATGAACAATTTTACTTTTTGAGCAAAACAACTTGTCATGGTCCAGATTTTTTTTTTAATTTATGGTTTTACTAATTTGCAATTTGCTTCTCTATAATTTTTACACTTTACAAAGTCGTCCTGTGGGCCGGATTGAACCCTCTGAAGGGGCGGTTTTGACCTGCGGGCTGCATGTTTGATACCCCTGCTCTAGAGCATCGAGACATCCCCAAGGTCCGTCCTTATGTAAACCGGAGGATTGGAAAGATACATCTTGACAGGTTACCAATATGAGGTGAACAAGCAGATGGAGCAAAAGACCGGATGGAAAGAGAAATGCTGAGGTTCTCCTTTACCTAACCCAGGAGTGTCAAACTCGTTTTAGTTCAGGGGCCACATTCAGCCCAATTTAATTTTAAGTGGGCCAAACCAGGTAAATTGTAACATAATAATCTATAAATAACAGCAACTGCAAAGTTGTCCCTTTGTTTTAGTGCAAAAAAGTACATTCTGAAAATGTGAACTATCAATTTTACAAAACATTATGTACATCCTGAATTGTTAAAGAAAAATCCATGCAGTTTCAACAATATTATGCCTCGGTTTATCATTTACACATCACAACTTACAGATCACAGTTTATCTACAAAGGCACCAAACTTTTAGTCACAGGTATCTGGAACAGAATGATGTAGTATTTTTTTTTCAAAATGACAAAAGTCAGACAAAAAAGGCAACAAACAACAAAAACAAGACAGATTATTACAAAATCGAGACAATTGACACGAAACAACAAAACAAGAGACAAAAAAAAAGTTACAAAGCGACAAGAAATGGACAGAAAAGAGACAAAAAATGACAAAAAAGGAACAAAATGACAAAAAATTGACAAAAACGTGTGAGGCAGAAAGGAAACAGAAGAACAAAAACATGAGACCATCGACAAAAGTCAGACAAAAAACAAATAGAGCAAACAACAAAACAAGACAAAATATTTCAAAAATGAGACAAAATTACAAAAGAGCAATGAGCAATCCAGTATTTTAATTTGTGATCAAAACAAGTTGTCATGGTCTAGAAATTATTTTAGATTTATAGTTACAATTTGCAGTTCATGTCTTCACTGTAATTTTTACACTTTACAAAGTCTTCCAGGGCCAGATTGGGCCAGATTGGGCCCTCTGGAGGGCCGGTTTTGGCCCGCAGGCTGCATGTTTGACACCGCTGATCTAACCTTTTACACACAAACACACTCTCTCCACACTTCTACCTCTTTTCAGGCTCACCAGCAGTGCAGGAAGGCGGACCGTTTGGTAGCCGCTGGGAAGTATAAAGAGGCCATCTCCTGCCATGGAAAAGCAGCAGGTAGCCTTTGTGACACTACCGCTACACTCACCCCATGTTTGGCCATCTAGCGTATGATGTGGATTTATTCATCACAAATACATGTACACCTGCTTATTCAAGAAATTGCTTAATGAAATAATAAGGTTGCAGTAGTATAGTGCCTAACATCTGGCAGATATAGGCAGTAATTTCAATTACGTTTTCAAGAAGTGATCTCAGTAACTTTGAACATGGAATGATTGTTGTTGGCGTCCAAGCTGTTTTGGATGTACTGGCTGACTGGTTGTAGCTGACAGAAAGACTACACTAGCTCAGAGAACCACTCCTTACTGCTGTGTTGAACAGAAATACCAGCCAAACTGACAACACTTCCAATGGCGAATGAGATACAACCACTCTGGGTTCCACTCCTGTCAGACAGGAACAGAAATGTGAGGCTGCAGAGGGCATATAAAATGTAGCCTGCTCTGATTAGTCTCCATGTATGCTCAGACTGCAGATGGTAGGCTCACAGTTTGGCATCAGCAGCATGAATCCATGGATCCAACCTGCCATGTGTCACCAGTCCAGACTGCTGCTAGTACGATGGTGTGGCGAGTCCTTCAGTATCAATCTGTCAGTGTTGCAGTACCCCACCCTGTCTGACAATGTGCATCCCTTTGTGGTCACAGATTACTAAATGCTACTTTTAGAAGGATTATGCACCATGTCAGCAAGAAAAAGTTGTTTCAAACTGGTTTCATGAACTTTACCATGAGTTCAGAGGCTTCCCCAGTCAGCCGATGGGAATCCAGAAGAGCGACTTTTGGGAAGTGGTAGAATGAGACTCTGGCAGTGTGAATGTGATGCTGACAAATCTTCAGAAATGGTGCAATGCAAAGATGTCAACATGGAGACAAATCTACAACAAATGCTTTAACCCTTTCAAGGGCACTCATTGAAATACTTTAAAAGTTCAAAATTTGTTGGAGGATATAAGACTTCTTTACTTTTGTGACATTCTTCAAAATTTTTAATTTGCATGTTGGTATTCAACGTCAGTGAAGTTACCATATATGGTTCCTTGCCCATTAGAAAAAAAAACATTCCAAGAAATGTATATATCATCATTTAGCACAACTACTCAACCATAAAATGTGTGAGTTTCGTCAACTAACTGTGGTTAGTTTTGACGTTTCAACCAAAAATATGGAAGCGAACCGAGTCGCAAGTCCGTCTTTTTCCATCTTCGGAGAAAAGAGAAAGTTTGATACATTCCAAGCGTCTGCTGATTGGTCAGATGCCATGATGTCGTGCTCTGTAGAGTGATCTTCGAGGATTGTCTGGGTGAAAACCACATGCTTCTCGCCCTCACTGAGGGGCAGATATTTAATGTGTGTGGAAGTTACCAAATATGATCACTTTCCCCATAAAGGGTTAAATATTTAGTGAAGGTTTGCAGGACTGAATGTTTGACTCCACATGCTAGCCAAAGATCATATGTAGGTTTTTACCAAAAGATGTTTATTTATAGTTAATGAGCCAAGATTTTGAAGATGCTATTAGAGACTTGATATGGATTAAAAGCTGAACTTCAGTTTGACTGCTGTTGTTTGAAGGAAATTCTAAGCATCCTGTTAATAGTGTCAGCCAGACATTTGTGCATAGTCTTTAATTTGAGAGGTATAGTTGTTTCATCAGCATAGCAATGATGAAACACACCAAAGTTTCAATTGAACGAGAATCATAGTCAATACTTTTAAAGGCTACAGACTATTCTAAAAGAATTCCAATAAATGGCACCATTGTCTACTCATGTCATTCATAACCGAGAAGACAGCTGAGCGCTGTGTCTGACAAAAGTCTGATAAGTATACATTGAATGTCTTTTTCTTCAACCAGTCCCAGAAGTTGTGGACATTTTTCCATATCGTACCTTATTTAAGGTAACTGGGATCTCAGTAGTTTATTGGTACACTTGAGAATATGTTGAACTGAGGCCACTTTACATTATAATGACAAGTAGAGATGATCTAATATGCTAAAGGATTCTTCTCTCTTTTGAGAGGTACAATGTCAAGGGGACACATGAACGAACAAGTGTAGGGAATAGCATCAATGAAATCACAGAGCGATGGCAAACAGGTGATCTAGTTTACTGGACAGATGTGTGGAAGAAAGCGCGTGTTCTACAGCTATTAACACCTCTCCTTCTGTTGTCCTTTTCCCAGACCTTCTGACCGATGCAATGAAGACAACAGACTGTGAGCAGGTGAGACATTTTCATAGTATCATGAACTGGTGAAACTCTTGTCATGTGTTCAGGTTGACTAAGATCAAAGAACTCTTGAACGCCGCCTTCAGCTCCTGCAGAACCTCTGGAGCCTGAAACGAGAGAGAGAAGTAGAACAGCAGCCTTAAATACTATGAAAGCCACAATATCAGTATTAGATGTAACTCTGTGAAAGACACTGATAGTAATCTCTGTTAACAGAGCACTTCAGAAAGACTTAGTTGTTGTATTTAAATATTTATCCAGGAAGCAGAAACACTTGTGGTCAGATGTGGGCAGAATAGCAAAAATTGAACACAATTAAAAGTTCTATTACTTTAGGAAAAACTAACCACCTCACTGTAGGAATTACGCAGACGTTTTTAAGAACCATACTTCGTACAATTTTGAGACAAATACTCTTGTTCACTTCATGGGACGTTGCTGGTTTCACATCCATCTGTTAAAGTAACAGCGTTCTTCTCATTCAGATATAGGCCACTTTTCTCTTAATGTTCCTCTGTCTTCATGCAGAGATAACACCCACAGTCCTGGAGGGAGCATTCAATATTTGTCATTCACACAATATTCAACAATGCAGCGATGCATTATAATGAGGGCTGGGACTTAAACGCGTTAATTTCGATTAATTAGTTACAGAAAATATAACGCAGTAAATAAAATAACATATTTACCTTTCTCAGTTCCCTAATTTCAGGCACACCAGTAGCACTGATGAACACTCCAGCCCAGTAGGTGGCGGTAGTGAACCTAAAGTCTGTTTGCAGCCGCGAAGAAGATACACAAGACGCACTGCAGTGGGACCATAGACTGTATAATTTATTTATTCTGTATTCTACAGTCTGTGAGTGGGCCACTAGCTGGTCACATGACAGCGCTTTAGCTTCAGGCCGGTAGAAACGTCGGACCAACATGGCCGCTGAGGTGCAAACTTTCTCTTTTATTACACAAACACTTCAGCAAAAAGTATTTCTGAAAGCATATGAGGCAAGAAGTTAGCTGCAGAATCTGTCCTCGTTTTAGTTCGACGGCTAGTTTAGACGTTTAACAAAAGTTTCGCGATGCGTTGGACCTCTGCTGCCTGTGTCAAATTTGCATAAAGTAGAAGTCAAGTCTACTTTATGCAAATGAGCTGCGGGAAGACGCACCAGAACGCAACCAGCATGCAATGTGCTGCGTTTCACACAAACAATGAATGGGATGCAGGAAAAAAAAATTAAATATTTTAATTGTTGCCCAGCACTAGTAATAATTAAATGATCCTGACATGGAGAAAGGTCCAATCAGAATCTGACAGTAGGTCTCACTGAACTTGTTCTCACCTCAGACAGGTGACATTTGAACACTTTGATCATCTGCTATTAATTTAGTTTTAGTCTGTTATTACATTATTATGTTTTATACATCACTTGGTGTGTTGTCTAGTCTCATGTGAGTGACAAATATTGTGTGTACAGGCTCTCCAGGATTGTGTATGCGCTGATGCTAGCAGTGTCTGATGTCTGACGGGGCTTCTGTGAGTGTTGTAGTTTAGAGTGATAGCTGCTGTTGATGCTCTGTCTGTAGGCTCGTCTGTCCATGGAGCTGCAGAGGGACAGTCATATCAAACAGCAGCAGCTGATCCAAGAGCGCTGGAAGAGGGAAGCTCGACGTGAGGCAACAAAGGCCCGATCTGCTGCGATGCAGCCCCCCGCTGTCCCAGGGCTCCTGGTCCCAACTCAGTCCACCGGCCACCCGGGCCTCTCAGCTGCAGAGTGTGGAGGCGTCAGGGAGAGAGAGTACGACACCTTACTCTACCAGCTTCAGACTCGGCAGACTGGAGGCTGCCAGCCTTTGACTCCCCAGTACCCTGGATCAAAGACCACCAAAGATGACAAAACTCGCTTGGAAGAGCAACAGACCACCATCGAGGACCTGCGGCGCCTGGTCGATCACCTGATGAACGAAAATCAGCAGCTGGTAGCCGAGAACGAGCGGCTACGGTCGGAAAACGCCAGGCTGCACTCCGAGGCGGCGGACTTTGTGGAGCGCTCGGAGCTCTGGGTGCTCCCGCAGGCGGGTGCTGCCATGGCAACGGGGGGTGGGCAGGAGAGGAAGAGCACAGGGAAGGGGAAGGAGATCGCAATCCCTCAGCTGCCACCACTGGAAATGCCAGCTCAGGAAGATCTGTGTCTAGATGACCTGCCTCCTCTGGAGCTGCCAGAGGACATCCAGAATGAACTACAGGAGCTACTGGACAGGGATAAACTGTGATTAGACAGATAATAACACACACACACACGCACACACACACACACACACACACACACACACACACACACACACACACACACACACACACAAAATAATAATATGGCTTTTGGGTTGAGCTGCCATGACTGATGAGATTTCAGCTCAGGTTGTAGGTGGACAGACCTATCACCCCCAAACTCTGTGCACTAGTTAGAATCAGTCCACCAGACAGTTCTGCTTCAAATGGTGCAATAAACTGACAGGAGGGAGAGAAGAGATCTGATCAGGCAGATTACCACTAATGCAAGACAGTCGAGGAATAGTTCATTCAGAAATGATGTCAATTGAGACGTCAGTGAAGTCGGATGTTAGCAGTGCTTACAGTGAGCTCTGTATCAGCTGTCAGGAACGTGTTCCTCTTTCAAAGTCCACTTATCTGGGTTTTCAGGAGCTTTTAACCACGTCTTATGGTCTTCCGTGGTATTTCCAAATCACTGAAATACCCTGTTTGGCTCTTTTATGTCCACAAAAACTGAGCAGAAACCACCAGGTCCAGTTCATGACTTGTAGGTGGATGTTGAAGTTTGCCTTTTGTGTGTTTGTATTTTACTGTTTGGACACAGATAACTGTGTCCAGATGTACGCGAATAACTCTAGCAGCATCATTTCAGTGTTCTGAAGCTCGATAATAGTGCATTTGTGTCTTTGTCAACACAGTAGTAAGACAAAAGTAAATGTGATGTATGACGCAGAAAGATAGCATCGTGTGGCCGTCAGCCAGTACGGGAAAAAAAAATCACTTTTCTCTCTTCAATTTATGAGAAATTATGTTCCATTATCTTTATGTAAATCATCAGATTTTTGATCATTTGTGTTATCCTAAAAGGGATTTTGTGCTATGTCTTGTACTGGAACAGTGCCTGGAAATTCAGAGCATTTCTGAACGAAATCCACTGAAGATGCCTCTTGTGGTAGTAGGTTGGAATAATCATGGACTTTTAGTCGACTAGTTCAGCTTCAAAACACTCGATATGCTGCATGAGCTGTTCACAAATCATTTCAAGTTATCTCCTGTGAGTTGTGCCTGATTTGGTGCTCTGCTAGAACATGTTCCCCGTGTCCCCCGCTTCCTCAGAGAACGCATAAATGTAACCGACCTGTTGTTCCACTGATGTACAGACCGAAGCGATGCTTGACTGTGGCTGGTTCATGGCTGAATGCTGACTTTTTGGATGAACTGCTCCTTTAAAGTTTGCATCAACTCGACCATGTCCCAGTAGTGACGGAGGTACTGGTCTAACACTACCACACACACACACACACACACACACACACACACACACACACACACACACACACACACACACACACACACACACACACACAGATCTGGATCATGTAAGTGGAATTCAGTCACACGAGAGCATATTGCTGTTGTTGAGGAAAAACTACATTGCTGCATTTTTTTATTTTCTCATAGCTGACTTAAATTAAAGGCTTTAATGATCATTTGTGTGTGTAGTGAATTTTTAGGAGCAGTTCTTTGAAAGTTGTCTTGAAAGCTAGAAGGACCAATTCACAGTTTACTGGACTATTCACTAGGGCTGGACCCCAATATCCGAATCTCCGAATATTCGGTCGTTACGGTGGTATCCGAATATTTATTTTGAAGCCCCCACCCCGCCTGCCCGTTGGACAATGTCACATGATCGGTATTCGACTTGTCAGTTCGTCTCCCCCCCCGTCGGACTTTACGAACCGATCCAAATATTCGGATATTCGTCATTAACCGGGCGGAATATCCAGAGCCCAGAATTTGCTTTTCGGGCCAGCCCTACTATTCAGTGTACTAGAAGAAACTACTGGTGACTAGGAGTGTGTTCTGGTGTGAGTCAGCCTGTGATAGACAGAGGGGTTCATCCAATCACCTGCCAAGTATCTTTTGAAAGTGCCTGCCCCTTTTACAAACAGTTTCCAAGGACAACTTCCCCCATGTTCTTGCAGGTTGGTGTTTTTATCCAGCAACAGCAATATCCAGTTCCACACACCCTTCCACACAGAACAGGAAGTGAAATGGATAAGAGTGAGGCTGATAGAGCCCCGCAGATACATCCAGCCGCTGCTTGTTCACGCTGCAACCAACTAGTTGAATAAGTTGACGTATCTCAAAGGCTTGCGCCAGTCGTGGGATGTGTCCACATGGTGTCTTTCTCTCCATAGATGATGTAGATACGATGGTAATGGAGCACTGATTTTCCTAGTTCAGGGGCTGAATGTGGCCCCTGAACTAGAATGAGTTTGACACCCCAGATCTAGAGCTTCTAAAGCTGCATTCATCGCTTTGATTCGTTTTCTGTCAGTCGGACAGAAAAGGCCTGGAATAGTGACCAATTTATTAAGTCGTTGGAATAGAATGCAACTCGGCTAGCTCTTGGTTCACCTCCTCAGAAAAATGAGTTCAATGATGATTTTCTGTAGGGTTGTCTTAACTTTTGCAGTGTTTCCTGAACTGAGCAACCGTCCTGTAGCATTCTGGAACTGTGAAACTAGCACCTATGAAGACGTGATTAGCTATTGAAGGACATGGGGCAACTTATTTCCTGTGTTGCTTGCAGTCTTGGCATGTGTGGCATGTGCATGTGTTGGACTTCCAACAGTCTCTTTCCTGATTGGAACAGTAATGATGAGCAGAAGTGGCTGCCGACAGGACGGGTATGCTGTGTTCACGACCTATGCAAACATGAGAAATCCACAAGAAAATACTCCAACCATGTTTACACCTTTACCTTCTAGGTGTTCTCTGATTGACACAAAGGCTGTATAAAACAATGTTTTCTTAATGAATAAAGCTGAGTTTATGATTTCTATCATAATATCGCACTTTGTGATCAAAGCTCTTGGAATCTTTGGTGTGACGTCATGTCTTGCTGCATGTTTGTTTTATTGTTGACATGATGTCTGATTTGCTCTGGAATAGTTAACATAGTTATGGAAAGGAAAATGAGGAGTCACTGATGGTTACATTCATGGACTGTTGACCAGACATCAGGTTGGTTTTAGTGTGACTCACATAGGGCGTGAATGCAGCATTACCATACAGACAGACACACTTCACACTGCTAAAGGAGTCACTTCTCACCTGACAAAATAAAGCTGAATCTAGTGACTGGCCAGCTATCGTAAAGCACAGCAACTAAAGCAGCTTCAAGAACCCTCCAATAATCTACCTACACCGTGCCTTGGACAGCATTCTGCACTGTGGTGGCAGTCTCAGCTCTGGATCTTACGATGGACAGAAGCAGTCGTCTGCCAACTCCTGTCTGACAGGACGCTTATGAACACTCACCTACTGAAAACAACAGCTCTAAAATCATCTCAGGTCTTCAGAGTGCTGCTCCCCTCTGGCTCCTGTGACAACCCTTCTGTCAGGAGAAGCATCTAATGCCGTTTCACCCACCATAGTTTGCTCCGTGATCATTCGCCGTGGCCTCGATGCTGCTTTGCGATCCTGCTTTGTAGCAGAAGTGACCAGGCCAACCTGTGGCGGTTTCTCCCGTCAAAGCTGTATGTTGTGTTTTAACAGATATCAAGCTCGCTGTTTACAGATTGCTTCACTGAGATGCTTTATGTGAAGATTAGGAGGAGAAATTCTTCAGTTGGTGCCGTTTACCTGCTGCAGAAGAATACATAGTGTCATTAAAGAGCTGCAGCTGAAGCTCGAGCAAAAACTAGAAAAGAGTTTGTCACCTCTCCAGGTGGACGTCGTCATTTATCTGCTCAGTCTTTTCCCAGTGCTCTCTGTCACAGTTTGTTTGTTTTTTTTATTTATATATATATATCCATCTCAGACAAACAGAAAAAAATGTTTTCTACTATTTCGTGATTTTTTTTGGACATTTCACTTTGCCTGTATTCACACATACAGACTAATCGCTGGCAGTGCAACAGAGTATCACTATGCGTCAACTGTGATTTAAGACTGAGAAGAAAATCCCATCATCCCAGTCAGCAGGTTTCCACTGCTTCACTAGCGCCTCTTTATTCATTGCTTTTATATCATAGCACCGCTATCCCTAAAAAAACTGGACAGGAGTCACTACAATTCCAGTTATTCTGAGCCAACAGTCTGACATGTTTCTGGTTGATGTTACGGTAATCTGACTCATCTAGTGCAGGTTACAGAAACTCATTTCAGCTGGGATTCTTCCCCTCTTCCACTATCTGTGTGCTACCGTGCTTTTTGGGAACACTGAAGCTTCGATTGGTTTAAAGTAGGGCTGGCCCGAATAGCAGTTTCTGGGCTCCAGATATTTGGCCCCGATTAATGACAAATAGGATCTTAACGTCCGACGAGGACGCCGACTATTCGGATCTCAGAATAAATATTCGGATACCACCGCAGTGACCGAATATTTGGATATTCGGGTCCAGCCCTAGTTTAATGATATGCATCCAAGCCAGAATGTTTTTCCTCCTATAGCATGATGACAGTGAAGTCCAGCAAAGCAAGACTAATGTAACAGAGCCTCTCTCATAGCATTTCTTGAGTCAAACACACTGCACAAAGTGTCTTTGTCAGTGACACAGTGAAACTGCATGAGGCGTTCATGGACACCAGGATACTGCAGTTTGTTTAATGGCGGCAGCACTCAAGTTCAGCATTCAGTTTGCTCTCGGAGCTCAGATGGTTTTAGACCTTCCCTCCCCTACCTGTTCCTGTTCTCTCTCTTCTCAGATAAAGGCTTGTTTGATGACTTTATGATTTTCTGTGATTTGAAGTAATCATTTGGAGACTGGTGTGTTTTTATTCCACCGCCTGGAAGACAGAATACTGTGCTGTGTTCTCTGTGTATTACTGAACGTGTGTTGTATGAGTGAGAAGTGACAGGGGTTTGACTGATACAGAGTTAAAAAGGCCAGTTCAGGTACCGTTACCTGCCTCCTGTAACTCATATTTACCTACTGTATGTTTTAGATCACTTAATGCTACCATTCATTGGTATCTTATGGAATAATAAAACGTGATGGCCTCAAAATCACAAGCAGTTTGTGTTTTTATCAAGATTTTAAATCGGCAGGGTTGGGTAAGCTCTTGCATTTTTTTTTGTTCAGTTCACTCACCAGTTTATCTGCAGCAGGGATGTCAAACATGTGGCCCACGGGCCAAATCCGACCCTCCAAGGGTCCAATCCGGCCCACAGGATGACTTTGTAAAGTGTATAAATTACAGAGAAGACATGAACTGCAAATTTAAAATAATTTCTAGACCAAGACAAGTTGTTTTGATGATATAGTAAAATACTATCTTGCTCATTGCTCTTTTGAGTCTCATTTTTGTCATATTTTGTCTTGTTTTTTTGGTTCTTTTTTTCTCTTATGATACAACCTCTAGGGTTGGCTGGATGCAACATAATAACCAGATGTTATTGGTTCAGGTTAATTAATTTATTGCTCAGTGGCTAATTTAACAGAAAATTCATCATACAAAGAACACAAGACTGCTGGATGCTGCCAAATCAAAGAACAGAACAGAACAGAACAAAAGAAGGCTAACAGAGTTTGTAACTAAGCTGAACACAAAGAAAACAACTAAACTCCCAAGCCAAACTTACATACAGGAACAACACCCACCACTAGTAGAAACTAATACAAGCGTGCACAAAAATGAACTAAACAAAACTGCTGCCTCTGAATATACACACATTGTACACACAGTACACGACGACTTGGGACTCCACACTAAATCAGCAGCCGCCAACAGAAGCTCGAAATTTGTCCGTAGCACCCACCACAAGCACTTACGGACTGAAGGACCACACAGGAATACAAACAATACACAGAGGCATCGGGGTGGACGGGTCACAAATACCAGCCACCCCGACTGAGAGTTTGGCTGCAGTATTTAAGCTCTTCAGGTGTGGCTTGTAGGAGGAGGCATCATGGTGGCAGACCAATCTGATGGGTCGGGAGCAATGTTCCCTCTAATTTTTCATGAGTCTGAGCAAACACACAAACTCCCTGAGCGTTCCTTGGACCACTGTGAGCAACATCAGACGTGTGCACTGTGGTCACACCAGCATCGCATCCATTCAAGTTACATGGTTCATTAAAAGAATCAAATTACAGCATTTACATTTCTGTTAAAACACTTTGTCAGCAGGAGCCAGTTGAAGGCTGCAGTGATTTTAGTGACACTACAATGTATAAGAGGTTATTGAAGTTACTGAATATTTGTCTCTCTTTACTGTTGCAGCGGTTTTGCAAATTGCAGACGGACCCTGTTCACTCCATAGACACCAATGTTATTCCTGTAGCTTGAAAGACAGCTACTTTTGATAAAACTGGGCTTGTAGCACATTGTCTGCTTTGCAACAATGGGAAAGAGGCACCGTTTATGTTTTGACAACCTATATCTAACGAGTTATTGATGCTGGAAGTCCGAATCTGTGAATATCTTTCCAACTTTACTGAACTTGGGGCCACTACCACCTAAGGAGTGATATATTTAATTTTGAAAAAAGCATTTAGCCATACTTAAAGCTTTAAGTGCTTTATTAACACGGAACTAAAAATTTTGTATTGTTTTATTATCACAGGTTCTGTCTGAAAAGAGGTGGCATCATTTTAAACAGTGAAATCAAACTAATAAAATGTAATGACCAACCAGTGAGCAATACTGGATTTTGCAAAAACGTAAACAACTTTTTTTATAATCTAAATCTTATCTTAACACAGTTAATGTATTAACTTATTTTTGTGTGTATGCATGTATTTATTGATTTATTTAGTACTGTTAACATATCAGAGTTCTGAGTGAATTTTTCTTAAGATAGGCAAAGGCCATTTATTGATTACATATAGGCTCTTAAATGTTTATTAAAAACTAAAAAGCATTTTAAAAAAAAACAACTTAGGCATTTATTGAGTCACTAAAATACTGTAGAGTACAGACCACATCAGCATGATTATAAGCATCCTCTGGTAAATTAACAACCAGATACTGATGTCTCTCACCATATGGACTTCAGGAGATGACTGGGGGATGATAAACTGTGACCTACTGGTTGGATTCTCTCTGTTCTCATGTTTCTTACATGTTTGTCCCCTGACAGCCGGGTCCTAATGTTTTTGAGCAACACACCATACTATGACGTTTTTACAATGATGGTTCTACTATGAAACCAGTTTGACATGTTCAGGCGTTCTTTGTGTGAAAACTCAGAGATTTCAGGTATCAGAAGGTGGTTTTCAACTTTCTTTGTTAACTTTCTGCTTCACCTTTAAATTAAATTTCCTTCACTAACCCAGCCCTCTGGACTTCCAGTAAGCTGTGTTCCTATTGGCTGTCCAGGTGGCTGCTTGGTGTTATCAGGAACACCTGAGCAGCTCAGTGTCTTCCTGCTTTATGTGGCTGCAGACAAACATTTCCTCTGCTTTTCTTCACCACTAAACTGGGTTTGGTTCCGTTGCTTTAGTTTGTTCTTTAGGTGTTTGCTTGCAGCTTCCAGCAGTAAAATCGTCTTTAATGTGTTTCTTGGTGTGTTTTAGGGCTTTGTAGTGGATAGCTGTCTTGGTAAATGTGGTTCTTTAGCCACAGTTAGCACATGGTGCTAATGTGTGCAGTAATTAGTGGATTTGGTCCAGCTGAGTTGTGTCTTTACCTTGGCTGTAGTGAGTCTTTAGAGGTTTTTGGTCAGACACATTCTGTATTCTTGTTTGTGAACCAACGTTGGTTGTCCAGAAGGTAAGAGTTCCTGTCCTGATTCTCTGTTCTCAGAGGTTTTCTGGTAGGCTGCAGGAGACTTTAGAGTTTGGGTTCTGCTAGTTTGGTTTTTGTATGATTTCATTTGGACGACTATCTTGAGGCCCCTCCATGTGGTTTAGTGAGGTTTTCTGGAACAGTTCTACAAAGCAACCTGCAGCAGAAGAGACTTTGAGAGTTTTTAGGAAGTTCTGGAGACCAGACTTTAGAGCAGCAGAAACATTTGTCAGCAGTTTGAGCAGGAGAAGGTGAGCTTCAGAGTAGAAATGAGACGGAAACCTTCTTGACCCGTGTGGTGAGGTCCTGTACCAAGAGTTTGAGCAGGTTGTGAGGAGTCTGTAGTTCTTTGGTCTGAAAGCACAAGAAGAGTCGACTCATTAAAGGAGAAAACAGGAGATATTGTTGGTTCTTCTGTCGCTCTGCAGTTTCCAGTTTCCTTAGACTGAATATCAAGTTTATATTTTAAATGATTTAGCATGTGAGCCCAAGAAGACTTCAATAAACTCCCTCCATCCCCTGGACACAACATATTTTATTATGTTAAACTTTTTTTTTTTTTTTTACAAATATGTTTTTGAGTTTTAATCATAGTTTTAGCATAGTTTTTTCTCTTTGCTTGCTTAGTTTGGTCATCTGTGTGAAAGGTGCTAAACAAATAAAGTTGAATTGAAAAACTGAATAATTGACTAACTCATGATTGTGACAACAGAAGTATTTTCATTGTGATTTAAGGGTTTATTTCATTTTTAAGGTTGGGGTTAAAATCTTGACAAAAAAAAGATTAAAGAAATAAATTGCATTTAAAAAAGCAATTAAATCAAAGGAAAAAACATTTAATACAATAAAACTTTTAACAAGAAAATTAAACATTAAATACAATTAAATTATATTTGAGACAAAATATTTAATTAGATAATTAAATGGAAGATACAAAACATGTAATTATGAAATTAAACAAATGTTTTTAAACAAAAATATTAAACATTGAAGATGAAATATTTTAGATCATTAAACATTTAAAAAATACAATTAAACAAGAATATTAAACATTTTTAAAAAATACAAAACATTTAATTAGATTATTAAACCTTTAAAAAGATAAAACATTTAATTAAAAAATTAAATGTTTAATTTGAATTAAATCTTAAAGACAATAAAACTTTAAATAGGAATTAAACAGAAAATACAATGAAGCATTTAAAAAGAAAATGAAAAATGAAAAGGTGGTAAAACATCTAAAAAGAAAAACCTTAACAAAGATTTAATCAAAAAAATAAACATTGGGAAAGAAAAAGGATTTTTTCAAACAAGCCAATAAAACATTTGAAAAAACAACAAACATTAAAAAGACAAAACATTTCAAAATGAAATTCTTCAAACATTTCCTCTTTCTATGTTCTTGGTTTGATTGTGGACAGATTTACTAAGAACTCATTTAAGAAAACTGCTTTCCAGATAAAGTCTACTAGTAGTTGAAGGCATTGATCAAACTAATGTTACCTTCTGATGTCCACAAACTTTACTGCTCAGTGAAGAGAATCAAAGTTTGTTAAGGATTTCTAAAAAACCCACAGGTGAAGGTCTGAGAAGAACTCAGATGGATGGTCTAAATGTGAAATCAAGACTCATGGTCACAAGTTTTAAGGCTTCTGTTAACCAGAAAGTTCAAACTAACAGAGAAGTAGTGAGAAACTTTTAAAATTTCAGTCCTCAGACTGTCTGAAGGTTCAAACTAACAGAGAAGTACTGAGAAACTTTTAAGATTTCAGTCCTTGGACTGTCTAAGGGTTCAAACTAACAGAGAACTACTCAGGAACTTAGAGGATTTCAGTCCTTGGACTGTCTGAAGGTTCAAACTAACAGAGAACTACTCAGGAACTTAGAAGATATCAGTCCTTGGACTGTCTGAAAGTTAGATCTAACAGAGATCTACTGTGGGACTTAGAAAATTTCAGCCCTCACACTGTGTGAAAGCTCAGGTCCTGAGGACTCGGGAGGTGTGGAGGCTTTGGAAAGTCTTGGAACTGAGGGTTCAACCCTCCAGCACAAAGGCTGAAGTCCAACCTCCTGAGAAAAACGGGCGAGAAAAGAGAAAGTTAAAAAAAAAACTCGAAAACGACAAAAAATAGATGATAAATGCGCAAAAAAAACTAAAATTAGTATCTGAGCGAGTAGCTCAGGAGGATAAGAAGAGGGCTACCAAGTGGAAGGTCGCTGGTTCAAGACCCACCAACGGCACTTTTCTTTCTTTGTCTTTGTCAGGATTTTGATAAAAATTTAAGAAGGGTCTGGTCTTGAACCAGCGACCTGCAGCTCCACAGGCAAATCCTTAACTCACTGAGCTACAGATCATATAAAAAGAAATAAATTCGTCGTCCCTTTGACATCGTAGTTGCTGATGTCACCACATGGGTGGAGCTGAGGCGGAGTCTGGGTGGAGTCAGGGCGGAGAGTAGGTGGGGAGGTGGGTGGCGGCCTCCCCCCTCTACTCCCCCACCTCCCCCCACCACCCACCACACCTCCCCCCGCCCGACGAGTTTTTCGAGTCTCCACGAGTTCTTCGAGTCTCCACAGGTTTTCCCGAGTTTCTGGAGTTTCCACCAGGTCGGAGGCAGAACAAGTTGTCATGAAGAGGTGTTGAAGTCGGCCAGGATGGACTGACTTTTTACAGCGACTAGAAGGAAAACCACTAGAAGAGCAGGTCTTTAACCACCATCCATAAAATCCATGGAGTCGCTCCAGAGAAATGAAGGGAGGTCAACTTTTATCAACCTCCATCCACATGTTCAACTTCATATCTTTACTTGGACATTTTTAGCACCACAAACCATTAGTATCACATTTTATTATCATTTATTAGGACTTTAATGGAATCCACCAGCAGATTTACTTTTTGTTGACAAACTTTATTCTTGTCGTCATGGGATTGCAGTATTTAAAACTGTTCCTTCTAATTGACCTCATGTTTATTAGTTTTAGTGGAGAAAGTTATTTTGTCAATTAATCTCTTAAAAACCAAATAATAAATTGGATTAGTCAAGAGGTTTAAATTTCTTACTTTGTCATATTTTAAGTATGACAAAAAAATATAAAAATAAAGCGTCTTGAGACAATTTGACCTGTAACTGGCGTTATATAAATAAAATAGAATTTAAATTGTATGTATCTTGTAATGTTGGAGTAATTCAGCCATATATGTTGGAAAACAAATTTTCTTTGTCCATTAATCTGTTGTTTTCTCCAGTAATTCATTTCTTGTTTTGGTTTATAAAATGTCAAACCCAAATATATTCAGTTTACTGTCATAAAAAACAAAAAGATTTACATTCATGGTGCAGGAATCAGGCAGTTCTTCACTTTTTATCTTAGTTTAGTCAGAAAGATAGTTGATTATGTGTGAATTGTTGCAGCTTGTGGGGCATAGAAGGTTTTAATCTTTGGGGCCGAGTGTCAAAAAACATTTAGAAACCAACAACAACAAAGCACTCAACAAAGGGGAATCCAACTTTTGCATGACAATGTCTCATTAAAGGACATTTATTTCTAACATAAATGTGTGATATTCATCCTCTGGAGCTTTCGCTTCACATCGTCTTCCACCTGGACTGGTTTGGTCGGGAGCATGTGCAACAAACATATTAAAAAACTGCACTTTAACATCAATGAATGACACTGAAGTTTAATCTCTACATAAATGAAACCGAGTCTGCATGTGCTGCTCTGTCATTAACTCCTAAGTTTAGGGAAAGTTAAAACAAAAGAGGACAGTTCAGATAAGATTTGAGAATGAGCTTATTTTGAACAAACATCTCAGACTTTCTGAGCTTCAGCACCTCTAGCAAGATAATTTCACAACAAGCAACTCAAGAGATCCAGAAGTTGGTGAGAGTTGGCTTTAGCTGAGCCGAAGAACATGTGGGATGCTAACCTAGCAAACATTTCAGACTTTTCTCTGAATTCTGAGAAATAATTTACTATTTAATGACAGAGCTACACATCTTAACTCAGTCTCAGTAAAACAGACTCTAATTCAGTGTCACCCATCCATATTAAAATGCAGTTACCCAAAATGTTTGTTGCATGAGCTCCAACAAAACCTGTCCAGGTAGAAGGCCACTTTGACAAACAGGAAGTGGAAGATTCCAAGCAGATTTATAGAAGGGGGAACCGGACTGTACTAAGTGTGGTCCAGTATAGAGGGGTGTTTTTGGGTTTTTAAGGCTGGTAATGATTATTAGTGAGACATTTGGAGTTGATATTCATTTGCAGTAAATGAAAGTATTTAAAATCTTGAGTTAAACTTAGAAGAACACAAACTCTAACAGAAAACTTTGTTGATACGTTTTTGTTTTGTTTACAGATGTTAAGTTAAAGGAGTTTTATTCGTGACGTATAACCAATCAAATCACTCCAGAAGACAGAGCGACCACAGGTAGATAAAGGTTCAGAGCCAAAGTGGCACCACTTTTAAATGTATTTATTACCGTAAATCAGTAAGAAATAAAATACTGATAATCAGAAAATCAGTCAGCCCACAATTACTACAATTCTACAGTGTATGTCTCTTTCCTCTGACTTGTTATTTGTACAATATACGATGTATATGATGCCGTTTTTTCATACCAAAGGCTATACTATGATGTTTTCTAAGAGACATACCATGCTACTCTGGTTGTTCTGGCTCTGGGCCGCTTCACTCCTCCTCTGTTGTTTTCTGGATTGTACTCAGCTGCATGCCTTCGTCCAGCTGGCCTCCGTTGACTCGTCCCGCTTGCCGTCTCTGGAGCTGAAGCTGGATTGGAACAGACCAAAGTACAGTCCAATCATGATGCCAGCTGCCTCTCAAAAGGGTCCTTCATCTGGCAGGTGGCGGCACTTCTTCTGAGGGGAAGCTGAGCTGGACCGGCAGAACTTTGGAGATGTGTTCCAGTGGTTGGTGGATGTGTGGGGAGATAGAGAGGGACCTTTGAATTGTTCACAAAGGAAAACAGGAAACCCATTGGTAGTTTTAGTTTAGGGTGCTACTGCGGTGTGTTTTTGGGTTTTAAGAGGTGAACAGGAAGAGTTTTTTTTTCATATTGATTATCTTTTACTTTGTTCCTGGTTGGAATGCCCATCAATGTCAACATGAAGTTCACTTTTAGTTCTGTGGATTTATTTTTATTTTACTAACACCCATTTGTTTTTAACCCCCTCACATGTTGTGTTGTTGTAAACTTACTCTTTCAAATAAATTCTTGTCTAACCCTCTGGAAACCAGCATTTGGACTGTTTTTGTGTTGCTCCTCACCTACTGACAGCTGTGGACTAAAGGCTATACTGTGACGTTTTTAGAGCGACATGCTATACTATGATGTTTGTTGGGTGACACGCTATACTATAGGCTTTTTTAATTGACATATTACTGTGACTTTTTTTGTTTTAGTTTTTTTGGCTTTTTTTTAGCAACATATAAGAATTCGAACAGTTTTAAAAGTTACTATACTTTTACTTGTGCAATGAAATTATTATTCTATGGCTTTTTTAGATGACATACTGTGATGTTTTCTTGAATTACATACTATTTTGACAATATACTGCACTATGACATTTTTTGAACACATATCATACATGACAATTTTAGGCAACATCCTATCATTTTGCGCTTTTTGAACCACATAATAATCTATGTTTTGATTTTTTTTCTTGCCAACATGCTGTACTATGAACTACAGGCCATACTATGTTATTCTTGAGTAAAGCATACTATACTTTGACATTTTCTGAACTACATCCTATACTATGGCGTTATACACAGAGTGCTTTGGTTACATGTTGATTTATAATATACATTTTTTTCTGTTTTGTTTTTTGACGGGATTACCACAGACCTGACTGTGAAACACCGTTAACACCCACCTGAGGGAGACGCTGCCTAAGAGCTCAAGGCTGCTTGGTCGTGGTCTTTCTGGCACGTACTCTTCCAAGATGAGCCGGGAAGTTTAACACTGATGGAATGACACCAGGTCTAAGCCGACAAACTTCCAATTCCTCCTCAACCCATAGTCTCTGGGAAACCTACATGGAAATGTAGGGACCAAATGAAAAGTCCACCAAAGAAATAAAAAGAACTCCTTGCATTCCAAGAGGGTTCTCGCACCATTCTGTGGAGCTCAGACCCTAATAAGACAACAGACCACTTTATTCGACAGCCTTTATTTCATTGCTTTCACAATTCAGCAATCCACACACCAGACTTTCCCCACACAGATCAAACAAGCCCATCCACGCAGCTCTGGGTGGGTACATGAAGCTTTGGTATCATTAGTCAGTTATGAAAATGAACATTGGACATGTGCAAGTTTGGCTGGTTGTGTTGACGTGCCTTTTACCCAGACCTCTGATAAAAGTCACTACGCTGCTGAATCAGAAACACACCGACACATTAGGAGTTTCTGCCAGAGAAACAACATAAATGGACCCTTTGATTCTCTTTCGAGGGAACTTTCTGCAGCCTATGAGCAGTGTAGCGCTGTACAACATGTTACACTCCAAAACGCAATAAGTAGCTGTTAATATTAGCATCCAGAATGGTTCGGCCCATCCCGTGTGCTCCATCCTCCGACAGAAAAGTACATTATAAAATGAGATGACAAGCAACAACAGCATTGATAAAAAGGTCTGGGAGGAGGTATATGTGCAAAACAGGTGGTTATGATACAAAAGACTAAAGATTACACACAAAAACAACATTTAAAAAAAAGCTCATCTTCACCAAGTAAGAAATACAGTGAGAAATTTACAACCAGGGCGCAATCAGGACACACAGTCGTATAAAAATGCATGAGTAAAAAGCAGAAAATTAAGAAATTCTCATTAATAGTGATTAAGTGTTGACGGCCTTCACAAAGGCTGAAGCAGTTTCTCATAGAAACCGGAAAGAATCCTTTTTCTTTCATTCATCTGGTTTCCGTTTCCCTTTCTCTCTCTCATCTGTAGACGCCAGAGTAAGGTGTAGTGTTCATCTGCTGCTGGTTGTGAGAGTGAGACTGTTTCTCTTTGAAAGAAGGCAGCTTTCATCATACATTTAAAAAAACACGTTAGTTTATCTGCTGCAGCCACCATTACTTGAAGAGAGCAGACTAACCTGCTGTCTCAAGGCTCATTTCCACATGCGATTCATTCAACTCAGCTCTTCTGTAAGGTACAATTGTTCAGGTCTTACTTCTTACTGTTAGTGCTGGGGCAGGGAATGTTACGAGTGTCTGAACCGACATGTAACCCTCAAGCTAAAAATAGTCTCCATGTATAAGTTAACAGACTCAACACTACTGTGAGACGTCCGACTAGGACCGAAAATACCTGAACAGCAACAGATGTAACTGTGCCGTATTTGAAAAAGGTGAATGCTATAAAGGAGTTTTAAGCTAAAAGAAAACAACTAAATGAATAAAAACATCTGCTCACTTAGACGCCATTCATAAAGCAAATTTTGGTTTGTCAAGTTATGTGAAGTTTGCAGCTCCAAATGCTTGTAAATCCTTAAAACCAATGAAGCTCAATATTTGATATTCCACTTTTAGCCCGTGCATAGAAACTTTACGGAGTCAGCTGTCTGCTGCTGAAACGCTGGGCTGAAATCCAGTTCACTATGAAGCTCAAGCCAGCTGAGGGAAACTATGGAGCTGTGATTCTTTGAAAGATCTTTTAATATTACCCATAGTTATTTGATCTACTTTTAAACTGCCCCTTCAAAGTAAGACTGTGTACATTTTTCTAAACAGCAGCCACTGTGGTCACAGGAGGCACTGATTTTCCTTGAACTGTATTGGCAACACGCTAAAGCACAGCATGCAACATTAACTAACTCAACACTGTGTTTCAGCCTGCTTTTAACCAAAGCTTGCTAACTGTAGCCACTATGAGCTGTTGGTCAGACCAGCAGGAACAAGGGTACAGCTGTAGAATCTAATGTAAAATGTGTTGCTAACGCTGCCATCAAATTCTCAAATTCTCCAGAATGACTTCATGAAGCATGTTTAACACACAAACATCTGAGCTTTAATGAAGAGTTGTGGTTCTAACTCTTCATTAAAGCCAAGGCATTAAAAAGTCAAGAAACGATCTATCAAGCGTGTTTTTGTACTAGTTCTCCATACGGTAAACCTACTGGGACACTTAGATGAGGCTAAATAGACAAAGCGAAGAGTCACATTGGAAGAGGATGAAGAAGAACTACAGGGATTTTTCACAACCTGGCAACCCAAAAGTTGTTCTTATTAATGGTGTACAACTGTGCTATAAAGCAGCGGTAAATGAAAGTAACTTGTATGAAATGAAACAAAATGTTGACTACATTTGAAAGACTAAACATATATAAAACATCTACAACTCTAATGAAAGTTTGATGAAACAGACACACGCTCCAAGCACTATCTTACCAGCCCAAAGAAAATGATTCAAGTTCTCCGAGAGAAAAATCTCTAAGAACCACTGGTTTTGGATGAATCAGGTAATAAATATGTCAACAGAAAAGTCGTCATCAAAAAGTTCAGCGGAGTGAAAAGTCAGAGCTGGAAAACAAGCTGACAATACCATCCACCAATCAGTGTGTGTGTGTGTGTGTGTGTGTGTGTGTGTGTGTGTGTGTGTGTGTGTGTGTGTGTGTGTGTGTGTGTGTGTGTGTGTGTGTGTCAGCAGTAGTCTCTTCACAGTCCGTAGTTGACAGAGCTCAGTGCTGGTCTCTTCTTGCCTTTAATCTTCAGTGATCCATAACGAGCCTGGTGACAAAATCAAACAATACACTCATAAGTGTGTCCAGAGTATGGACGTACCTTTCTGTCTATATTCAAAAGTTTGAGATCAGTAAACGTTCATTCTATGTTCAGATTTTGTGAGGCTTTTCCTTTAACCCTCCTGTCGTCCTGCGGGTCAAATTGACCCGTTTTAAAGTTTGAAAATGTTGAAAAAAATATATATTTTCACAGTGAGAATGTCACCATTTTTGGGAAATTTTTGGTGCAAAAAAAGAAATGTCAAAAAAAAAAAAAGTTTCTTTAAGAACATTTGAAAAAAAAAATTCAACCAAAATCCAACGAATTTCGCTGGATTTTGGTTGATTTTTTCTGAATGTTCTTAAAGAAAATATTAGAATTTTTACTGCTATATATGGAATCACTTTAGATATTTTTAGGATTTTTTTTGGAAGATTTTTATTCATTTCTTGAAAACATTTACTTTTTTAAAATTTTATTTTAAATTTTTTTTTTTTAATAAACTAAACTTTTAAGGGAAACCTTTAAGCAATTTTTGGAATTTTCTTCCTGAAGATTTTGCAAATTTTTCTAAATTTGGGGAATTTTTTTGCTGAGTTTTTGGATTTTTTTCAGAAAATGGAACAACTTTTTTTGGTGTCCGTAAATGAAGACAACAGAAGGGTTAAAACTCCGGCTCTTGCTTTCAGATTTGAGTGAAAGAACCTCGCCAAAAGTCCCCAACCAATAGAACGCCAGCTATGACAGCCAATGAAACTGTCACTGCCTCACTTCCTGTACTTCCCACAGGATCTCTGTGTAGAGAGAGCAGCACAAGAGTCAGATTTTACTTTCTATAGATACAGTTGCATGCAAAATTATTCAACCCCTCATGAGGCTGTATCTTTGGTACTTGGTGTAGCACCCTTTTGCAGCAATGACCTGCTGTAGACGGGAGGTATTGTCTCTGACAAGCTTCTGGCAGCGCTACTTGGGAATTTTAGCCCATTCCACGTGGGCAATGGTCGTAGGTCTACGAGCCACAACAGCTTTCTTCAGATCCCACCACAGATTCTCGACTGGGTTTAAGTCTGGAGATTGTGATGGCCACTCAAGAACCTTCCAGGCTTTATTCTCTAACCAAGCCTTTGTTGATTTTGATGTGTGTTTGTAGTCATTGTCTTGCTGGAATGTCCAATTACGCCTTTTTCATGGACTGAGTGACATTCTTGGCCAAAATATCCTGGTACTTCCTGAATCCATGGTGCCTTTAATACGTTGGAGATTCCCAGTTCCATTAGAAGCAGAACACCCCCACAGCATCACAGATCCACCACCATGCTTCACAGTAGGCACGGTGTTCTTCTCGTTCTTCCTGCGTCAGGCATACCTCTGATCCATAGGACCAAAAAGCTCTAGTTTTGTCTCATTGGTTCATAGAACAGTGTCCCAGAACTTCTGTGGGATTGATAGGTTGGTTTTAGGATACTGGAGACGATTTGTCTTGTGGTGTGTCTTCAGAAGCGGTGCCGTCTCGGCGATCTGGCATTAAGCCCTTCAGCATGGAGTGTGTGACATACTGTGTCCACAGAAACATCGCCTCCTCTTTCAGCCAAATCTTCCTGCAGGTCCTTGGCAGTAAACCTAGGGTTCTTGTCCATCCGTCTCCGCAGGAATCTTGATGTGCTCGCTGACAGCTTCTTTTTTTGACCACAACCATGTAGTGTAGCCACAATACCAGTGGCTTTGAACTTACGAATGATGCTTCTAACAGTGTCTCTGGGAACATTCAAGAGCTTGGATATCTTCTTGTACCCATTTCTTTTCTTGTGCAAAGCAACTATCTCCTCTCTAAATTTCAGGGACATCTCTCTGGTCTTAACCGTGTTGTATGCAAGAGGCGTATGGGGAGCATTGACACCAAGTGTACCCATTTTATAGACATGAGTATTACTCAGTGTTTAGCGTGTGTCACCGTTGAATTCACCTCAAAATGTATACATACAGGTGGATGGCATTTGAGCTGTACTGCAATTATCTGTATCTTCTGTATCTACCTAGCATTGTTCATAGGGGGTTGAATAATTTTGAAACCTGCTTTTTGTAAAACAAGAAAAAAAAAAGTTGAAATTTTGGATGGATTACGAATTAAATGTTGATTTTTGCTATGGTATTACATTTCAATCAATTAACTGTTCACCTCCTATATGATTTAGTAATCGCGTGCAGTTATAATGTTGCTCATTTTGCCAGAATGTCAAAAATGTCAGGGGGGTTGAATAATTTTGCGTGCAACTGTACACAGACATTTGTGCCATCAGCAGTATGGAACAGAACGCTTACATCTTTGCGGACTCTGGATCGTGAGATCTTGACACTTTGCGATCGCCTCAGTCCTTTCTGAGTGACAGCCTCGTCTTCAGAGAAGGTTGGCTCAGCCTCTTCATCTGTCCTTTCCTCCTGCTCATAAAAGTATTCTAAAACACAGAAAAATAACATACAATCAAACATATAAATATACAGTCATGGAGAAAATTTATTAGACCACCCTTGTTTTCTTCAATTTCTTGTTCATTTTAATGCCTGGTACCACTAAAGGTACATTACCTGAAAAATACAATGAACACGACAAAAAATGCAGCTGATCACATAATACTTTATGTCCTATTTGACATGCTTCAGCTTAATTGTGTTCCCAGAGTATATAAGAGGCCACAAGAGGGCAAATGCAATTGTGTGAAGGGTGAATGAACCAGGTCATGTACAGGGCTACTCTGGAAAACTGTCTTCTTCCATCAGCTGGAAAACTCTTTCCCGCCTCCAAGCCTGGATTTTCCAACAAGACAATGCCCCTGGCCACACGGCAAGGTCAGTTAAAGCCTGGATGGAGAACCAGAACATTGAAACCATGCCTTGATCTGCTCAATCATCAGATCTAAATCCAACTGAAAACCTGTGGAAAATCACCAAGCGTAAAATGGAGAACCACAAGCCCAAAAACAAGCAAATTTGTTTGAATTTGTGCAACAGGAATGAACTGCTGTGACAGCACCACAATGTCAGAAGCTGGTGGAGAGCATGCCAAGACGCATGGCTGCAGTCATCACAAACAATGGTTATAAATCAAGTACTAACTGCTGTGTGCATCATGTGACTAAAACAGACAGAAAAGAAAACATGGAATGCCTAAAAGTTGTTTTTGGCAGCACAATGCCATAGCTATTGATGCAAGAACTTAAGTGATTTTGGTTATTATCAAGAAAAACATGGAAAATATCTAGATATCAGCTCTTAAATTAAACACTTATGAGCTGAACAGTTGTGTCCTGACAATATCAGCATTTCGTCTTATCCCCTGTTACAGTTATTAAACTCTGATGATCTCTTGGGACCTCTAATGACGGCACACTGTGACTGCAGACCTGTGCTGCTTTTAAATGAAGGCAGCAGAATTCTGTGGTTGAACTGCAGGAATGTAAACTGAGTGTGAGGGGCTGGATGTCCAGCAGAGGTCAGCAGACACCAGCTGCTTCTAGCTCGGCTCTCTCCTCACTGAAACACAACAGTTACACACATTATCATTATTATAGCTCTAAAGAATCAGCACAATGACTCTACCACTGTGGCTGAGACATCAAGAATTTGGCTTGGTGTTTTTGCTAGGACAAAAAACTTTTTTATCTCAAGTTTTTTGCAAATAAGTTGCAGTCTTCCATCTCATTCCACCTGGTGGAGTAGCCCAGCAAATCCACGACAAATTTCCCCTTGTATCAATAAATATATTGCCAATCGGTTAAATTATCAATGGTAATTAAACGACTAACGATTTATGATGAACAAATGTATTTCTGCAGGTTGACCTTCCTGATAAGCTCAGGGTTAAAAGGAATATCCGGCACTATATTTGCTGTACATAACATTAAAACAGGGTCATAATGACTAATGTGTGTAAATAATGACAGATATTTTAAGTGTCCTTACACATGGCTTTCTGTTTATAAGTGTCTGTGGTATAAACTGGATAATACTTGACAAGCTTCCACATTTCATGCTTGTAAAAATAACACAAAAACATCACAGAACATACAAGTTATTTAGGAATGATGCCTTACACAAAGCCAAGCATGCAGTTCGCATGTGAGCAGCGGTGTGGTTTCTATTTATTCTGGTTCTAGCTCCTGCTGCTGTTGTCACATCTGGAGTCTATAAGGGGCCCCTTTCTCTCTCCACCTTTCCTCTCCCAGAACAAAGGGGCTGGACTGAGACGGCTTCATGTGAGACTTTAAATTCCCACACGAGATCAGAAAGACTATCTGCACACTGTATGTGTTGGCTGGATAGAAACCAGCGCTTGTAACAAAAGAGAAAAACACTCCAGAACTGTAGCTCTGCAGCCAGCTCCAGTGCCTGTTTCTGGATGTCTAAGTCTGCTTGGCTCACAGACTATACTGAGGAAACACAGCAGCTCTCAGTGCGCAGCCCAAATCCATTCATGGCAACAACAAAGAATGAACTGACTCTGAACTACTGAGATCTCCTGCTCCGAACATTTTTGAAAAAGTAATTTGCACAGAGCAGCTCATCTAATCAAGATCTGGGAATCGTTCTAAATTTGTCTGGAAAAGGCCCTACTTGGTACTAAGACTACACATGATTTGGCCTTTACATTGTCTTTACAGGATGTTCGTTGTGAGTTCTGCTGTCATCCTCAAGTCTCTGTCCGACTACTCCGAGTATTCTGGCAAAACAAGCAAAACAAAAAGCAGCAAAATGCATCCCAGAACTGTGTTCTTGGGCTGTATCCTTTAAAGAAGCACTTTACTGCAGTTTATCTATTCAGCTATACAGTCATGGAAGCGGACAAGTGAAGAAGAAAGTTCCCACATGTGTTTCTGAACGCATTAAGAGGAACGTACACGTGATACACCGCAACTCCATCCATTCTGCTCTCTGCTCATGTTATTCCTGCACCTCTAGATCCACTGAGAATCAACAAATGAGATCTCTTCTCATACTGTCTCAAATGAATGACAGATACAGAAGTGCTTATACAGCAATAAGAACAATGATTATAAGCTTTGGATGACTTTTATGTTGGACAAAACTGGAACTGGGAGTGATCCAACAATTACTAGTTGTTAGGATGGTCAAAAGCTTGACTGTTCCAAATATATCAGAATCAGAATCAGAAAAGCCTTTATTGCCAAGTGAGTACACACAAAGAATTTGACTCGGTGTATAGAGAGCAGTGCCTCGCAACAACAACAGACAGTAAAAGAATAAATAAACAAATCTAAATTGGAGAATTCTAAATAAGAAATGCTACAAGTATAAGAAGTATAAGAAGTACTGTGTAAAAGTAAGTGTAAACAAATTACTGTGTAAAAAAAAAAAAGGACATATGTTTGCTTAAACCAGGGTAATAAATTAGAATGTTATTTAAATTACAATACTGCACATAAAGTTATTGCACATGAGGTTGAATACTGTATATGTATTGGAAATTGCACTGGTAGTGACATGAGTCCTTAGTGATTTTCTGGTTTATTGTTCATGAGGGATATGGCCTGAGGGAAGAAGCTGCTCCGGTTCCGGGATGTTCTGGTGCTAAGCGTCCTGAAGCGCCGGCCGGAGGGCAGCAGGTCAAAAACATCTACACTACCGTTCAAAAGTTTGGGCTCACTCAGACAATTTCATGTTTTCCATGAAAACTCACATTTTTATTCATGCGCTAACATAATTGCACAAGGGTTTTCTAATCATCAATTAGCCTTTCAACACCATTAGCTAACACAATGTAGCATTAGAACACAGGAGTGATGGTTGCTGGAAATGTTCCTCTGTACCCCTATGTAGATATTCCATTAAAAATCAGCCGTTTCCAGCTATAATAATCATTTACCACATTAACAATGTCTAGACTTTATTCATGATTTATTTAATGTTATCTACATTGAAAAAAACAGCTTTTCTTTCAAAAATAAAGATATTCCTAAGTGACCCGAGATTTTTGAACAGTAGTGTATAATAATGTGACAGTGCACAAAGTTGGTGCAACAATATTTATGTATCCCCATGACACTGGTTTCATCTGTAAGAGTTATGGCTGCCTGGATTCCTGTACAGGTATGGAGACTAGAGATGGGAGTACTGCAGACTGATCAGAGCTTGTGATGCAGCACAGAAGTATAATTACTTGCAGCCCAAGAAATGTTCATTTTTAAATATTTACTACAAGTTAGTGTTTTACAGTAAAGCCAGGCAGTTCATGTTCCCTCAGCTCAAAGCCCACTGGTTCCTGTAAATCTTTAAAATAAGCAAAGAGGGGCTTTGGAATCCACAGATACATTTGTTGCTGGTTAGAACACTACCAGTTGTCTGTTAGATCCATTAGGAACAGAGGGCCTCCGACATGCCCACCAGACAGTGTTTAATATCATATGAACAACCTATTGGACAATGAGAAGCGTACGAAACAGAGCAGTTGGAGGGTGAAAACATCCTTCTTCCTTTGCCGCTCTTCCTCCCTTCATCTCTCTATATCTCTGCTGGCTGGCTGAGCTGCATACATAATACACTCTCTCCTCTCTCAGTATGCTAATGTGTCTTCCAGCATTTTCTCCCTCCGTCCATTGACCTCTTCCTTCCAATTTGCTCCTCTTCCATCCATCCTTTACATTTCCATTCTCCTCTTATACATTCATCTTTGTCCTCTTCTCCTCCATCCCCACCCCCTGCTCACTCTCTCTGCATCACTGACTGGCTGTGTGAGTGTGAGAGAGAGAGAGAAATAGACAGAAGGAATACAGATAGAGGGAGTATGTGTTTGACATTCCACTGGCATCCTAGTCAACCTCATCTCATCCCCTCTGTCTGCTGGGAAGTCATCTTTCACACACTCTCTCGCTCTCACACAGCTGCAGAGTGCTTTCATTGAAATGCCAGCCAACCTGCAGTTCTCATCAAGCAGAAAAGGGAAGAAGAAAGGGGAAAAAAATAGAGATAATAAGTTGATGAGGCTGTCTGACAAAGCCATGTTGGAAATGGTGATAGAAATGGTAGCCCTGTCTGTGCGCTTATTGGTACGACAAATATTTCAGACAATTTGACAGTGGCAGCTCTGACTCTGGGGGTGATTTATGAAAAAAATGTGGAAATTTGTGCTGCTTCCAGACTGTATGAAATAAATGGATGTGGCCACTCTTGGCTTGTGGACAGTCATTTTGAAGCTCTGAGTTTAGCATATTAGCCAGAAGTGACTATATTTAGATAAGAGGCTGGAGCTACAAAGGAGATGTGGCAGAAACACAAAATGAAAGGCTGTTAGCTTAACGTTAGCTAAATTGACTTTTGAATAAATAGCTACCATTGCATTAATGAAGAGGACACAAACCCACAGCCTGTGGTTAACACAGATTACCAGCCCGCTAGGTTGGCTAGCCACTGTCCATATAGCAAATGCTAAGTTATCAGGAAATGCTAGTACTAGCTAGATAGCTTGGTAAGCCGGGTGTCAATCACAATGTAGCCCTGCCCTAAAGCACACCTGCCTATTTTACTGAAATGGGACCAAAACTTACTAAATGAACACCATGCTGTGCTGACAGAGCAAGCAAATGCGACCAAAAACTGACTATGAAAAAGTTCACTGTAACAAAGGAGACAAAAGCCGCTTTTCCACTAGCACCTACTCGGCTTGACTCGACTCGGTTTAGGGCGTTTTCCATTACAATTGAGTCCCACCTCATCATGGGTGGAGTCGTCGTAGCACGGCGGCCCAGAAGTCCCTTAAACGTCATTTGTGTGCGATATAAATGCAACACAACAATGAAGTGAACAGACATCGGGGCGAGGGTCTACCTGCTGCTCGGTCTATGGCTTTTTGTCAGATTGAAAGTAAAAGAAGAGCAATGCACACCGTCACTGTTGCCAGTTTTTTTTTTTTTTTTTTTTTTTTAAATTGCAGGTTTGGTTTTCGTGAAGGAGTCGCTCCAATCAGTGGCCTTCTCTCTGTAGACGTCACATTATTGGCTCGACTCAGGTTGCTTGGAACCCCGGCCGAGTAGGTACTAAAATAGTACCTGGTACCAGGTACTGCGTCCTAATGGAAAACCTCACAAACCGAGTGGAGTCAAGCCGAATCGAGCTGAGTAGGTGCTAGTGGAAAAGCGCCAAAAGAGAGGAAAAATAGAAAGGACGCCCATTAAGAGATTTCTGCACAATTTGACGTCGACTTGCAACCAATGGAGTCGGCCCCTGCTGTTGTTGCTCTAAACCTGCATTTAAGAACCAAGAATGTTTTCTTGATCCAGCTGCATATGATGGGTTAAAATAATAAGACTGTGATACGGCGTGTTTGCCTACAAAAAGATCATTCTGTTAAGTGCATCTTGATCTCATCATCAGTGGCGTTCTTTCTGAATTACCTTTTGTTTTTTTAAATTCATAAGATAGTGTTGAGTGTAGTGTTGGTCGAAAACAGGAAGTTTAGTGTTGGTGTCAATGAAATCGGTGTGGACTACAACAGTGCAACATTAGTGCTATTTTTGGGCCTAAATTTGGTTTGGGTTAGAGGAAAGACATGCACCAAAAACTTGCACTAAAAATATCATTGCAAGTTAGACAGTGTGCGGGAGTCTGATCAAAACTTTTTTCATTTACCTCCCATATTGTATATATGTGGACTCCTTTGCATGTGTTGGCATTTTAATATTGTCCTGCTATATATGTACATTTGACTTTATTATTTAATGTTGACATTTTATTTGTTATTGCTTGTTATCAGTGCACCGTCCAGCGGAAGCTATTTATATTTTCGTCATGCCCCCATGTATGAAGACAATAAAGCCATTCTATTCTATTCTCTCCTACAAGACTTGAAAGGAATACCGTTACCTGGACTCTACATGACTTCATAACAACAAAGCCAGTTTTTGACACATTTGTTGCACGTGTACCTGTGTTTGTTTGCGTCTGTACATACCAGCTCCGTCTGCAGCGTCACTGCTCTGAGACCTCCGGACGGCAGGGTTGGCTGAGTGGGAGCTGTACGGGTACAGCTGGTTTCCTCCGTCGTCCTGGTGGCTTATCTGAGTCAGGTCGTGCATACTTAAGCTACGCAGCTTCTCTGTGATGGCCCCCTGACCCTGCAGCACACACAACAGTCAATGTCACATCGTGAGCAAGCTCTTAAGGATCAACAGCACAAAACCCAACACACTGAAGAGGTCTGTCTCCAAAACCAAAGTCTGGGGCTGATATGAATACTGAAACTGATTCTCTTGCTGTAATCAATCCTTATGTTCATACTGGCCATTTAAACATCCCTTCCTAATGAGGTTTCAGTGGAAGTGATTCTGAAATCATATAGCTTTAATAGCACAAAGTTTCAGCAGCCAAAGCTAGACAAATAACAAGGGTGAATTTTAAAGTTTGTCTGTTTAGCTTCAGAAGATGTTCATTTCATCTGACCAACACATTAACTAGAGACAATGTTTTGAAAGCAGTTTTACACAGAACAAGGACTGTGACTGTTCCCTTAACTGCATAATGATACAGTTGTTTTTCTGGTAAATCTACACTGATTCTATACTAAACCTATGTTGGCATGTCTGTAAGTTTACAGGCAGTCTACACACACTCTTACAAAAACCAGCAATCAGAATCAGTCATCAATTTACTTTACAAATGGCATTGGTCATAAAACTAGCAAATTATAAGACTTCACTTAGATCTCAGTTCCTGTTAGGCCACAGGTCACAGTGAGCAGAAACAAATAACAATTTAGGAGGTTTTAGAACAAAAGTGAGCCTTTAGACTAAGCTAAAAAGGAACCAGATCAATAGTGTCAACAGCAAACAGGATTTTGGCTCCCGACGAGCATTTTATCAGGAGTGTCAGACATAAAAATATCAATTGCTAATACTTTCAAGCTACTGTATCTTTAATTAGAGACATGCAGTGAAGAGAGAGAGGCCTGTCCTGTACATTGGAGCCCAGAATGTAACATAATATACAGGGAAATATACACCAATCAGCAACAGTGTTTAGGTGTCAGACTAACATTCCACCTGAATGACCAAATGGACCCAAGGCTCCCCAACAGAACACTGGATCGTAACAAGATGGTCATAATCACTAAGGTCATCTGACTCCGGTTGTACTGTTGTGGCTGATTGATGCACTTAGTGTAGTGACAGCAATTCATAGAAACATAACACTGGTAATACTCAAACTTCATCACTAATGTTTAGGTTTGAAAGATTTAAGAATAGAAATGGATCAACCCGCATCAGACTCAGCCTTAAATCAGTTCAATGTATGTTGCATTAAAAAGCCTGGACATGTCTAATATACACATCTTAACATTTTCAACTAAGATACAGTGAATGTGACAAGACAGAAAGTACAGAAAACATCATGATTATTATGGATAATGTCAACACTAATACAGAAATCTACACTGTGATGGAAACAGACAAAATGAGCAAAGGGAACTACTACCTGAAAGACTTAAATGAAACACAAAGCAAGTGAAAAAGAAAACAAGAACATGTCAAGGGTTACAATGAAATTAATGTTTGAACACATAAAAAAAATCTTCCAGACAAGAAGGAAAATATTGGAAATGAAACAGAATTAGGTTTTAAGGGATGACCTAAATTTAAAGTCATTGTTGACTCTGTTGCTACAAAAACAAGATTGAAATCAACACGTATGATTCCAGCTAGCGGGTCTGGTAAAAGAACTGACACTGAAAATGAAAGGGTGTGGAGCAAGGTGGCAAGGGACAATAGTGCTGTATGAAATGAAACAGGAACATTCTGTCCATGCTGCTTACACTGACTGATTTTTACCTCCCAAAGCAGCCTGGTGGAGCATAGACACCCTGAAGAAAGAAGGATGTCAGTGAAGGCAGAGAGAGAGAAACAAAAGTCACAAGAGAGTTAGCTAGCATGGAAGTTGACCAAAACATGCTGAAACAAACAGTGGTTTTCTGTCACTCTAAAAGTCACCTAGCAGAAGTGCTGCAGCGTTCCCACAGCATTTTGCTTTATTTACAAAGATCTGAAGCACTAAGTCATGAAATCTTTCATATTCTAAGCTGTATTAGAGCAGAAATCTGCCTTTTGCTAACCTAAAATCCACTCAAAGAAAATACCGGAACCATTTGAGGACCTGATAAAGAATGTTAGCAATATATGAGTCAATATATAATTGTGGGACTTTTTGTAACATAGTTGACTTTTTGTATCAAAGTTGACATTTTTGTTATTTTCAGGCCTAAAATCAACATGGCTGCCTAAAACCAAACACCACATGGCATTTTTACAGAAAGATTCTTCTAAATATTATATATACAATTAATTAAAATTGAAATTGAATGTGTTTTTATAAAGATATTGTAGTAAACCTGTTGCCGTGATAAATTCACACTTGGCTCACACACTACTTTATATTAAATAACTCAGAAAGCCTTGGAGTCTTGCCAGTCTTTTCTTCAGGAGGAAATGACATCATGTGGAGCAGGTCATGTGATCTGGAATTAACACACTTTCTTGAGAGGTGTTTTTGTAATGGGTAACTTAGTTGAAAGTGATTTCTCGGACCTAGATACAATTTGTTATTTCCATATAAAATGTGATATATTGCCAAAAAAGAAATATCTGTTATGATTATCTCAACTTAATATAAAGAACACAATCAAAACAATATTTGAATAAACTCATTTTATTATTGTTTAGCTAATTAGAAGGTGGTTGTTATTAAATTCGGACAGTTATTTGACATTTTACTGATATCCAGTCATCTATTATGAGTAAGTGATTGTTTCCATAATAAATAATTATGGAATTAGTAAAGACATGATCATAATGAATATAAAAAACATTAGTTGTTTTTTTTTTTTTTTTTTAAATAAAAATGTAAGCAAGACATATCCCGTGGACTTCAAAAGTCCTTCAATTATATATTGACCCAATATGTAAGTATTTTCCCAATGAACTTTCTGTGGAGTATTCAGGCTATGACAAACACAAGGAAAGAAAACAATAAAGAAAAACAGTACAGACATCACAACATTAATTTAAATATATTTAAAGTTCATTACGCCTGCAATCAAAGAGCAAAGACCTAACAGAAGTGAATCACAAAGGACAGCAGGCAGGCAGAGGGTTAGTGTGTAGCTGTAGGAAGGGATGTAAAAGCACAACCAAACAATATTATACGATGTGTTTCAATTACAAAGCATAATCTGAAACACAAATGAGTGAATATCCTTGCCCTGTGACTGGGTACTAAATGAACAGATAATAGTCTTGTCGCCTGTTTTGACCACTGATGTCCTATTAGACCTGAAAACGAAGCAGTGGGATATTTTCATGCCATACTAACCAACTTTGGAACTAAGGCTACTCCTCTTATGGAGTTTTTAGTATATTTTACAGTCTGAATAGGCTTTTTGCATGTCTGTGTTATCTGAAAAGCACCAATAAGGCTTTTTAAAGTAGTCTATAGTATAAACTCATATTTCCCTGCCGTACACTACCACTCATAGGTTTAGGGTTGGAAATGTCCTTGTTTTTGAAATAAAAGCACACTTGTTACAGAATTAATTAACATTAAATTAGTTGTACTTTCAATAACACAGAGCAAACAAACAAAAGAAAAAGCCTAACATTTTTTCCATTAATTAAAAAAACATGAAAATAAAAGAAAATGTCTAATTAGCCACATTTCTTACTGTACAAGTTAGGGCACTTCAGTGCTGCATACTGTCAATGAGAAAAACCTGCTATAAAGCAAAGGCTGCGTCTTACAATGTTAATAAAGATGGTAGAAGGATAGACGTGAACTGTTGTAGGAACAGCCTGACTCTATAGTAAGAAGGAAGCAAATCCAACTTGTAGGAGGTGCTTCAGGAAACATCACTTAAAATTCACAGCTAAAATGTCTAAGGTTAGAAGAAAAGTACTTCTTGATGTCTTCACTGTATTTCGCATTCACTTTGGAGCTCATTTGGCACATAGAAGTATGAGTTTATGAAAAATGTGACATTTTCTATGGTATATAAAATTCCTGAGCAGTCATATATGCACCTTTAAAACCAGTATCACCAAAACAAAAGATTATCCAGATGATCAGAAATCAGTCTGAACAACGGAAGCATTTGGAAAAAGGCCATGAACAAAAAGAAGCACTGAAACAAGAACCCAAAGTGGTCAAACGTGTTTGTCATGGCAGATTCTGATTCTGGTAAAGCCCTGCTCAACATGTTCTCGTTTGGGGTGCAGAGCAGCAACAGCAACAAGAGGAAAGTAATAAGAAAAGAAATGCTGAAATGAAATGAAGAGAAGAAACAGGTTCCTTCTTTCCACCTGTAGAGGTTTTACAGATGCAATTTAAATTGGCTCCAAGCTGCAGGCACATCAGCATGCACACTGCATGCATAACGGTGGACTGAGTGTCTCAATTTAACCCTCAGCCTTACAATCAACTGCACTATATGGAAATCATACGCTATTATTTGTTTACAGGTGAGTAAGCTGCTCCTGTGAATGTAAGACTGTTCACTCTGTCTTCTGACTGTGTGGTATGTATACTTGTGAGGTGGAGGGAATTTTTGGATAGAAATATAGCAAACAAACAAACAAAAAAAAGGCTTGGAAGACAAATATCCAATGAAAAAGAGAGACATGCAAAGTAAGGTAGCAAGAGAAAGAGACAGCATGAGGCTGGAATGTCAGAGACTGAGAGATGTAGCTTTGAAGTGGTGATTAATGACACATTTAATGCAAGCAGAGACAGTTCTACACCGTCACTGGAAGGACATGATGAAGTTAGAGGTACAGCTATGGCTAACAATTCCTTAGTTCCCACAGTAACATCCTGTAAGTACTTGGGACTGCAGCTGGACAATAAACTGGACTGGTTAGATAACATGGACAACATCTACAGGAAAGGACAGAGTGCTCTGTACTTCCTGAGACTGGGGTCCTTCAACATCTGTAAGAAACTGCTGCTGATGTTTTACCAGCCTGCCGTCTCTAGTGTTCTCTTTTATGCTGTAATTTGTTGGGGAGGGAGCATTAAAAACAGGGATGCTGCACAACTGGACAGACTGGTGGGGAGAGCTGGCTCAGTGGTGGACACAGAGCTGGACTCAATGGTTTCAGCAGCAGAGAGAAGGATCCCGGAAAAGGTTCTTTCCATCCTGGACAACACCCAGCATCCTCTGCATGGGACTGTGATCAGGCAGAGGAGTGTGTTCAGCTCCAGGCTGCTGTCTCTGACCTGCTCAGGAACTCTTTTGTCCCCCATCAGACTGTAGAACTCATCACTGAGTGGTCAGGGAGGGTCTCAGTCTGCATCACAGTAGGACTGATCCAATGTGATTGTAGAATGTCTATGAACCTTACATAGTTTGCTAGAAGTGTTGTTTTACTCCCTGTCTGAATCTCTTTAAATCACTGTGCCTTGAGATGTGTAAATACTGTATATAGATTTTTGATTTCACATTCAGTATTTGTATAGACTTTCAAATTAGAAGTTTCTTTGTTTATAGTGTTGAAGAGCATGTCTTTTAGAGTACAGTGGTCCCTTGCGTCTCAGAGCCCCCTGAGATAGAGGAAAATCCATGAAGTAGCAACCATATTATCTTACTATTTATATATATTTTAAGGCTTTATAAACCCACCACACACTCCACACATCACCGCAGAGCAACACTATGCGCAGTGATCAGACGTCTATGTGAAACGGACAAGGCCAGATGCTGAATGCTGCTATATACAGGAGACAGAGGAGAGTGATGCTACGGTCGCTGAGCCAATCAGAGCCCAGAGTTGTATGCTACGCATTTTATTTCAATTAAATATTCTTTAAACATGCTTTGGTTATTATTTTTATTTATTTTTTTATATTGTTTTCAATTTTTTAGACTAGTAAATGCTTATTTTACTGCAAAAATCATTTTAAAAATTTAGCAATCACAGAGCTGGTCTATGACTGAACTGTTGTGCTGCAATGCACCATGGGAGTTTGGGGTGTTGGGGGTTTAAATGTCATTATTGTGATTTCTGTTAGTGTTACAGTGCTATTAGGGTTAGTTTTTTGTTGTGTTTTGGTGGTTTAGTTAGCCTAGTTAGTTTGGTTAAATGTTATGTTGTCAGGACTTCCTATGTTTGAGGGACTTCCTGCCACATTTTCTGAAGTGCTAATTTATGAGCATGTCAAAATAAAAGCATGTGCCAGTTGCAGAGTGCATAAAAAGCAGACATCCCTTCTCCAGCTTCATTCTTCAACACAGCTCGCCACAATAATCAATATATATAAAAACCTATATACTGCAAAATCCTAATATAGCAAAAAATCTGCGATAAGAAATGCAATTTAAAAATCCGCAATACAGCGAAACCGCAAAAATTGAACCGAGATATGGCGAGAGACCACTGTATATACTAACCTTTGATGTTAATCTTATTACTAACCTGCCATTTTTGTTGTATGAAAGCTGATGAACACTTGAATTTCCCTTGGGATTGATAAAGTATCTATCTATCTATCTATCTATACTATACTATACTACAGTCTAACTCAAATAGATTTCCAGTTATACAGAAGACACTGTGGCATTTTACCAAGGCTATTTTGTCCAAAGACTTCCTAAAATGTCTCTACTTACTGAGTCTACATTCACACTTGTGCCTCTGTTATGATTGGATTGTTGAGGTATCCTGTGGTTATGTACACAACCCGTCCCTGGTTCAGGAAGAAATGGATTTAAGAAATCTGGTCCTAGCTTCGAAAAACTTGAATATGTTATGAGAAACTATTTCTAGACATTTTATAGAGAAAATGAATCATATGACAACATGAAAAGTTGAAGATCATCCAGGTTTGACAAGTTTGAAGCAGTACATGCTCACAAAACAAGCTCAAATACAGAAAAAAAAGTGGCAGACAACATTAAAAATTCCAAAAGCCTGCAACAGCTTCGGTTTTTCTTCAGGAAGAGCACATCATTGTTTGCTCTTTTTCTCCAGGAATAGAAAAGAGCATTTATTTTTGCACCTTGGCTGTCTTCATTCGGCTTCTGCTCAACATATAATAAGAGCGTCTCATGAAGCCAGCGTTCATGTTTGAAGCCAAATTATTTGGAGCTTGAAGGCTCCTGCTGAATGTGGATCTAATGACCTGACACGATTCAGTCTGTTTAGTCGTGGATTCCCACCTCAGTGCAGCGAAACATGCCAGGAGATCAGCAGGGATTACTTGACTCACACAGGGATTCACACAATGCTAACAAAACCAGTCCACGCGCACTTTATTTCTACTGTCTGTGCAGTAGGAGGTAGCTGAGGGACAACTGGGTACTTTAGAGACATGCACACAGAGGATGCAGTGCTTTAAATAGTCAAGTAAACATCTCATTCAGGACTGCCTGCTGTGTTGAATTCAGCTCCTCTGCATTCATTTACACACTAATAACATGATCTCTGTCCTTGATATGTTGCAAGTGATTTATCGAGCTTGAACCAGGACATTCTGTGCCCAACTACTGTATTTGACACAATCTGCTGGGTTGCTATATGGTATGAAAACAGGCAGAGGGCGCTGTTGCTTTTAGACAAAAAGAGGTAAAACAACAGGAGTGAGAAATAGGACAAAAGCTGCATCTGGCATTGTACATTTGGGGTAAACACAGAAAAAAAACACCTTAAGTAATCTGCTAGTGACAGTACCTCCATAACTGGCATTCACAAGAAAGCCAAATAGGACACTGAGTGTTCCAGAGACACTTGCCTTGACAGCTGCAGAGACAGCGGCGGTGGCTGCAATGCTCAGTCCCTGCTTGCCAAAGTTGACCATGGTTTCATAGCTCCTCTCCTTGGCCTGCACAATGTACTCGTCTATTTCCTAGAGGAAGACAATCAATAACTCTTTTCTTGAAGACAGTTTAATCAAGTAAAAAGCAGCGTGACCACAATATTCTCAACAACAAATAACCCGTGTACACAGAGGCAGACGTGGATGGATGGATGATCTTACCCGCTCTCTAGAGGACAGCAGAGGGTGCAAACACTTCCTGTAAATAAGACTCGCTCCTCTGGTGTAGGGGGACAGCAGCCAGATCACAAAAGCTATCTTCAGCTCGTAGTACAGAGGAAACCTGGACATGTACACACACACACACAAAGGGAGTATCCCAACATTAATGAGTGATACATCATTGTTCTTTTCCACTGCAGGAACCAATGCAAGAAAATGTGCAGCTACTGCCTCTACTGTTCTCCACCCATGTTGTGGAGTTGTTGGAACGTCACCATGGTACAGCTCAGGAAGACCTTTGCAAGCCGAGTACTGATTGTGATTAGATGTGCAGACGCTTACTGCTGTCATTTTACTGCTGCACTGTTTACCCGGTACTAAGCAGAAGACCAGCGGAGACAGCCTGTTGGACAAATCAACATATCAACACCCTCATTACTATCTAAGGCAGGGGTGTCAAACTTATTCTAGTTCAGGGGCCACATTCAGCCAAATTTGATCTGTGGGCCGGACCAGTAAAATCACAGCATAATAGCCTATAAATAACATCAACTCCAAATTTTTCCTTTGTTTTAGGCAAAAAATTACATTCTGAAAATGTTCACATTTAATGAGCTTTCTTTTTAAAGAACATTATTTTAGTTTTTTATTTTATTTAACCTTTATTTAACCAGGAGAGATTCCGTTGAGATTAAGAACCTCTTTTTCAAGGGAGACCTGGCCAAGATAGGCAGCAGCAAGTACGAAGCACAATTATAATATTACACAGTTAAAACACAATTAAAATATGAACAAAAAAACAAAGCAAAAAAAATTACGAGCAAGTTATAAAAAACAGATGCATGTTGCGGAAACGGTCTCAAGAAGTCGCAGTTTAGATTTAAAGGCATTCAATGAGATGAACTCGGTTCATTTCCAGTCTTTCTGCAACATATTCTAGGCAGAAGGTGCAAAATAAACAAAAGCGTTTTTACCCAGTTCAGTACAAACATATGGAACAGAAAGCAACAAATGATCTTGTGAACGGAGCGAGTGAAGATCAGAACTTTTCTGTGCAGCTAAGGAGCAAATGTAGGTGGGCAGTAGTCTAACTATTGCCTTGTATGTGAAAGTATACTAATGACGGATCGTTCCCACATTATGAACAACCTGAAATTTCTTAAGAGAAATAAGAGACATTTTAACAATATTATGCCTCAGTTTATCATTTGTGTATTACAAATTAGAGATCAGTCTGTCTACAAAGACACAAAACATTTGGTCGCAGGTATCTGGAACTCAACAATATAGTATTTTACAACTTGTCAAGAATCTAGAAATTGTTTTAAATTTGCTTTCATTTCCACATCTGTGTAGTAATCCTGACCACCTGAACTGACGCCACACAAATTAAATTGGGAACTATTAAGGAAAATATGAAGTCATCCCCCTGCCTTGTTAATGTGTTAAATTTATACATATAAAAAGTGTAAAAGTTGTGGCAGTGCACGAATAATAAGGTCCCAGAAAACCAAACTCTGTCACATGGAAGCTGCTGACTCACATTATTTTGCAGTGTTCAGTGTCTTTAAATATTTTCACAGTCAGGATTCATTTTCACTTCTGTAATTTTTACACTTTGCAAAGTCATCCTGCGGGCTGGATTGGACCCTCTGGCGGGCCGATTGTGGCCCGTAGGCCATATGTTTGACACCCCTGATCTAAGAAGAAGATGTCATTCAGAAGGAGCTATAGTCTTCAGGTAAAAAAGTCAAGGTTGGAAGAAACTGGAGTAAAGCACACACCAAAACAATATGGTGATTTTTTTTACAAAATGACAAGTGTTTCCTACAGCATTACAGCTCCACAGTGCATTTCCATCACATTTGACACCAAAAATCTATCAAGAGTGACTGAACATTTTCACTGGTAGCACCTTAATGTCGCAGGTCCAGGTGGATCGGTTCAAAAAGTGAGAGAGCAGCTGTTTTAAGTTAACTTCCATTGCATGGGTTGGGCTGTGATTACCAGCTCACTTTCTCGGCCCCTCTTTGCCTCTCTCTCTTAAACACATGCAGCCCTGGAGTCCTCTTATGCCCTTATGCAGTGTGAATAAACTCGGTTCACTCCATAAAATGTCAGGCTGTATTGACTCAATACTTCAACACACAGTTAGTCAAAGTTATGGTTACAAGCATCCTGCAATCGGTGGCTGTGGGTCAGATTCAGGTGGCTGTAGTTAGGTTGGGTGGCTGCAGATACAACAAAACTATTTTTCCTCCACTTGTACTCTGCGTTATATCAGAGATCAGTGATCATCTGCTGGGACTTAGTCTCCTTCTCCTCCCTCACAACACCATGCCTGAACGTGTAGCTCCCAGTAATTATGAATGTACTGTTGACCAGCCAGTCATAAACCTGTCTTCAAACTCCACACCCACTGTCAATCCACATTCCCAGAGCCTCTTGTAGGACAGGAGAGTGAAGCAGTCAGCTCATGACATTGTGGATTTTCTTTATCATTTATTACTGTCAGAACAAATAGTGTGGCATGGTATCCTCTTCAAAACGACACAATGTAGGAGCCCATAGCCATGATGAAGAGTTTGGGATTCACCTAAATTATGTGTTGGTACACCAAACTTTTCATGATAAAAATGTCAGTTTTCTTTTTTTATGCATAACTTAACTCTTTTTTGGCTCTTTTGCAGCGATATTTGACAGCCACAGTGAGAGGAAGACAGGAAAATGGGGAGAAGAATGGGGGAATGACCTGCAGCAAAGGGTCACGGCGGGAATCGAACCCATGAGGCTGCATAGGGACTATAGCCCCAATTTATGGGTCGCCCGCTCAACCTGTTGAGCTACATAGGCGCCCCAAGCAAACTTAGCTTTCAATGAAAAAGTGAGGTGCTCAATCACAACCAATCTGTGGTTGGGGTGGGGCTCAACCCAGATTTATGATCTGTCTGAGTTGCCTGTCCACATTTTTCCGACACCAGTCAGGGGGGTGTGTGTGTTTGAGTTAACTTTACAAAAATATAACAACCAAAAACACTGTGACTGGCCAGTTGTGAGGAGATGACAGAAGAAGGAGGCATTATACTTCTCTTTCAGGCTGTCTTTTTTCATTTGGTACACATCAATCATCACCACTGTGGTCGTCTTTGACAGACTGTCTGGAAATGTGCACTGAAGTTGCCACTTAAAAAATTCTCAACAGAAATCCATGACACTAAAGTTGGTCTGTCCCTCCCTAGAAAAAATCTACAACTGGCTTTGTAACAGCCAAAGCAGGAAACATTAAGCTTAGCATGTTGACAAACTGAGGTAAGCACAGTGTTGTGAAACAGTGAACATGCATAGTAGAAGTAGAATCTTTAAACCTTGTTTTGGGGCAATTTCACCAAGCTTTTTAAATGGTTTTAATGGTTTAAATTCTATACATGCTGTTTTTACGTCCCTGTGACCTTAGAAATTACATCTATGGATCTCTCCCAATTCATTCAGATAGAAGCCTCATCTAACAATCTGACTTGTCCATAAGGACTTGAGTAACACTGTCCTTAGTCCTATTGTACCTTGTTTTTTCAAGGTAACTGGCAGGATGGTTCTTCTAGCATCTTGAAGAACTTTCCACGGAATCTTCTGTGGATTCAGTCTGTCTCAGGGTCTTCTGTCTCTTCATGTAATCCCAGACCGACTCAGTGATGCTGAGATTAGTGCTTTGTTTGAGCCAGACCATCTGTTGCACAACTCTTTTTGTGGCTGAAGATAGCTCTTAAGGACACTGGTTGTATGTTTAAGCTTGTTGTTTTGCTGCAGAATGAAACTGGAACCAAAGAGATGCCTTCCTGCTGGTGCTGACCCAAAAATAAGAATATAGTGTCTAAAAACATTACAACATACCATATGTCTGAAATGTCACAGAAAAATATCAAAGATTCACAAAGTTTTTTGAATGGTGACTGAAGCTCCAGATTAGTGGAAATATGCAGTGGAAATACAGTCGTGGAAAAAATAATTAGACCACCCTTGTTTTCTTCAATTTCGTGTTCATTTCAATGCCTGGTACAACTAAAGGTAAAACGAACGCGACAAAAAATGCAGCTTATTTTCACTTGATGCCCACTCCTGCCAAATTACTGGTTAGGAGGAAGCCTGGAGAAGCCTACAAACCAGACTGTCTGCCCCTACATTAAAAAATGGTGGTGGATCAGTGACAATCTAGGATTGTTTCAGTATGAGTGGAACAAGGCAAATGCAATTGTGTGAAGGGCCAATGAACCAGGTCATGTACAGGGCTACTCTTGAAAATTCTTCTTCTATCAGCTGGAAAACTCTTTCCTGCCTCCAATGCCTGGATTTTCCAATAAGACAATGCCCCTTGCCACACGGCAAGGTCAGTCAAAGCCTGGATGGAGAACCAGAACATTGGAACAATGCCTTGATCTGCTCAATCACCAGATCTAAATCCAACTGAAAACCTGTGGAAAATCATCAAACGCAAAATGGAGAACCACAAGCCCAAAAACAAAGCAGATTAGTTTGAATTTGTGCAACAGGAATGGGCTGCTGTGACAGCAGAACAATGTCAGAAGCTGGTGGAGAGCATGCCAAGACGCATGGCTGCAGTCATCAGAAACAATGGTTATAAATCAAGTACTAAGTCCTGTGTTTATCATGTGACTAAAACAGACAGAAAAGAAAACATGGAATACCTAAAAGCTGTTTTTGGCAGCACAATGCCATAGCTATTGATGGAAGAACTGATTTTGGTTATTATCAAGAAAAACATGGAAAATGTCTAGATATCAGCTCTTAAATTAAACCCTTATGAGCTACTTTTGTTGTTATCATTATATTTGTCCAAACAAATGTACATGTAGTTGTACAAGGCATTAAAATGAACAAGAAATTGAAGAAAACAAGGGTGGCCTAATAATTTTTTCCATTATGACAAGATCACCCTAATTAACACAAACATAGCTAACACTAACATTTCACACATCTGCATCATTGAGAAAATATCCACTTCAGATAGAAGCGGAAGGCCAGCATGTAGTGATGCAGTGATAGACAGATATGAAAGGTCTGTTTAGATTGAGTTTCAATGAGACTGATAGTTGTGCATTTAGGTCACGTCCGTGTGTTTACTGAACTCACCATGCTAGTGTTAGGTCAGTGATAGTCTCCACAACAGTGTAGAGGGCAAATACAATCCAGTACATCATCCACCGGACCTACACACAAACACACAAAGAGAACGACTTGAATTATTGCTTAAACGCACAGCTGTGTTATCATCTCAGCTCTGCAGGATTTCACCAGTACTGACAAGTTGATGGCAGATGCTAACAAGTTCTTAAACATAGGATATTTGACATTTATGAATATTTGATAGGAATCTGAACCCATTTATGGAAATGCGGTAAGAAAATAAAACTACAAAGATTTAAAAACCCTGATGTTCTAGTAGTTTTTGTGACTAAATCTGGCAAAGGGAATCTGTGATTGAGCAGCACAATTGAACTGCTTTAAGTACAGCTGATGTAATGTCTTTTATTCCACTAACTCTGCTTTGATCTACTCTAATAAGTAAACACAGACATTATACTGAACACTTAAAGACTTTCATTTTGGATTGTATCCCTCTCTTAGCTTGATAAGCTTTCGATGATACCCTTCGCACGTCTTTGTCCTTTTATCACATGCCTCTTTATCCTCTCAGACAAGCAGCAGTGAAGGTGAACAGAGGTTTAATACCTTTTTCCTCACTTTTTTTTTTAATGCTTTCTCCTGTCCTCCCTGCTCTCTCACTCCCCCCTGTCTCTCTTTAGGGCTTTCCAGGCTCTTCTGGCTGGATTTCCATATCAAAGCCAGAAGTAGGCGGTGGCAGGCGGGCAGACAGTCACATGGCAGGCTGAGGTATTAGCCAGACTGGGCTGCTGCTGCATGACTGAACACACACTGACACTAACAAATGGAATGTCAGTGTGTGTTTGTGTGCTCCTGTCTGTGTGTGTGTGTGTGTGTGTGTGTGTGTGTGTGTGTGTGTGTGGTGTGTGTGTGTGTGTGTGTGTGTGTGTGTGTGTGGGTGGATGAGTGAGAGGGTAAAAAGTGTATGTTTGAAAGAGTCAGAACAAGAGAGAGGGATAGAGAACACAAACCCACACATTTACCTGTCTCACAAGCTAAAAAAAAAACACATCAGCAGACTAACTCACAGCAGGCAGACACTGTTAACGCACATGCACAACATTGTCTCTCTGCTGCCTGGACCAGCACTACTACACCGGTTAATTGGTAGCCTCATCATGAACTCCCTCCCCGCTCACACACACTCTCACACACTCACACACACACACTCTCTCATGGGAATGATAAATGTAGAGGAGAGAGTGAAACGCAGAGCCACTGAGATGAAGTCTAATTTATCTGTTTCAGCCTCACCCTGCCTCTGTCTCTCTTCCACCTTTCTTTTATCTTCCACTTCCTAACCCCTTCCTTCACTTTCTGTCTCTGGCAGCATGTTTTTTTCTATCGCTCCCTCCTTCATCTCATCAGCAGGGAGGACGTTAAAATGTGACCTAAGTGAAATATACAGCAGCCATTTTACCTTCCTGAGGCTATAGTAGACATTTACTGGCCCCGTCTGTGAATAACTGCCTTCTATTAAAAGCGAGAAGAAAAAAAAACACCTGACATCAGCCTTTTGCAGCCTCTGAGTGGACTGGTAAGGTTAAACTTAGACATCGCATGAAGTTAGAGCTGGGGAGCAGTGGAGAATGACCACTAGGGTGAAGCCTTGATTATACTGCCATGTGGATGCAAACACAGACTGCTGTGGACAGCACAGATGCATAGTTGTTGCTATTACAATACTTCTCTAGTCTTCTTTTAGGACTCCATTCCAGAGCAAATCACCATCTATGTATTTCACTCGTGCGCTGTGGGGATACAAATTTTGGGGTTGCACACTGATGTTCGCAGACTCATGAATTTGTGTGAATGTCAAAATTTAAGTCACATGGACCCAAGCAGACCCTTTGTGTACTTAAAGATGCAGAAAGCATAACACAATAATAGGGCTCAAATCTAACGTCTATTCATGAGTTATTGTCTCGACAACACTTGTATACCACTGCAAGAAATTAAACACACCAAACACATACTTTAAAAAGATGTTCCAGGTACTCCAGAAGTTAGCTACAGGCCCAGAGGCACAGCAAACCTCTTATAGATAGCTGTAGCCTTTAGCAAGTTATCCTTGTGTTCTTCAGTTTTTCTTATTTGTATTTTATACACAGGAGGTCCTCGGTTTATGACGTTGTCGACCCATGGTGTTTTGTCATTAAGTTGGAACTGGCTATATGGAACTAGTTGGCGAGCGGAGCGAACGAATACGTCATCACACAGCGCTATAAAACGGCTTTGTTTACATTCTCCGGTTGTACGCCACCTTGGATTGTGCTACATTCGCTAACTTTTTGCCCTTCATTATAGCTCCCAAGCGGAAGTGAGACTCTTCTGATGGCAAAGAAAATGGTCATGGTAAAACTGCAGCTGTCCAACTAGTTAAACTCGTGCTTGCAGAATGAATTGTGAGTCGTAGCAAACTTGACTTCTTTACTGTGGCTCTTCACACACATTACAGAGCGAAAACTGCAACAAGAACAGAATAAAACTGCATAAATACATGTAAATGTAAACGAATGTAAACAAAGCCGTCTTATCGCGCCACGTGACGACGTATTCGTCCGCGCCATTCGCCAACTAGTTCGACGTAACCAATTCCGACGTAACGATGAAACTCTGTACGTCGTAAACCAAGGACCCACTTATAAATATGAACGACATAATGCCATAAGTCGAGGACGTCGTAAATCGATTACTGCCTGTATTGTGAAGAAAATGTACTTCTGTATTGGTGTTCTAAACCAGGCTCTACAACTTATCTAACCAACACTAGATTATATTCATGTTGTTTATCAGTCTGCATCCAAAACTAGTCCTCTTCCCCTCAGCATAGTTTATAATAGACAGTGCAGCTCTTGGTTGTCCTATTACAACTCATCTTTGAACAATGTGTGAGATTTGCTTTCTCCTGTCTGGTTACTAAAATAGTGTATGGTTCTGTTCTCCTCCTCATCAAGTGAGACGCTCTTTACTGCTCTTAATCTTTAGCATTGCAGTATCCAAGTAAATAGCAGTAGTTTTTAGTCAATTGTAATTCTTCACAGCAGAGTAGGGGACCATGCCACTCAATAAACTGTATGAACACAGCTGTCTACATCACCAAAACGGAAGATTCGAGTTGCTGCATTCATATTTTTGACCCAGCAGATCTTGTCATATGTCCACAAGACCTGTAATAAATGTACAAAAGAAGCAAAACGCATGATTGTTTTTTATGTAACAAAGATGCACGTGTTTCAAACATTCCAAGCACTGCAGCAGTGCTAGGGGTACTGTATCACTTTACAAGGAGACTAATTTGAAGCAGATGGTAGCCAAATACAAATTAAGTAGACTTTTTTCTTTCTATAAACACAGACATGGAACCTTACAAACACCCATATTCAATTTAGTTCAGAAAACTATTAAATATTAATATCTGAACATATTTAGATATGTCATTACTCCCAACCAAGCAGAGGACTCTCACTTCTGAAGAAACTGCACCAACACATTTCTATGTCAGTGCATGTTGAGCACCCACCTCCTAACTTTTATCTATGTAGTGACCGCTTTGTGCGGGTTTCCATAATGCTATTAGCAGATCAGTGGGACACTGAAAAGTACCAAAAGCAGAATGGGAGGCTGTGCTTTCAGCTACCAGGCCCTCTACTTTCATAATCAGGTTTAAAAATTTTCTTTTTAGTAAATGGCGACAACTGTCTCAGGTAATGCTGCACCAACCCTTAGTTATGCTGCGATAGGTCTAGGCTGCTGGGGGATCTCCCATGATGCAATGACCACTTCTCCTTTACTCTGCTCTCTTTCACTATCCATACACTTATATGCCACCATTGCATGTCAGTAAATTTGCATCTTCTCTCCCATGTAGTGTAATTAATATTATTTAACTCATTATTATTATTATTATTATTATTATTATTATTATTATTATGGCAAGAGTAAGATTCCCAGAGCTCAGAAACTATTTAGTGTCCACATCTGCTCCTGGTACATGATGAGAAGAAAGGAGGAGCTCAGATCTCAGACTTCAGTAAAGAATCTTCTTAAGTATCTAAGAGGCAGCAATTTCCTGCAATGAACATTAGCATTGCGGCTAAGGTGCAACAATTTATTTCTGCACTGACCAATGAAGAATGAGCGGTTTTTCTGCTGTAATGTGAATACAATTCAGTTCAATTCAGTTTAATCTACTTAGTGCCAGTTCACAACATATGTCCCTTCACATAGTAAGGTGGAGACCACAGAAAAGTATAGAGAGAACCCCAACAAAGACTGGATAAACAGACATTATTCCACGTAGCAATTAAGAAGCAGTGAAATTTTTTGCCTTAATTGCCTTAATTGACTAATAGACAGCCATGGACAACAGACAAGGTTTGTTTATATTACAGCGTGTGTCTGCATACATCTAAATGTTTATATGTGTTTCACTGCATGGACCTGAGAAGACATCATTGACATCATGCATTAATGCAAATATGGAAAGTATAATTATTAGTTATTAATACCATCTGCAACCACTGAAAGCTTGATGATAACTAGGGTGTAAATGAATAGTCAGGAATGCTGACCCCCAGTTAATGCAATCCCAACACTTCCTCCCTTTTCTTTTGTTGTGACAGAGCAGCAGACTGGTGAGTGTGACTGCAACATGACTCATGCAAACTCGCATCGTGTTTTATTGATGCACTCAGTGAAATTAAAGCTGAAATGTGCAGGTACCATATGTTCTATCAGGATGCAAGTGAATCCACCTCTCCTTAAAGTTACCGTTTTCTAACACTTCTTTCCCGGCCAAACAAGGCACATGCACCCATATGTCGGCGTGAGTAAAAGAAAATGTGATTCACAAGATCAGACAATTGTTCCATGGCCCAGCTCCAATGTTTATGTGGCCACTGAAGACATTTTCAGCGTGGACAGAGGTCAGCATGGGCACTAGGACTGGTCTGCAGCTACACAGCCCCTTAAGTGTTCGATACCTTTCTGCCACAACAGCATTAAGGCTTTCAGTAGTTTGTGCTACAATAAGTCCTCTGTCGGATTAGACCAAACAAGCCAGCATTCTCTCCAAACATGCATCAATGAGCCTTGTGTGCCCATGACCATGCTACCGAATCATGGGTTGTCCTTCTTTACACCCCTTTTGGTAGGTACTAACCACCACATACGGGGAACACCTCACAGAACCTAATGTTTTGGAAATGCTCTTCCAACCACCATAATAGAGTCTGAAAATAACCTGCGCAATACATGATACAATGGTGATAAAAAGGAGGGTTTAGTTTAGTTTTAAGACAAGACTTTAGACGGTTCTGAATGGATATTTTTGAGTACAAAGATGAACATTTTTGGAGAAATACATGTGTGTTTCATCACACAAAGAATTAAAAGCAACAACAGTGTGTAACATTAAGTGTGAACAGTCATTATTTCTGCGTTCAGTAATGTTAAGAGGACTTGTTCAAATTAACACATAAATAAATATATGCATGCTTAGTTCCTGCTACTCATTCCGGCTTCAGCAGCAACGATACAAGACACCAGACAATTCTGCTCAAGACAGGTTGGGATCCAGAATGCATAGCATAGAAGAGCATTTGTCTGAACCAGAGTGGAGTCAACCCATGTAGCCTAGGGGTCAAAAGCTGTAACGGCCCTCACTCAACACTTCACCATTCCTGTGTCAGCACCGGAGGGGTAGCAGCAGGATAATGAGAAGTAGTGGACTGCAATGTTATTTCTAACCGAGTGTCCGGCCTGCTAAATTAGGGGAAGTAAGGAAGGGTGGAGTGACGCTATGGAAGGAAGGAGTGGAAGTTATTTAAATCACTGGAGATTGGTTTTACTTTACTGAAGGTGTTTAACAAGACACTGACTGAGAGACATGTCTGTCAGCATGTACCCACAGGTCCTGCATGTGCACAGCAACACAGCGCTAATAAAAACATGAAAAAGAAGGCTGAGCCTCTGGAACAAATTTTCAAGCCAACTTTGTCATGAACTGGAGTAACCTCTGGCAGGGTGTGCTATAGCTGAAGTCATATCAAAGCAGCCACAGGCTTGTTTCAACTGTAGACAGCTGCCATCTTCAAGTAATAAACTCCGTTTCATCATTGCATACAAGAAATCCTTCACATATGTGCTTGAGGGTATATTTAATGAAGAAATACATTAAATCTCATGATTTTGTTTTGGTTAGATGATTATGAAAGGCTGGAAGTTTTCTTGTAAATGGCAGCTGGCTCGTCATGTAGTGAGATCCAGTATCCTTTGATTCAGGCCAGAACTCCTCAACATTATTCTCATGGCATCTGAACGTGTTGGCTTCATGTCTGAAAGAGCACTACAGTCACTTTTCTGCAATGGCAATCTTACAAGGCCTGACCAAGTCACATTTATGCATCATTTTCAACATGGCACAAGTCTAAACTACATGCAGTCACAGTAATAAATACAGAGGGTTCTCGGTTTACGACGTCCTCGACCTACGGCGTTTCGTCATTATGTCAGAACTGGTTATGTGGAACTAGTTGGCGAGGGAAGCAGATGAATACATCGTCACACAGCGCTATAAGACGGCTTTGTATACATTCTCCAGTTGTACACCACCTTGGATTGTGCTACATTCTCTAACTTTTTGCCCTTCATTATGGCTCCCAAGCGCAGATCAGACTCTTCTGATGGCAAAGAAAATGGTGATGGTAAAAGCTGCAGCTATCCAACTAGTTAAACTCGTGCTTACAAAATGAACCATGAGTTGTAGCAAACTTGACTTCTTTACTGTGGCTCTTGATACGCACTACTAACAGAGTAAAAATTCCAACAAAAACAGAATAAAACAACATAAATGCATGTAAATAAATCCTTTTAACTTAACCAGTCAGTCCAAAAATGAAGTTAATACTTACGACATTGCCTCTGTGGCCTTTACAATCTAGAGAGCCATGCATCCAAAAAAGCATGTAAAGCAAAACATCGAGGAAGTGACAACTGTTAAGAGACAACTTCAAAATAAAGGCTTTTTCAAAATAAAAGTACATCAATAATTCTGCCTCAAGGGAAACACACCATGGAAGTGAAATTACATTTAATAAAACGCTCAGAACAGGGCGAAACACCGACGAACATCAGCATTATTAGATCAAGTTATAAAACCAGTGGAACTATCTTCTTGTAAAATGACTCATACATGCATGAAAGTCATTGGTATAAACGTTTTTTTTTTTTTTTTTTTTTTTAAATGAAGAACTGATCAATATTGTGATGTATGTAACAGCTTTGCTTATATTTTCTCCGGAGTTCCAACTTATGGCGAAAAACGACTTACATAAATCTGTAGGAACGGAACTCCATGTAAGTCGAGGAACCCCTGGATAGTTTGAGTGGTGTATAGCACCTTGAGGAAGGCTTTTGCCACACTGCAGCACCAAAATCACATAGAGTGCCAGATGATAATAATCCATAAAACGGATTATTAACTAACCAGCCAACCAACCAACTAACTTGAAATCTGACATGTCAGTTCCACCAATATATACAAAATGTCTGTATGCATTATGAATGTGTTTGCATCAAATGTGACATACAGCATTGCGTTTACCATAATGTGAAGTGTAAATATCAGATTAATAGAAATATGTAGCCTTCAGTGATATAACCCTGTCCTATGAGCAACTGCACATAATAGGTAGGTTATCTTGCAACACTGAGGCACAGGAGAAAATACTACTGCAGTGATAATGATTCAGAATTGCGCAATCAACGAAGCGCAGATGGCAATGTGGTATGTTAGCATTTTGCAAGCAATCTGGACATCATTGCCATTACTCCTGAGGTATCTGCCGATCATCGTTTCTATCTATTCCTCTACCAACACATGCAGCAAAGAGGTGGACGTGAGAATCAGTAACAGGAGAGATCATGGAACAGAAGCAGACAGTGAGAAAGGCAAAGTGAAGCAAAAAGAGGGTGAAAGAAAGCTCAAAGGGGAGTTGCAGCCGACTGCAACACAGCCTGTGAGCTGGTGTGTTAAAGCTGTGTGTGAATGTGTTACTGAGTGGACTGGGATTTCACTCTTACTGACATTAGTTACATCATCCAGCTCCACCAGAAAACCACCCTCAGGACCTTAAATCTATATGCATGCATATGTTCCCATTAACACCCGGGTTCAAACATAAAAAGCGCTAAGAACCAAGGCAGGAAGCTGTGACCAGGAGACTCAGAGAAGGTCTCGGGGATGTTTCAGTAGGATGGGTGTCATTTAAATGGATGGCTTGTATGTGGACAAGACACCGAGATTCCAAGAGAGATTGATTCAGTTTGACTAAAAATTAGAATATATCTTTTATAACTTCCTGTGGCAAAGTGATTGTCAACAAAGTGAAACTCTAACTCCAAACACCGAGATAAATCACTGCTTTTGAAATGTTGTTGGCCTAACTATCAAAGGTCATGGTCATGCAATACTCTACCCTCAAAATTTACAGATAGTATTCTGTTATGAAATCCTCTAAAAAGGTTCTTTGGCATCCAAATTTATTAAACAATATAGGGGGAACATCTGGAACAGTCTATTTCCTGCCACTCTTTAATTCATTCGCACTTGCACAAAAACTTAAGTGAACGTGATCTGAACATAAATACTTCCATGTCTCCACTTTCACAGTTACGTAACTCACAAAGTACTAATAAAAAACCTGAATAGGACTACTTTAATTTTACATGAGTGGATGTAGCTGTTTTCAAGTATACTTTCTGCCACTGAAACATAACAATTAAGTTACAGAATTAACAATAAATCACCAAAGCCTTTGCATTAAGTCACACTATTACTATTTATACTGCTGTTGCTATACATTTTTTACATACTTGCACCTGTTGAATAAATAATATCGTTATTAAATGTTACTAATATTTACGGTACACATAAACAAGTCATAACTTTAACATTGTGTAGCAACTCTGACTGCCTACCCAAACCCCTCACTCTTCATATACACATGAAGGTTAAATCATAGAGTATAGTTTGTGTCTGTGTGACTGGTGTGTTTATGTTGTTGAGTAATACTCATGGACTTACATATTCCTTGACATTTTTGGTCTTGACAGCTTTGTAAGAATAGTATGCAGGATACAGCGTCCCAAACAGCAGCCTGCCAGGAAAGAGAAGATATAAAAGGATGTTTATCATTTACAGTACATTTGCATGTTAAATCGACACAAATATCAAACTACATACTGATTGCAAATTTAGAGAATATAAAACACTAATATGTTCTCCACATTGTGACAATGATATTCCTTAGAGAAAGCTTTGCCACCTAACACAAAATGAACCATTTACATTGGGGATGTCAAACTCATTTTAGTCCAGCGGCCACGAAGCCCAATGTGATGTCAAGTGGGCCAGACCAGTAAAATCAGAGCAAAATAACCTATAAATCAACACAATTCCAACTGTTTCCCTTTGATTTAGTTCAAAAAAATCCATTCTGAAAATGTTCATATTAAATGAATTATCTTTTTACAAAATATTATGAACAATCTGAAATTTCTTAAGAAAAATAAGTTCAATTTCAACAGTATTATTTCTCAGTTTATCATTGTGCAGTGCAACTGCCAGATCACAGTTTATCTACAAAGGAACAAAACATTTAGTTAAAGCTATCTGGAACTGAACAATCTAGTATTTTATTTTATGATAAAAACAACTTGTCAAGGTCTAGAAATTATTTAGAATTTACAGTTTTACAAATTTACAATTTACAGTTAATGTTTTCTCTGTAAATTTTACACTTTGTAAAGTCGTCCCCCCCGCCCCCCGGACGTTACGGAGCGGACCAAATATTCGGATATTCGTCATTAATAGGGCCCGAATATCCGGAGCCCAGAAACTGCTAGGGCCAGCCCTACCCCTGATTTAGATAAATGGATAAAGAAGCCACCTCCATACCATTTAGAATATGCAGGGCTACACAGAGGCAAACAAACACAGTCACATTCACACCTACGGACAATTTAGAATCACCAATTAACCTCAGCATGTTTTTGGACTGTGGGAGGAAGCCGGAGAACCTGGAGAAAACCCACACATGCACAGGGAGAACATGCAAACTCCATGCACAAAGATCCCAGGCCCTGGCCGGTATGTGAACCAATCATCTCCCAGCCGCAATGCGGTGGTGCTAACCACCTCTGAGTAAACGTGTGATTTCTAATTAGCCTGACTGCAAGAACATGGACATAAAATGACCAATGAACACCAAAACCTTCCCAATTGTTGACCTATGGGCTGTGTCTATCTGTACATCTGTAAAAAAAAAAAAAAAAAAAAAAGGAAAACAATACAGGCACACTGACTAAAAATCTGTGGGAACTAGGTGCAGTAGTAATCAGTTGGTACATAACAAGCCATGAAACCACTAATAAGAACTGCAGTGGCTGTCCTCTTAAAATAACACCTTCTACAGTGCACTCTTTGCACAACCTAGCTTTGAAAAACAAGCTGGCAAATGCTTATTAAAATTAGAGTTGCTGTGACAACTCTGGTAGTGTTAATGACATTGCATAACACCAGCCTTTATGGATGGAGTCCAAGAAACAAAATCTTTCTTGCCCTTTGGCACAGAAACTGCCAGAAGAAACTTTGCTAGACATGAAAAGACAACTGCTGGGAGCAGATTCTTTTTTATATCACATTAGAACAAGATCAATGTATTCAGCTAAAATGGGGTTCAGCATGTTTGGTGTTAATGTTTCAGGCACCACAACAGTAAATGCACGGTCCTGACAGTGAAGTACGGAGGTGGGAGTGTGATGATATATGGCTGCATGAGTGCAAAAGGTGTTGGGGTGATAACCTGAATAGATGACACCATAAATACCTGTGGATGTACCAAAATACTGGCGAACAAGACAGCTCCCAATCTGCAGAAGCTTGACAGGAGTTTTCCAGCATGATAATGATTAAAAGTATAAAAATCACAACTGTCTTGAATCCAATAGAGCACGTTTGGGGTATTTTAAAGAGGAAGACAAAGCAAGACAACAACTCCAGCAAAGAGCAGCTTAGATCTAGAAAAAAATAAATAAATCACAGAGCATTTCTTCAGAAATTTGGGCAGCATTGGTATCCTCCAAGTAGACGAGGATTGAGTCTGTCAGAGGTGGACTCATTAAGAACTGAAAACATAAAAGATTTCAACTTCAGAAATAAAAGGAGTACAGTGCTAGCATAAACCTCGGTGGATACACTGCTTTGTTTTTGCCAGAACAAGCACTGTTTAAAGTGTGAAGGGCCTTCAAATCTCCTGTCTGAATTCTACAGTCACAACAGTTCTCTATCACCTGTTTTAGAGGGATTTTACACTCAAACCAGAACGGCACTTAAGTGTAATTCTAAGTGCAAACTGAGGCCTACATGCAAAATTGTGATTTTACCACTAAAAGCAATCATCTGTTTCTGAAACACAGTCTAGGCACTGCTTTCTATCTCACAATGATCGGGTACTGGGTCCTGATCCAGAGTCTGAAAACCACTGGAACACAATGACTCAGTGTTTCCTCTGTAATCTTTAGCAGCAGCGGTTCCAAGTCTGGGCCACTGCAGTGTTCCTCACAACCCCCATGTCCTGCACTGTTCTTTTTTCATACACAGTATTTTTATGTACAAATAAAACTATATATTTGTTTGAATTGTATTGTTTTTGCACTGCACTACTGAAAAACCTTTAGCTTGTGTAGTTGGTGTGATTGTGTGTATTTAGGCCAGGGAAACAGAAGTGAAAAACATGGGATGCATTTCTTCATGGTAGGGCTGCACAATTAATCAAATATTATTTACAAACACAATTTTGGCATCCCACAGTTAAATGATCAACTGTGATATAAATATTTAAATGTGTCCACTCATGCATGTAGAAAAAAAAAGACTTGGTTCCAACTTGGGAAACTCTGAAATTAGAATGTCTTATTTTATTCTCTCAGAGTCATTTTTGGTCTTATACACTGCAGTTCAAAAGTTTGGGGTCACTTAGAAATGTTCTTATTTTTGAAAGAAAAGCAGTTTTTTCAGTGAAGATAACATTAAATGAATCAGAAATCCAGTCTAGACATTGTTAATGTGGTAAATGACTATTCTAGCTGGAAACGGCAGATTTTTAATGGAATATCTACATAGAAGTACAGAGGAACATTTCCAGCAACCATCACTCTTGTGTTCTATTGCTACATTGCATTAGCTAATGGTGTTGAAAGGCTAATTGATGATTAGAAAATCCTTGTGCAGTTATGTTAGCACATGAATAAAAGTGTGAGTTTTCATGGAAAACATGAAATTGTCTGAGTGACCCCAAACTTTTCAACGGTAGTGCACCTGTTGAAGCTGCAGTAACAACGGAGAGAATAGAGGCTTATCAGTATCACATCTGTGTCAACTTTGAAAAATGCTTTAGAAAGATATGGAATATGGACAGATCATCTCTACAATTATGAGGCAAGAGCCAACTACTTAGGATAGAGTAAGACTACTGATCTCAGTGATGATCATCTGCTGGAACTAAGAGCTCATCTTCTTGACTGACTCTCACACGCACAAACACAGTGAAATCACTAACAAAAAAACCCAGCGTCACACCTCCACTCACACACAGCCTTTCCACTGCCAGCTGCACACCATATATTCTTCCAGACAGAACTCTGTGTGTGCAAGGGAAAGTGAGCAAGAGCACGATTTATAGCAGGGCACTCCTTCCCTCCAACTCCTCAGCCCCACCCCCACTCTGTGCTTAGCATGTCTACAGCACAGTGTGTTCTCTGTACATCCATCTAGTATGCATGCTGCATCAAGATGTGTTAAGCAATTCAGCACAGCATACCAGACAAAAATACATTTCTTATTATACAATTCTTGCAGAGAAAAAAAACCCAAAACATAATGAATACAGATTTCATATTTGAGTAGTTTCACACAGTGGTTTGGCACAATGCTGCAAACTGACAATGCAGCAAATCAAAGAGCAGGGCTGCTTTGTGGCAGTATTGGCTCATTTGATGACTGCAGTACAGCTATTTAGTTCACTGGTTTGGCTGAAAAAAAGACACCTCTGTTTACATACTATTAAAACGGTTTTAATAATGATTTGGTTTTAGTACGTTTACAGGAAATATATTATATTAAACTAGTACTTTTATTAAATACTCGTTTACGAAGCAGACTGCAACTGGGTCTTTGAAAAATGGAGCCAATAATGTGCCAACTAATTACAACCTACTAATAAAAAAGTAGGGTTGTCAAAATTAACCCGTTAATGCAGATTGATTCATCATCATGATTAATCTGATTAAAAATTTTACGCAATTAACCCATCTGCAGTGCAGAATGACTCAAAATCCTTGAAACGTCTCAATTTATTGTACAGCACTAAAAAAAATAAGCAAAATGTACGAAAGAAATCAATCAATATTTCTATTCGTTCAAATAAATTATAATAAAATAAAAATCCATTGAGGAGCGGAATCTGGAAAATGATCCGTCCCTCCACATTAGGATTGTGCAACACAACTATTCTCTGGAGTAAAAATACTAAATACCCAATGCAGCATTTAGAAAATCAACTAATTGAACTGCACCATTGCTGCCAGGCAACTCTGAGTAGTCCTAAATGTCCATCCACTGGTTGTGAGAGTGAAAGCAGATGCATTGTAGAAGTTGTGGACAAGAAACTTGCTTGATATAACAACAGATATTAAAGGGTAAAAACTACATTACAGAAAAGTTTCCAAATCTCTGACTGCTGACAAATGTCCATATAGCTGAAAGAAATGCATAGCAAAAGGGGACTTGATGATACAGATAATAAAATTCCTGGATTACTACAGTCTCTCTGTAAATAATTACTGTTCTCGACTAACTGATGCGCATTGGTGAAATATATTTATACCTCTCAAACAGTCCTACCAACACTGTCATTATCGACTCGGTTTAGGTCGTTTTCCACTACAATTGAGTACAACGTCATCGTGGATGGAGTCGTCATAGCATGGCAACCTGGAAGTCCCTTACCGTCATTTGTGTGCAACACAAATGCAACACAACAATGGAGGACATCGAGGCAATGGTCTACCTGCTGCTCGGTTATATACAAATTTTGTCAAGTTCCGTGAAGAGCAATGCGCACCGTCGTCGTCTTTTTTTTTTTTTTTTTTTTTAAACTGGCGGCTTTGGTTTTCGTGAAGGAGTTGCTCTTGTGTGTCGTTACTCCCTGTCCAATCAGTGGCCTGCGCTCTGTAAAATAGTACCTGGTACCAGGTACTATGTCCTAATGGAAAACCTCACAAACGGAGTAGAGTTGAGCCGAGTCGAGCCGAGTAGGTGCTAGTGGAAAAGCGCCATTAAGTATCTCATAGCTGGGCTGAGTGTCCCGGTTTTCGGTAATCAAAATATGGTCACCCTAAGTAAGGATGCTCTGATCTTGACTCACAACCCTGACATGGTTGCACAGGGAAGAAGAATGAACAGGTTTAGAAGTCGAATTGAGGTACTTAACTCGTGCAGGGACCCTTTGATAAAGGTTGACCATAAAAGTCTGGAGTTCGTAGGCTTTCACAAAAAAAGCCGCCTCAGAAATCACACAGACGGACTGTATATAGTCTTGTATACAGACACACTCCCTCTGACCAAAGTCCCCTTAGCAGCAGGCGAGCCACCAACAACCACAGAGTTTATTTTACTGTAGTTGCTATAGAAACGGTCAGGCTGCCAAAGCTCCCACACTTTCTCTTTCTACACTGTGTGTCAAAGTCTGTAATTTCGACTGGCTCTCTCCTTTGTATATAAACGCAGATAAGCATAATGCTGAACCATCGGCCCCAAAAAACGAGCATCTGTAAATGAATCCTTTCCTGTTCTGCTGCTATGTGGGTGTGTTTGTGTTTATGTATGTAGCAGAGAAACTGCTTACACAACCAGCCAGATCCTGCACTGTCCAGGCACACTGGAACAGCCGCCTGGACAAGTCTGAGGTGCTGTTCTGACATGTGTGAGAATCATGATGCCTCTCCACATTCCTACACTGTTCGGCCTATCTCTGCTACAGTTGTGCAACAGAGTAAAACAGCCACTATCAAACACTGTAATTCTAAGTCCTTGTGTCTGGCTAGTAGATTTTAGTCATGCTAATGAAGGGCGACTGCAGATGCTGTGATAATAGCAGGTATTTGTCTCTCATTTACCAGTAATTTGCTTTGACTGGAGTGAGAGTCTAGTTACAGAGCTCCTGCACACACACTGCTGAGCGCATTGTGTGGAGGAAATAAGGACTAGTTGTTACTATTTAAATGATAGCTTTTCTTACAAGAAGTTGTTACTGACTGCCGTTATTTTCTTTTACATACAAGTGCAACCCTCCTGTTACTGAACACAATCCATCTTAAAGGACAGCGTGTTGTGCAGGGAAATGGGGGATGGGTCTGAAAGGTTCCTCTGGAGCAGCAGGGCAATCACAGGCAGGAAAACCGATCCCTGAGAATAGATGGGTCTGTGAAAATCATTTGACTCCTTTACTATACATAAAGACAAGACATCATAGCCCATTGGTGGGGCGAAAATGATAATGAAGAGTATAATTATTAAAATCCTATTCGCTTTTAAGGGGCTCTCAGCTAGAAGAAAATATGATTTAGCACTATTTCTCTTTTAGCGAGCCATTGTAAACAATTGAATCTTCTCAATCCATATTTGCATTTGTGCCTTTTTTGATAAACATACGTTAAAATCTGTGTTACGTTATGTGTATGCAGCGGTATGTAACATAGATAACAGGTGGCTATATAAGCCACTTTGACACACGACTGTCCCATAAATTAACTCCTTGACGCCTGAATTTATTTACATTTAAATTTTTAAAAAAAACTTTTGCGCGTTTTTGTTTTCCAGCTGATGCTAAAATAAGTGGAGATTGTTAATTTGTCTATTACACATAGAACAGATATATAATAATAATAATAATAATAATAATAATAATAATAATAATAATAATAATAATAATAATAATAATAATAATAATAATAACAGATATATAATAATTAGGTCCCACTCCGACCGGTCCTATAAGAAACCGGTGCTTGCAAAAGGTTCCGAGGTACGTACTGAATATGCACAAACTGGCACTGGGGGAATGGATCTCGGCTGCAGTCTGAATGAAAGTGGTATGATGCAAATTTGCGACAATAGGCGTCAAGAAGGGGTTAAGATTTGAATAGCAGGGATGTCCAATAATATCGGCCCATCGATATTATCGGCCCGATACTTGCATAAAAATGTAATATTGGTCAATATCGTTATTAGTTTGTTTTTTTTTGGCCTATCATGAAAGCTGCTAAAATAAAGCCTGGATTTTGTTGGCATTTACCAGCACACAAAATTCACCTCAAGTCTAAAGCATTGTTTGTAGCTCAAAGAAATGTGCAGTTTTTAAAATTGTGCAGTATAGTTGCCACTTTGTAACAGAGTCATGGAGGAAGAGAGTGTAAACTGTAAATGGTAAAAAATGGTATTTGTTTCCATAACTTAAGTTGAAGTAGTTTTCTTATTTTGCACAGACAATGTTTCCGTTTGGAAAGCCTTGTTGCATTTGAGAATGCATCCAATGGGGCATCACAATAAAATTAGGCATGATGTGTTAATTCCACGACAGGAGATCTGTGATGCTACCTAAAATCAGTTAAATACCCAACATATATTGGCATCGGTTGATATCGGAAGCGGAAGTTGAGAGTTGGACAATATTGGCTGTTGGCCAAAAAGCTAGTGTCGGACATCCCAAGTGATTACAACCAGCGCTAGACAGAGATGGGCAGTGGTTGAAGAAGTACTCAGATCCCTTACTTAGAAATACTAATGTCACACTGTGGAAGTCCTGAACTGAAAATGAGGGATCAACTGATATGTTGCTATTTTCTGGGCCTACAGATTAAGATTCGGTTTCATTCTCATTGCAAATAGTGCAATGAAATTCACATTTCACATATCCCAGCTTATTGGTGTCAAAGCGCAGGGTCAGTCTAGCGCCCCCTGGAGGTGACAGGGGCACTCTGGACCTTGTGATCAGCAGCCTATAACTGGACATGCTCGGATAAGATTTAGTGTCGTACAACGTCAGCAGTATTTGCCACTTTGAATTTGAATCACAGCTTCATTAACTCACTGGAACTTCACACTGCAAACATTAGCTTTCAGAGTTGATTGGCTACCTTTCATGACATGTAACCAAGTGGATAACTGGTCAATCCCTCGAGAAAATGCTACTTAAAGTCAAAGTCTGCAAGTATAATTAGGAAAATATACTATGGCATTAAGTGTCTCCTGTGAGTGTTACAGAGAGGAATGCATCATGTAACACAGTATTATATTATTGGATTATTACTAAACACAAATTAATGTAAAAGCAGGATTTTGCTTTTGTAGTGACCCCAACAAATTACTCCTCGACGAACTGTAATCGAGAATTGTTAAGAACTGTGATCGATAAGCAGGAACGAAACATTCAGATACAAATGCTACTCAACCCTCCTAGTTTGGCCAACTGAATACTCAATCTGTGGCATTTCTGTATGTTTTCTATGACCTTTCCTTCTCAGACTCACTGAGGATCAGCAGAGACGTGAATCACACTCACACAAAAGAGGTGAGATGTGCACTGAAATGTTCTTGAAGCAATTTAGTGAAAAGCAGGACCCCTTCTTCATACTGAAAATACCATATCTCCATTTTCCCTTTCTCCTTTCTCATTCCCCTTCTTCCCGTTTCAACACCTTCTCCCCCCCTCTCTCCCTCTCTACATGCAGCTGAGAAAATAGCCTCGGTGCTTTTAGAAGGGCTCTGACTCTCAGGTCCAGGTCAATTTCCTCGGTTTCCTGACATCGTACACCACCAACAACCAGATGGAGGGAGGGAGAGGACAGAACAGAGAAAAAGAGAGAACATGGGTAATAAAAAACACGGGAGACACACAGAGAGAGAGCGAGATGAGGGGGGAGGAGGTCCTAAGATTTCCAAGATTTAAGGTCCCACCATCTGGTTTGAGCTTCAGGAATAAGAATTTGATTACATGACTTTTCCCCTAAAAACATAGAGGGAGAATTGTTAAGAGAACTGCTGCTACAGCAAATGGGACTGGTTAGAGTCCAGGACTATACCTCCCCAGAGTATTTCCTCATGGAGAAATAAATGACATACTAGTGCATCTCAAAAAATTACATCATGAAAAGGTTTAGTTCTTTAAATTTGATATATTCTAGACTCATGACACATAAAGTGAAGCATTTCAAGCGTTTCTTTAAATTTTGATGATCATGGCATATAACTTATGAAAAATCTGAAATCTGGTATCTCATATTATTAGAATATTCCCTAAGATCAATTAAAAAAAAGGATTTACAATACAGAAGTGTCCAACTTCTGAAAATTATGTTTATCCACTCAGTACTTGGTTTGGGCATGAATGCAGTGTGACATGGAGGTTATCAGCCCAGGATGCTTTGATTGCAGCCTTCTGCTTGTCTGTATTTTAGTGTCGGATGCTCCTCATCTTCCTCATGGCAACACCTCATATGGAGTTGTATGGAGTTCAGGTCAGGTGATTGGCTGGACAATTAAACCCAGTAATATCACAGCCAGCAAACCATTTGGTAGTAGTTTTGTCTCTATGGGTAGATGTCAAGTCCTGCTGGACAAGGAAATCTGCATCTCCATAAAGGTTGTCGGCAGATAAAAGCATGATGTGCTCTAAAATCTCCTGGCAGGTGGCTGAGTTTGGACTTGATAAAATACAGTGGACCAACACTAGAAGATGACAAATCATCACACACTGAGAAAACTTCGCATCGGACTTCAGAAACTGGAGTCTGAGTGTCTCCACTCTTACTCAAGGACCTTAACTAAGAACGTTCACTGTCATCTGAAAAGAGGACTTTAGACCATTGAGCAACAGTTCAGTTCTTTTTCTCCATAGCACACTTATCTTCAAAGACCTTCTTAAGTTATCTCTAGTTCAGGAGTGGCTTGATGTGAGGAATGAAACAGTTGTAGCTTCTTTCCTGAAAATGTTTCTGCTTGGCGACTACTGAAAAATTTACACCAACCTCAGTCAACTCCTTGTTCAAACATCACTACTTGTCCTGTGCAGTTTTAACAGTAATTTACTCAAACTCAAGATGAAATATTCTAATAATTTGAATTACTAGATTTCTGATTTTAATGAGCTATCAGCCATAATCATCAAGATTAAACAAAAAAGTCTGAAATATTTCACTTTACGTGTTATGAGTCTAGAATTCCCGAAGTTCTATTTTTTGAGATGAACTGGTATATCAGTTCACTGAATCTTCATGTCAGAAAGATGACTTAGTGCATTGTTCCCAAGAAGTTCAAAGTTTAACCTGGTGGTTTTGCATAATTACAGGAACAAAAACATCCCCTCAAAAATATAGAGGTCACCTGAAATACCTGTACAATAACAATACCAAACAAGTCAGTTGCATTTGGCACAGTCTATTTCTAAAGGATAATTCAGTTTTTTTTAAAAACGGAAATGTGTTTGTAGCTTTTACCCTCATTTGTAGTGTTTACAACAACACTGTAATCATCAATAAGTCACAGTGACAATGCTAATGAAGTCAGATGGTTGAAGAAACACAAGCAGGAACAATGAAACAAGACGAAAGCAAGCCAGATGACTTGAACCACATATGAATGCACTATTTGGATGCAAAACTGATGGTGACAGTTCCAACTTAGAGCCACATTTTTCATCAAGAAAGGTGTTTTCATGCTGTTCATTAGCTCCTAAAAAAATTTCCCCTCATACTAGTTTCAAATAAACAATGTACTGCAAACACCTACTGTATATCTTGTAGGACCTGCTCTGTCTACACACTTCACCATGTGAGTTTAATGCATGCATGTCTTTCCGTCTCCTGGGGAATTTGTCCTATAAATCATTAGTCTGACATTATCCCGAGGTAACATTCTCAGTTGTTGCAGACTTGCTTGAATAACAGGTGAGTTGTGTGACTTTCAGTAATTATCCAGGCCCATTACGGCTGACTAAAGTAACTTTACTCCCTGTTAGAGCAACACTTTTCTGTCTCTGGTGCAAAGTGCAGGTTAGACTCATTTCTTCCTGAGTTTGAGTTTAACCACCTTGAAGTGTCAGATTCAAAGGAAGTCATTAATTTTCTTTACTTTTTCCTCAATATTATTGTACTTTATGTGTTCTTTAATGTATTTTTTGTTTACCTTCTCATATAGGCAGATATGTTTTAGACATTTATTATATTAATATAACATTAAATAATGATAATAGCTAGATCAACGTCATGGTGTTGTAAAAGCTTCATATTGTATGCAGTAATCCATCCCTTACACATTATTAATTTCTTTTATAATCAACTTTATGTTTGCAACCAGATATCATTTATTCAACAGCGTTTAACAGACTGAACACACCTTCTTGGCAGAGGTCTGGTTTCTGCTGAGTTCACGTTCTGGTAACTGAAATAATTATCAGCAAAAATGTTCATCCCATGTTAACTATTTCCAGTACAGCTTATAGGTAGTACACATGCGATATAGAGATGCTGTCCACATTGGTAAGGCAGGATAAAAGTTCAACAGTTATCATTGTTCTTAGGTAATAATCTCTTCAAACTCTGATAGTGAAAAATATTTGCTTGTTACAAAACTAATCACTCATTTGATTACCTCTTACATTCACTACTCTGTTGCTTCTCCTTAAATTATTCGTACAAGTTGGCATGTCTGTGGTGCGTTTTCCCTTACTATCAGCTACGTAAGTGAAATACAGTCATCCCTTGCCATATCGCGGTTCACTTTTTAAACTGCATTTGGTATCAGGGATTTTTCACTGTGTTGTGGGATTTTGCAGTTCATAGGTATTTTTATATATTTATTATTATGGCGAGCTGTGTTGAAGAACGATGCTGGAGAAAGGATGTCTGCCTTTTATGCACTCTGCAGCTGGCAGATACTTCTATTTTGACACGCTCATAGAGTAGCACTTAAGAAAATGTAGCAGGAAATCATCAAACACACTACACACTCAAGGTCCTGACAACATAACACTTAACCAAACCACCTGACTAAACCACAAAGACACAATAAAACACAAACACTAATAACACTCTAATGCTAACATGAACCAGAATAATGACCTTTAAACCCCCCAACACTCCGAACTCCCATGGTGCATTGCAGGACAACAGTTTTTTAGGCTAGAAAATGCTTATTTTACCACAAAAATAACAAAAACAAGTTTTGAGGTAAAATAAGCATTTATTTTGTAGCCTAGAAAACTGAAAAAAAAAAATTAAAACATTTTAAAAGAATATTTAATCAAAATAAAATACGCAGCAAACATCGCTGGGCTCTGATTGGCTCAGTGACGGTAGCATCAGTCTCCTCTGTCTCCCATGTGTAGCAGCATTCAGCATCTGGCCTTGTACATTTCACATAGATGTCTGATTGCTGTGCATTGTGTTGCTCTGCGGTGTGTTGGTAGGGTTTATACAGCCTCGAAATATATATAAATAATAAAATAAATACAGTCACTACTTCACGGATTTTTGTCTATTGCAGGGCAGTCTGGAACGTAACCTCCATGATAGACGAGGGACCACTGTACTTTCATATATCATCTGCCTTATCCACAAGCTGTGGACAGTCGGCATCAGCAGCTGAATTTGCAGCCCTGACTTGGGGCTTCTGAAAGCTGGCAGAGAGAAGGAAAAGGTAGTTGTCATGCCTCCTATACATGCAGAAAGTGGAAGTGGATCTGCAAACACACACACTATCCTGATGTTGCATTTTGACAGAGATGATCAGAAATACTACTCATGGCAAACACTACAGATCAGTTCAAATATCGACACGAATAAAAGAGGATTTAGTGTAGTTTTTAACAGCAAGGTATTGCAGTGCTTTTCTAGTATCTGTATACTGTGCAACACTGGTAGGTTGCATCCTTGGAATACATGCTGATCTATGGGCACGTATAGAACACATCCTTCAAGTGGAGGACTTCAATAGAAGTCCATGTCTGTGCAGTTTGATAGTGGGTGTGCTACCTTAACTTGGTAAAACTTAGTTATCGTTTTGAAGGAAGTGCTCTGATCTTGTAGAAGTACTCAATGCAGAAAAACTATTTTTTGAATCATTAGACTTTTTACTCATGAATTCATGTATAAGCAAAGTTTTAATTTTATAGTTGGTTGAGCTGGAGCTCTTTATGAACTCTTGGCAGAAGACAGCAGCTGGGTCAATATATAATTGAGGGACTTTTGAAGTACATGGGATGTATTTTGCATACATGTTTATTAAAAGTAAAAATGTTTTTATGTTCATTATGATCATGATTTACAAAGTGCATAATTATTTATTATGGAAATAATCACTTCTGAATAACAAATGACTGGGTATCACTAAAATGTCAACTAAATAACCATCTGAATTTAATAATAACCAGCTTCTAATTAGCTAAACAATAATAAAATGAGCTCATTCAAACTTTGTTTTGATTGTGTTCTTTTTATTAAGTTGAGATAATCATGACAGATGTTTCTTTTTTGGCAATATATAAAATTTTATGTGGAAAATAACAAATTGTATCTGTGTCCAATAAATCACTTTCAACTAAGTTCCTCATTACAAAAACACCTCTCAAGGAAGTGTGTTAATTCCAGATCACATGACCTGCTCCACATGATGTCATTTCCTCCTGAAGAAAAGACTGGCAAGACTCCAAGGCTTTCTGAGTTATTTAATATAAAGTAGTGTGTGAGTCACGCATGGATTTATCACATGGTTTACTACAATATCTTTATAAGTAATTTCCAATTTCAATTTTACTCAGTTGTATATATAATATTTAGAAGAATTTTTCTGTAAAAATGTCATGTGGTGTTTGGTTGTAGGTGGCCATGTTGATTTTAGGCCTGAAAACAGCAAAAATGCCAATTATGGTACAAAAAGTCAACTATGTTACAAAAAGTCCCACAGTTATATACTGACCCAGCTTATAATTATTTAAAATTAATCACCAGGTTATTAATCAGTTGACTGGTTTGTAAAAATCTGAAAAATATTAAGAAGTGCTGTCACAATTACCCACAGTGCAAAGTGACAACTTTACAATGTTCGTTTTGTCCAACAAACAGTTCTAATCTCAAGCAAAACCTCACATTAGCAAAGCTGGAATATTCAAATGCTTTTGCATTAAAAAAAAAAGTACGATTATTGCATCATGCATGTTCACATGCGCGCTGAATCGTAGATGAGGATCCGTATGGATCGAGGAGCAATCATGCTTTATTACACCAGTAGTTTTTAATGCGCTTATCAACCAGACACAGAGTGAGAGTGAAGTGCAGCTCTGCTGTAAAATCAGATTTCACACATTTTAAACTGTGACAAAATACAAAATCAACATGTGGCAGAAAAGGCTAAAATTGTGACTGCTGGTATGTAGTGTGTAACAGTACACAAAACCCATAGTTCAGTGCTCAGCTACGGTTAAGCATAATTTTTTCAAAGTTATATTAAAAAGTGGCAAATTGGCCATAATTCTTACCGTAACATTTTAAGGCACTCAAATGCTACACACTATCAAAAAGAAAAGACTGAGCTGTTAACTCTCAACTCAAAATTACACATTTAAAAAAAACAAACAAAAAAAAACAAGTCCATTCATGATAAGTGCAACATATTCATAGTAGACTTTAATTCATCATTAAGGTGGGAAGTGCATTTTGAGCTTTAAAATTGCAGAAAGGTGATGAAATTTAGAAGGCAAATGCCTCGATGCTTTTGTATCGAGAGGTTGTTTAAAAGCAGCAGGAAAAGGTACTACGGGTTTTTGTTTGTTTTTTTCAAGCTCATCTGATTCACTACTCCATTTCTACCACAGTTCACTAAAATCCAAAATGTTCCCACACAGAAAATCTGAAACAAGCAAACGGGTTTTGTAGCTCCTGTGTGTCATTTGCACTCCCCAGTGTCACACTTGAGTCACCTTGGCTTAGCTTAGCTTAGCTTAGCTTAGCTTAGCTTAGCAGGGTGCGCTGCTAATGGCTAATACCAGAAGCTTCTGGGTGGAAGTTGAAAAACTTGGTTCAGCATTACATTCATCATTGTTTTTTGTGTCCATACGACTGCACATACAGTTGCAGTGTTGTGCATGTATACATGCACCGTTCTCCACCTAGTAAACCATACAGACTGATGTAAATTATGTAGTAGAATTGGCATGTTTGTGTTCCTACCCAGTGTCTCTGCTAGTTAGGTTTAGAAGCCATCACACTGCGACATACTTGTTGTTTAACGTTACTGTGAGGCAGTTGCATTTGCTGCAAAAGGCGGCAAGCAGGTCAATTATTATCCATGAAATCAGATAACATAGTGAAGACTCCAGGTGTGAAGGAGTGGATACACAGCTATAGACTACCTGTGACACCAGACTGTTCAAAGACTGTGTCCATTAGACATCTGAGAGCTTCTGCTGGTTGCACATTCCATTTCTCCACCACTCCCTTTGGTGTTTCCATCACATTCCTGTCCTCCATTACTCGGAGTTATGTAACTACTGTGGATGTATACAGACTCAGAAAGTGCCGTCTTCCCAAACAAAAAACACATCTTATTTCTGTTACATCTAAACACCTTTTTGCCTTTATAAGGAATTTCAGTGGCATCTCAGTGGGTAGCTACTTACTATCCTGAAACCAAACTAACCAAATCCACAAATATTCGTGTAAAGACGCCTTTTTTTTCCCTGGGTCCTCCTAACAATGTAAGAGCAGTCAGTTTAAATTCGTCAGGCCAAGCTAATAATACCTCCAAGATGACAGCTGTACCTGACACTCCCTCTTAGATAAACATGTCGAGGCCTGTGACGTTACACCTCATATTTTACAAAAGTTACCTTTTGTTCTGCCTGAGTCACCAGCAGCATGCCCGGCTATGATTCATAAACAAGATGGGAGCATTTTGTTCAAACTCAACAGCAAACGGTCCAGCCACAAGGTTAGCTAGCCCGGGCCCACACCTAGTTACAGTACAAAGGGGGCAATACCGAGTTTTCAATTGTCTGCTAACTTTTAGCTAACCCGAACGAAATAGTTTCCTGCCGAGGAACTTTTCACACTAATGTAAATAATAATAATAATTAAAGGATTAAGGTCACAACTTAGCTTAAGCACAATAGGTTAGCCAGGCAAGCTAACAGAGCTCAATCCCATCAGCTAACCTAGTTTCCTCAAGTTAAAAACGACCATTTCAGTTCAGTTTCAACCGTCTTTGTACTTACACAACGCTTCTCGAAATGATCCAGGACACCATGTCTTCTCTTTTTGTTGTTAGGCTGTATCAGAGGGAGACGACTGCCCCGGCGATAACGTTAATAACTTGTCGCGTCGCTGTGAACTTCTTCAGCCAAAACTTCGATGAGCGAATCCAGGAGCAGCTGGCAATCGGGTTTTACATCAGCCAGCCAGCATGCTCAGAAGCCCTCCGATTTCACTCTTCTGCTTTTGTAGCCATATTTAAAAGACGAAAGGCTTTTCCAAGATGATTCCTGTTGTTTTGGTGTGGTATCTTATTCCCTCCAGGTTTCCCCCTTCCCTCTCTACTTCGCTGCCTAGTTCCTGGCACCAGAACGGTGCTCGCATAGGCGCTGACGTCAACAGGAAAAAGAACCTCCTCCACGCTATTGGCCAGTTCGGTCTGTTTACGCCGAACACAAATTGTCATTGGCTGGCCACATTTACCCACGTGATTTTTGCAGTTGATAGAAGCGGTGGAATTTTATACTCAGCGAGTTGTGTTCTGATTGGTCTGTCGTCGATTCGTGGCGACTTCTAGCCAACCGGTGAGAGGAGCAATGAGAGGATTCGATGGCTTTTTTTCAAGCGTTGCTGTTGGGGTAGCGTTTCCCCGGATTGAATGTGACCTCATTTTAATCTCCAGTGCACTTGGCATAAGCGAATTCGGTCTTCGACAAATATGCCCTCTTGACAAAAAAGAAGAAAGACAGTTGAATGATAATGTCTATATATTTTATAGTATGAAAGATACCTGAATGAACCTCAGGAGTTCTACCAGTGAATTAGAGTCCCCTTCTACAATGCTTGGGCAAAAATAGAGTCAAGTGATTGCTGTGCATTAAGATAAGTCATTGGATTTTTCTCCTGATAATTAAATGTGTTATATAATCCTGTAAGTGCCAAGAGGAATAAGACGGCATATCAAAGACATACACAGAAGTGGATCTTTGCTTGAGTCATCAAGATTTTGTGCTTTAAAAGTCTAAATGAATCCAAATCAATACAGCTTTAAATAGATTACTCTTCAGCACAGAGCCAGAAGCATAAACCAGATATTTCCAAATGTGCATAGTGCAAGGGATAGTATTTTAAAACATACAGTAACTTTATTATAGAATGTGTCTCTCACAAATCAGAGTCGTATTTGTTTTCTCTTCCTTTGGTATAGTATTATGAGAGATTGGTTGAAAATAATTCGTTGAATTATTCCCTTGGCTTTCGAGAAGATATCCGACTGAATACCTTAAATACATATGCAGTAGACTGCCTTTGTCTTGCTCATTACATAAACCACACCAGTCTTTAGGTCGTAATCATATTCATTACAGTTTTCCAAACATAGCACTTGGCAGACACAAACCCCATCTGTGAGCCTGTGCATGCCTGTCTCTTTGTGTGTGCATGTGCATCTGTGTGTGTAGATAAAGATATGTGAGCACACAAATTTGTGAGCTTTTATGTGTGCAGCATAGAGCTTGTGTTTTTATATATTTGGAGATGTGCACGTTGGTGGCAACATGCAGACGTGTGTCCTGTGTACGTATGTGCAGGCATGTGCGTATGGGTTAGGACTGGTGGGGGGTTGAATTCATAGCTACTTGCTATTCATGAAGGCGGCTGCTGTGGAGTACAGCAGTGTGAGGGAGATTCCCAGTGGAGCCTCTCTGGTCACACAGCCTGTCTGGGACAGCATCAGACGATCACAGCCGAACAGAAACCACCTCCATGCCAAGAATTCTGCAGCTCACTGGAATCCTCACAGTACTATATAATGTCATGCAGAACTGCAAAATCCAGTCACGACTACACGTTTGCAAAAAAATAAAATAAAAATCGAACTGCGCAAAGAGATACTAAAGATCAGCCTTGATTAAAAAACAGAAGCTAAACAAGCTATGCCAGAAGTGTCATAGGTATGTCTGCGGAAAAAGGGTTCCATAATGCATTTCATCAATATTCAGTGATGTGACAATTTGACATTAACAATTCATATTCATCACTACATCAAAAGATACACAGTGCATTACAGTACAGTATAATCTGCATTTTTATTACTGTACTTGTTAATTTGCATGCATTGTTATGCTTCTCATTGAAGCTTTACTTTGTGAGTGCATTGCAATGTTTTGTTTAGTATTTCCCTTCTACATTACAGTGTTTTACTGATTTCCTTGCATTCCACAAGCCAGAGTTTTTATGCATCCCATTCATTTGTTGAAAACTGAGACATGATGTGAGGTAATAAGGCGGAGTCTACTAAAAAACGTGTACTCATGCCGTCTCATACCATTTAGATGCTCAGCCTCACTATGTCCATCTCAACAATGAGTAGATATTTTTACAATTCTTAGTCTTAATAATTCAAACAATGACTAAAATACATTTTCACCTACACCAATAGGTCTGTTAACTCCAAATAAAGTGCAGCTGTGGTGCATGCAAAATAAGGCTACATGTGAATGCTGGATGTTTCAGATTTTTCCTTTGTACTGTTAACGGATTTCTCCATAAGGTACCTTGCAGATCCACCCCCCCTTTTAGTCACATGTTGCACATGGTAAGGATATATGGATGATGAGGTAGAGAAGCTGACACAAGGATCTCTTTTTGTTTCATGAATCTAAATTGGTCTAATATTCTGCTTAAATGTATTGATTATTCCTAAATGCTATTTAACAAAACGTCACCCAAATAAGATAAGCAAGCTAACTGTTATGCTAAGCTAGCGGATATTTCTACATCTGATACAGGAGAATGCTCTTCCAGAAAGGTTGTCAGTCCTGCTTTTACTCTATGTACAGTCGATGAAATGGTATCAATTATATCCCTGCAGTTTAATGTCTAGAAATTCTTTCTGAGTTCAAATGCCAACTTTTGTATGCAGAAATATTTTGCGTCATCGTTGCTGCTGTGTACATGTACCCACGGCCACCCGGAACTACAGCACCCTCCTACATCGCAAATCCCAGTTTAACACCTTAAAATACATCAAAAATGATTTAAAACTACATTTTATTTCACTAAATTAGTGTGCCTGATCAATAAACATGATGCAATATGCGGATAAGACTAGAAATATGTTAGCCTCACTTCCTCATAGTTACATAGTTCTTTTCGTTGTTTCTTTTTCTATTATTATGACCCACCTCTGCTTCACGTTTTCTTCTTCCTCTTTTTCTTTTTTGTTGCCTCTTTCCTCTTTTGTCCCTGGTGTCCTTACTGTGACTCCGTTTCTTCAGCATCTTTTCTTTTCTTTCACTGTTACACTGTGTCCCTGTTCTCTGCTGTGCTTCACGCCATCTCGCTCCTTCTCTCTCTTCCTCTCTTGCATCCCACCCTGGAGGTCACTCCAGGCTGATTGCTTTCTGCCCGCTTCACACACAAACCTCTACGCTGTCCTTAAGATCCCTCTGCACTGCACACACACAAACACACACACATGGAAGTGCACACAAGCAAAAGCACACAATCCTCCACAGAGCCACATGTGCACAGAACACACACAAGCCTTCTCTCTCTTGCTCTTCTTCGGTTGCTCTGCCTCATTCTCTCCTTCTCTCCCTCACCGATTCTCCCTCTGTCTTGCAGCTTTATAGCCAAAGAGGCCTCAGTGGAAGACAATGCAAACTTGACAATCTGTGCTGAAAGAAAGATCAAATGCAATTCAAATCTTGGATAAAATACATCCATATGTTGCAGTGCGACATAAAGAAGCATAAAATACAAAAATAAACAGCAGACTGTAATGATTGGAGTAACTTTACAGACTTTGTACACTAATGATGGCTTACTTGCCGTTATATTGGAAGTATCGTACCAGTGTGTTTGCAAATTTTGACTCTTTAACTACAAATAGTGTATATTTTTGCACATTTCTAGCACTTACTAAATACCGAGTGAACGAGCATACTAATAGTGTTTGATTCAAATTAAAACCTTTTAGTTCAGAGAATCTTGGAGAGATTATCACCTACCCACGGTTCGTCAGTGTTCATTTCGTGAAGTAAGAAAAATAGGTCATATGAAATATTTAGTAAAAAGGTAACATTCTAATAACAACATATGGTTTTGTATCATTCTACCATTGAAGGCAGCCATCGGTTTGTTGAAAATAGATTATGACATACTAAACCACTAATGTGTTTTTAAAACATTATTTCACCATGTCTTAATGGATCTTTTTGGTACTCTCTTAACTCCATGTTATTGATTTTGTCATTAATGCAACTGTTATTTACAAGAGATGGTCCACTTACGACTATGTTATGCACCTGTGCAAACTATCTAGAGCTGCATAGTTACCCAGTATGCACAAACAAATGCAGAGGCACTGCTTCACATTTTGCAGTTATAAGTTAAAAAAAATCCACAGATGCAATTACAAAAATGGGTTCATCATAGACAAAATATCTAGATTTCATTAAATTTGCAATTGTAGTTCAAAAGTTTGGGTCACTTAGAAATGTCCTTATTTTTGAAAGAAAAGCTTTTTTTTTGAGTGAAGATAACATTAAATCAATCAGAAATACAGTCTAGACATTGTGTCAAAGTTCACCAGAACACATCCACGTTTTTAAATATCCACATGGGCATTCCACAAGGCTCCATTCTTGGTCCCTTACTGTTCAGCCTTTTCATTAATGACCTGCCGCTAAACTGCTCCACTGCAAGATGTCAACTTTATGCAGATGATGCAGTTATATATATATATGGCCGCTATGACACCAGCATGGGCTGCCGACATCCTGTCTTCATGTATGGCCAATGTCCAAGAGTGGCTCAATCAAAATCACCTTGTGTTAAACCTGGAGAAAACAGTGCTAATATACAAAACCAAGCTCAAGCAGCCCCATCTACAATAAAACACATAGGTTCTTTACAATCAAGCTCTGAAAATTATGGATAAAAAAACAATTCGATGGCATCACTGTCTTATTTTTTTTAAAAAATAAAATTTTTTGAATTTTGAAAGCTTTGTCGATCTTTGTTTCATCAAATTAATCTTTAAATGCCTCAATAAATCAGTGCCACAGCCACTCTGTAGATTCATCCACAGACAGGATGGCAGCAGGGCCACCGGAATCTCCACCTACAACAAATGCAAAATATCTTACCGCAGAACCACATTTGGACAGACAGCCGTTTCAGTCAAAGGCTGTCACATGTGGAATGCATTCCCAAATGAAATTAATATGACATCAGATTTAAAAACTTTCACAGCAAAAGCTAAGTATTGGCTGGAAGAAAAACAAGAATGTACCCATCTATGACATCTATAAGGTCTGACTGACTGTGGATTGTGTCATTATGTTGTGTGTGAAATGCAGCTTTTAATGTTGTCTGTGCTGTTTTATCTTTGTTGTTGGTCCTCTGTCTACTTTTAATGAAAGCCCAAGCAGGGATGGAAGTTGAAAATTAGCTTAATGCTATACACTCTATATGCACGACATCAGATGCTTTCTATGTTAATTGCATGGTCCCTGATCAAATAAATAAACACATTTTTAATGTGGTAAATGACTATTCTAGCTGGAAACGGATGGTTTTTAATGTAATATCTAGATAGGGATCACCATCACTCCTGTGTTCTAATGCTACATTGTGTTAGCTAATGGTGTTGAAAGGCTAACTGATGATTAGAAAACCCTTGTGCAACTATGTCAGTACGTGAAATTGCCTGGGTGACCCAAAACTTTTCAACGGTAGTGCACAAGAAATGCCACATATCCTATGCATTCTATTTTGTGACACTGCAGCTTCAACATTAAAGCTATAGACACATGCAATAGTTAAGCTCACAAATAAAAACTCACTGTCACAGATAAGGAATTGTAAAAATTATCACCATGGCTGCAATTAATACCATTAATTTCCTCCAGCCCTCCATGAACGCCGTTGTTGTTGTTTATGGCAGCAGAGGTAGTACCGCCAGCAGCACTAGACCGAGAAGCAGCAGTGTTTCTACAGCGCTAACAGAGCAGAACCTGTGAATACTGGCTGTTCACAGTAGTTGACTCGTGGCGCTTCTATAAGAACAGCTGTAGTTGTAGTTTGGCGAAAATAGGACCGATGGGGGTCCAATTGAGCGGAGGGACACAATCGTGCTGCGGTCTGTGAATGCCCTGGGATCCAGCGGAGAAACACGACTATGGATGGCGGCAGTGATGCGGTTCAGTGTTCCACCGTTTTTTCACGCTGAGAGAAAAGAGCCTGACGCCTGAGCGGGTGGAGACTGCTACTCATTTAAATCCCCCGGGTCGGTTTTTCAGCGTTTAACAAAGAATCATTTTTCCTTTTTTTTAAATTTTCTTTCAACCGTTGGATTCCGTAGAGCTGATTTAATGTCGTAAATGACTGGTGTGTAAGGGCGTCGTTGTTGGGAAGTTTTTTCGAGGGGGGGTTTTGACCAGCTAAGGGCCATGGCAGTCGAGGCTCGGCCGGAGCTGGTCGGGAAGCGGTTTCTCTGTGTCAGCGGAGACGACCCGCCTGAAATCGGCGACATCGGTCGGTGGCCGTGGAGGTCCGGGGTTATACGAGCCGTCAACCTCCGTGACAGCGACACTTCCGACCTGACGGTAAGGAAAACGCTGACTTTGTCCAGCTCTTCGGTCTGTTACATGCAAAGCGAATGGGAAAATCTTTGTGGTTGGTGGCTAGCCAGCGAGGCAACGTTGAAGGCTTGCCAGGCGGAAATTATTTTGTGGCTTTCTCTTCGTTACTATGGTTCTTCTGACCTAAGAGGCTACCGCTCGTATCCACCATTGTTTCGCAAAAATATTTGTCATTGTTGCGTGTGCGAGTTTGGCTAGTTTTTTTGAGCACTTACCGAAGCAAGTTAATGGGAGGCAGACAGCCAGCAGGGGGTATAGAAAGAAAACAGCGAGTCCAGACAGCACTATGGTTATTTACATCAAGTCTTCAAAGTCATCACAACCATTTGCCTTAGCTAAGACAAACGTCCATGTACTCATATTTAGGTAGTGCCTGGAGTCTTTGAACCACGGTGTGTTTCATTCAGGTAGCAAGACAGGATCAGGTAAAGCTTCCACATAATCAACTGGTCGATGAGGAACACCTGGCATTTAAACGGATCGTGTTGTCATCCCAGAGCGGCTGCATTTGTAGGGCATGTGGAAGAATTTAGTCTGGAGCAGCTAAAAGCTCTAATCTGCTGTATACTGCAAATCAGCTGACAGCGGGTTGAGGTTAGCTTTCTCGATTTACTCCCGCGTTAAAGCATTTAATTTAAACTAATCCCCTTTACCTCGTGGTTATTGGTCACAGTCCACGTTATTTGGGCGTAATGATCGACCACAGTCCTGTCTGCCTGTGTTTTTCTGGCGGACACCAACATCTCCGACTTGGCCAGGCGCGCAGGAATGTTAGGACATGCAAAAATCCAAAACTGACTTGCTGCAGGCTGAACAATGACCAGTTTGTCTTCGTGTAAAATATTGTCTGCATTTTCAGTGCTGTCACTCCTGTGGCACAGACATATTTGCTGCTAGACATGTAATTATAGCATTTTTAATAGAGCCAGTATCCAAGGTAATGGAGGAAAACCCTGAAAATATATTGATCTGATCCACCGTCGTTAAAAAAGAGGTATTTTCATCATGGGTTAACATGCCAAAAGCAGCAAACAAAGAAATATTTGCCCTGACAAGCCCTTGGCTGGCTAGTACACAGTACTGCCTCACTGTACAGTGTGCCTGTTCCCGTTTTCTTTTGTTCAGAGACTCCTATCTGCCTATGCAGATAACTGGCCAGACCCCGGCACAGTTACGTTTTGATCATTTACTGTATTGTCTTCATATGTATGTGAAATTTGACGACACTATGTCATCAGATATTACATTGTCTATCAAATATTACCGTTGAATGGATACATGGCTCTCTTGAAAGGGTTATTCTTTGTGTGTGATTTTTATTGGCGTGACATCTTGGCAAGTCAGTTCTTGTGTGTTCATTGGTGTATTTTAAAGCTTAAAATTAGGCGATATCAGATGTCTTTGACTATTCGTGGTGCTTCCTATGTGATTAGACGGTAGAGAAATCTCTAGTCACAGGTTTGTTGCTTTGTATTATTTGGCATTTAAATCATCATGTTATCTGTTTCTTATGCAGTAGCATATTTCCATGAATCGATTATAATGTCATAGCTAAACACGTATCACACTAGTAATTGCATGTTACCTCTGCTACAACAAGCACTACATGTGCTTTTTTTGTATCGCACAACAGCTTCTTAATTCCCCTGTAGAATTGGTTCTTGTATAAGATCTGGTTTAGGCAGAGAGTGGTGTTCTGGTTTAATTCCATACAATAGGACACAGTCTCATTAGCAAGGGGCTTAACTAGCTGAGTGAATACAGTAGAGAGGGATTCAAGATTAGATTAGAAGAAGTGTGTCAAGCCAAGCTGTCAGGCCTTTGTCAAGTGTCTGTGGTCAGATAGACGAGTAGTATAGACGGTGTCTGAAATGAACGTTTTAGCTTCTCAGCCAAAGAGACTGGTAATCACAACTGGTTAATTAATTTACCATGAATAGACAGGTAGGTAGATGGATAGATGACAGGTAGGATACATTATTGAACCCCCAAGGGAAGCTGCAGTGAGTGAATACAACTCAAGAATTCCTTTTCTCGAAATTAAACTGAACGTTTTTGCTATTAAAGGGGGAGTCTGTAATGCTGAAGAGAAATCGATGACATTTAGTGAGTTAGCATATTTCAGTAGTTAGCATGCTCCTAGTTGCTGTATCACCTGCTTCCACTGAGACTCAAAGAATATTTATGTATTAATGGCTAGTTTTGTTCAGACTTTTACCTGTCAGTGTTGTGGCTGGAGTTCCAATGTTTACTTGCCAAATCTATCCAGGTTTGATGCTTAGCAGGTGTTAATTCCTTACCCTCAGTACGGGAATACTGCTACGAAGGTTTATTGATTCGTGATATCTAAGTATGTCAGTAAATTTCTATAGAGGTAAATATGAAATTATCACTTACTACTCTTGTAAATTTCTAAAATCTGTTGGGCCAAATCAACAAAGCTTACTGTCACTCTGGTAGTAGCTTTGTACGACAGCTGGTTGAGAAGAGCATGTTGAGTTGACTGTGTATAATGAAGAAACGAAAAAGAACTAAAAGTTCTAACACAAGGTGAAAACGTTGAAATAACTGAATAGTAGATATAAAAATATAATTATGAAATCTCACTGCGAAGAAGAAAATTATCGTACAACACTGATGTTTTGTGTAAATCAGTTAACAAGATGGAAATAAATGAAAAGGTACTTACTGAACACACTTGACATTATCATTACAAACGCTGGGATCTCACTATCCTTTGTGCAGTAATCAAAGGTTAGCACCCATACATTGGGTTACACCAACAAAGACCGTTTTGATGTTAGTTCTAATTAGTTTTGCAAGACTAAGTTTAAAATGAATAAATACAGAACTGTAAATTAAGCAGTTGCATGATTAAGTTAATTAAAAGCTGTTCTCTCTTTAGTAAAACCGAGTTTCCTGAAAACCTAAATTAAATACAGTTTAGTCATTATGGAGATTCTTCATACCCAAATTAAAATAAGTGAAGAAAAATAAATTTGTGTGATCAAGAAAGGTTAGAAGAATGGGGGGAAAATCTGGAGCATTGGTGATACCCCTGCATTTCTTTCAGTACAATGGTAGACATTTGGTAAAATCTTTCTGTTCGTCTGTCCCTTTACTTTTGTTGAGGAATTTCATTGTTTTGCTGAAAATGCAGCCATTCCAAAAGTTAATCCTCCTCAAGTGTAAGTTTAAATTTAATACTGGATCACATTTTTAGCTGGAGTTTAAAGTTTTGGTGCAACAAAAAGAAATTTAGGTTTGGAGTAATAACTAAATCCTACAGAGAGGTTTAAAAGCAATCGTTCTTAATTTTTCAATAATTGTGTTTGGTGCAACACAATTTTAATTCAAACCGTGATTTAATCAGATTTTAAAAACTGATTGTATCACTATCACTGTCTGATATGGCCAAAGTCAGTTATATGATTGCTAATGAGAGCCATGGAAATCATGTATATATTGTGTCTGACAAAACTGAAGAAGGCATTATTGATTCCTTAGGATGTTTATGTCTGAAAGTCTAGTAAGCTGAATCTGTGTTTTTGAGATTGTCGTTGGTATATTGCAGCTTCAAAGTGGAAATGCTCAGCCATGACGGTGACTGCTTTTTTTCACTCACAGTACCTCTTCCAGCATATAAAAAAAAATACCGTATGGACATGGTAACAAGGTAAAAAAAAAAAACGCTGGGGGTCTTTAAAACTGAGAGCTGCAAATCTTTGCAACAGTGTCATACAGAGAGTCTAAACAGCTTTGTAATTCCCCTCGCCCTTCTCTGATCGAACATCAGCAGAGCCGTACACTGGCACATTAGGCATAAAACTGCCACACTCATCTGGATTCACAATGAATGGAAAAAGCAGGACAGCCAGGGCATTGCCTATAGGAGCCTTTGTTTCCATGACAGTCCACTGTGTGTGTGTGTGTGTGTGTGTGTGTGTGTGTGTGTGTGTGTGTGTGTGTGTGTGTGTGTGTGTGTGTGTGTGTGTGTGTGTGTGTGTGTGTGTGTGTGTGTGTGTGTGTGTGTGTGTGTGTGTGTGTGTGTGTGTGTGTACAGTAGCGGTGCTGTCAGTTTGTTTTTAGGGCTGTGGCCTGAGGTTCATTGCTGTGTGGCTAATCAGCAGAAAATGACTGGCTGTGACCGAGGAAGAACCTTCCACATACAGAATCCATGCGTGGTTGTTGCGCTGCTGCAATTCACTGAGAGTCTGCTGGGTTGTGAATAGCAGCATTGTTTCGAGTACAAATGTGCATCAGAAAAACAAAGAATGAACATGGCGGGAGAGAAATTCTCACCTTCTAGTATAAATAGTACAGTAGGACTGGCCCACGTGTATACGATAAAATGAATTTGGCTGTATATTATTTTTCCAGTGCAGTGTAGGATTTTTATTTGAGTTGTTTTAAATGCTGTTCAATTCATGTTGAGTTATGAGCTATTTTGTCATTCTGCTGTACAGATTCAGTAAAACATAATTTTTATTATTTTGATTTCTTGCACGCTCCATTTCCAAAATATTAAATAAATGGAAGCCGATGCATAAATATGCAGTGCGTACTGACTCCTTCATTACAGTGTGGTGGTGTGTGTACAGTAAGAATTGAATTGTGTGAAAACTGAGTGGCAACTCGTTTCATTATATAAATTAAAAACATAAACAAAAATTATGTTGTGAGAAAATGGAAGTTAATTCATCTTGCGCAGTTATTTGTAATGTTGCCATATTAACCGGATGCTTGAGAGACGGACTGAATTCATTTCCAGGGATGTTTATTCTCACTGCGTAACCTTCGGGTGCGTTTGATGTATTTATTGCACACAGTGCAGTACGTCTTTTGTGCTGTCTACAGGCAGCACAGATACACCTCTGGTTCTCTGTGGCTTGCTGCTGTTTTAGCATTTAACGTTTTTTGTAAGGCAGTATTCGTAATAAATTTATTATTTAGCCCAGGTAGGGAAATAAATGTAGCCTGTCGACTGGTGACATAGCTGTCTTTATTTGTCAGGCTGATATTCACACGTTGAGCTGCAGTATTGCTATGCGACATCCAGGTTATGTGGTGTTTCAACAGTGCTGTAACTGGATACACAGAGTGCTAGTGGCTTGTTTTCCAGTGCCTAAGGAAACAAAATGTAATCTGAAGCCAGGATGGGCTGGCTGGCTGGCTGTACCCTTCCCCCAGCGCTGTTAGACGCACGGGTACACGTACACATGCACGCACTCGCGGTGCACTAAAGCGCCATGACATCATATTACTACATACAGCAGCCATAACGTCTTCTATAGGCTCACAAGCTTCCCAGATAACCCTGGGAATACATTCGGCTCTTATACTCAGCTGCTCGTTCTCTGCAGGACCACATCAGACCTGAATGGCATACTGTGCTACAGTTTTTTTTAGAAGTATGTAGTGCTACAAACACACAATTCTGGTTAGAAAACTGACAAAGAACACACACGGATCTGGATATTAGCCAAGATAACTGCCGCCACTATACTGACCACTAACACGATCATAGCTCCAGACAGATCCTAGTCTTTGTTGGTCTTACATTGGCATATCATAGTGAATTCAACGCTTTTTAAAAATATTTCATATAGCTATTCAAAATTTAATATACAATATGGATTTTTAGGTATTATTAAATTGGCCTCACATGAACTAACCTTATCTCATACCTCAGCTTTCACTTTGCTTCAAGTAAGCAGGCAATTAAGAAAGAATCACACCCTAGTCAGATACATATTGCATTTAAAAGATAGCTACAACAAAAATGACCCGTTTGAAAGCTGCTAAGAGAACCTTTGAGTCACCATGCGGACCACCGACAGTGCAGGAAGTACATTCGAGTGAGCGTATTAAGGATTTATGTTGATCCCTGAAAGAAAATTGTAAGCGTCAGTCATCTTTTTACATTCTGAAATAGTGGCTGTGTTGAGACATGCATTGCTTTCTGTTAATCTGAAGGTTGAACTGAGTAACATTTGCATCTCACTGCAAACACAGTACAAATCTAAGATGCATGCATTCACATTAAAGGATAGGCATGCACTTGAGAAAAGCTTTTCCACATTTCAGCACCAGTATCAATACAAAAATATCATAGAGCTCCAAAGACACAGTTTGCGTACCAATTCACAAAGCCCTGTTGCTTCCAGCTGTTTGTAGCAGTCTTTCCTTTGGTGTTGTTGGTGTTATTGTATACTTGCAGCATCAGACAGCAGCAGGTTCATATCAGTGTCTCCAAAGATAAAGAGATGCGGACATTTAAGCATGTTCAACATGAGCGGAAAAATAATGAATTTTCCTACTCATGATTATACATTATATAATTATATATACATTATGTCCATCATGGAGACAGGATTTCACACTATGCACTTTTCTTCACTTCAAACAAGTGAGCTGTCACACACAGAGCCACAGTTTATCAGCTGCAGTTAAATCATTTGTTGCATATGGCCTTAGGTCGAGTAATGAGCTCCATCACTGATGTAGGAGTGTTTATTTTACTGTTACAAGATAGATTATTGTCAGACATGGATAAAGTTGTTAATGTTTAGGAAAATCATATATTCACATATTTTTTTATTTTATTTTGACAGTTCACTAAGCTTTTATTAGTTTGTGATCGTTTATTAGTGCGTTGTTGTTTTATGCATGTCGACCTGTTAATATGCAAAATAAACATAAATTATTTTGGTCTCTAAAGTCGATCAGTTTACCACACTGAAGTGAAAATCACAGACATTGAGAGACATTAGAATTGGGTTATCCTCAGCATTAAAGCAAGGCTAGTAAAGCATTCAGTGAGAACGCAGCTGACTGTGTCCTGAATATGGAATGTGCAAACCCCTGCCTGCCCGACGGCTGTTATCTCTATCACACCGTTAGACAACACACGAGTGGTCACAACTACTCAAAAGGAAATCCCTCCCCTTCGTTTTAAGACGGGCGCTAATAACAAGTGGTATAGTTTTGACTCAGAAATTTCAAGTTATACTGGCACCTCAAGTCTAAAATGTACAGATTGTTGGTATTTTCCTTTATTCTCCATTTGTTTGGGGTTAAAAGCTCTTAGTTCAGGTCAGGACGACTATGGCATATGAATAACTGTCTCCTACAACCAACTTTTCTTCTATTTTACTACTACTAAGCAGCTGGATAGCTCAGTGACCCCAGACGTTGGTATGGGAGATTGGTGGTTCAAATCCCAGTCAGGACGCAGTTGTCCAGTGAGGATCTTTAGGCACCGTCCTTAGCTGCCCCTCCTACCTACTTTCTTTTGTATCTACTCTCAGATGTACGTCGCTTTGGGTAAAAACATCTGCTAAATGAAACTGCACTGAGTCCTGCTCAACACTATGTGTGGTTTCATGAATGTCTTTTGCTTAACTCCAACATTCCAAGTTAAATTTTGGACCCAGAGTTGTCCTGTGTACGTACACTGCCGTGAGGGAGTGCTGGCCCGGCCCTCCAAATAGACTGTTTTACCAAAGAATGTGAGGGCAAGCTATTTCGGTGCAGCCAGTAATGAGGAGGTTGTACTTGTTTAGTTTGCAAAATGTCATGAATGGATGGAGCAACTGCTGCTCACGTGTGTCCATCTAGTGGGCTGTATCTTTTCTACTGTGTAGGCGATGGGATGTCACCTACTGCAGCTTGTATTCCATTTATTTTTGGGACTGAGAGACAAGCTGAGTGAAGTGTCATGCTCTCTACCCCCTGAGGTGAATCTGTAGTGTTGGTTGTTTCTAGCATATTGGAGTAAGCTGAAGGAATGTTGCCTTACCTGTCTGTCTGTGTGATATATCTGTCTGCTGTCCTTACTGACACCAGTTGACCCTGTAATGTAATTCCCTTAATCTTATCATCAAATAATTCATTACTTTAACGTGGTTACTCTGCACCAGGGGGACATTACTAGACAAAGAATGACAGTAGGCCTGCTGATGGTCTCTGTAGCTCATTATTGAACAGAATCGGGACAGTTTGTTCTCTTGAAGCAGCAGAAAGGAGAAAAAAATACTGCACCACTTGAGAAATGATTCTGAAGCAGATTTCAACATTAATTTTTTGAGGCACATCTCCTTTGGACAAGTAAAATTGAACTTTCACCGTGTCTGGATAATAATGAGATGGAAACTTGATTGTTTTACAGATGATATTAGTTTACATTCTACTTGCTGAGCTCAAAAATGTCACTCATTTATAAAGTTAATTTTAAATTATTTATGAATGATGAACTTTTTATTTTGACTCAAGCTATTACTTCCCTGTTAAGCGTCTTTTATTTGAGCCTTAATTACAAAGCACTTTGTAAAGTAGGTTTCAATATAGCCTCTGTGGGTTACTCATTGATCATGCTTATGGTGTTTATTAATGATGATGACATTACTGTGATGGTTGTGTACAGGGGCATGTCATGCATCAGAGGTAGAGGCGTCACAAACAACCACGGCCACAGCTTTCCATTACAGCTGCATGTAAAAGTGTTTGGACATCATTTATGGATATTTGTGGGAGTGGAAATGAGGCTTGTATACATGCAACCTTTTCCACAATGATGAGATTTACAAAGCAGGCATGCAGGCAGCTTTAGAAGTTGGATGAAAAGAACGAACAGCACATTTGTGTCTATGAATACTGAGTTTTGTGCATCTGGCTCCACATCTGCTCCTACAGCGCACAGTTAAAGACCCGATGTTCAAAATGATAATTGTTTTTTTGGGGGCTATATGTTAATGCTTTATCTTCCATGTTATAATACATTTCTTCCAGTGTACAAATATTTGCATCAAACTAAGACTGATTCCTATCCAGTTTATCTGCTATGTGCAAAATTTAAAGTAAATTGTAGCAAAACCTTTACCCCAAATTTAATTAATAGAGCACTGCTCTCAATTTCTAATTGCGCAACGTGGAGAAGCACTGTATAGCATCAGTTATAGATAACTCAGTCGGACTCAGCGACTCTAGGATGCCAGTATAAGCCGCTGCTCACTTCAACCAGCATTGTACCACTTCAGCTGCTGTCTGTTACCATTTTCCTGGCTACGGGATACAACAATATCAATGTCTACCAAACTAAAGTCCCTTTCAGATATGGGACATAGAACATTCCTGGCTTCATCAGTCTGGTAAAGTAATGGCTTCCTGGTCTTCAGATATAGCTTACTTTTCCATAAGTTTTCCTTACAACATCGTGCACAGAGAGAGAGCCGTGGTTTGCATGTGATCTTTGTGAGTAACGTGAGACTAGACAATATACCAAATGATGTATAATACATATTAATGCAATAACCAACTATATTTAAACAAAGAGTGTCCAAATAAACAACAGCCCTGATATATATGTTTGAGATGTAACATGATACTTAAATGCAGCTGATAAACTGTTACTGTATGTGACAGCTCACCCATCTGAGAAGAAGAAATTATAAACATGTGCCCTACTGTTAGATCCTTATCAACCTTTTCTCCGTGTTGGGGATAGTTTCTAATTAAAAGTAACTAAGTACGTTACTGCTGGTGCTCTGTGCATAAATGCTCTCTCTCTCTGTAATCACTCGTGGATCCTGTCACTGTAGGTTTGCAATCATCTACGAAGAAATAGTCCTCAACAGCAGAAAACTAAACTGTCTAAACTAATTTGTGTGTGACAGCTTACACACACATGATCTGCTGTTGGATCCTGGCCGGCACTGATCAGCTCTCCATGCTCTTTTGGAAATAACTTACATTTATGATAATCTAGCAAAGTTAACAGTGCTGTTGATCTGCTTGCACAACTAGCACAACTCTCTCTTTTTGTAGATGCACAAATGGATCCTACTACTGTCTAGTTCCACAGGTATTAAAAACACAGACAATAAATATTAACAGCTGGAAAGAAAAAACTCATGTTGTGGAGGGAAAAAAACTCAGATTACATTCATCATTAGTGAGTATCTTTAAGCTATTAGTGTCTGTTTTCATCACATCAAAGTTATATTATTTTAGACATTTTATTTTGTAAATCTAATAGCTTTGAAATCATGGAGCAGAGGGACTGACGAAGGGTTTGTTGTCATTTTGGCACACAAACTCTCTGTGATGTTTGTGGATGAGTATTGTTTCTGAAATGTGGAAAGTCCTTCCCTAAATCACTTCAAACAACTACAAGTTGTTTGCTCTTGCATGCCTCTCCATTAATGTGACTGTTCAATTCAGACTTGTGCCATGTTTCAAATTCTATGAAAATGTTACTAGATCCACCTAGTTGATTGGTCCAACATTGCTGGCGCAACTTTTACTGAAACATGACCAAGGTGGGCATTCAGATATGAAGCTGTCACATTAGATTGCTATCAGAATAAAAGAAATGGGGTACATGTCTGAAAGGGGCTTAATCATTTCAAATTTGGGGATTTGGATCGTGCAGAATACCAGTCTGTTTTTTTTCAGTGGATTATCCATTTTAATCACATGCTCATCTCCCTGCATTCAACAACAGCTGTGATTGGTTTAATGAAATACAAACAGGACAGAGTATTTTTCCTCCTATTGCACAATAATAGTGTGGTGCAGCTAGGCCATTATGTTCCGCAGAATTGGCTGGGAAAGCGTGACTGTAGATCTTATTTGATGCTGGACAAGAACCGACATTCAGTGGTGAAACATTTACATTTCTCTCTTGGCCCTAGTGTATTTATTGTGCTGCAGTTTGTGGTGTTTGTTTTCTGTTGGTTGAACAAGTTAGTGATGCTATGCAGCACAGACTCTGCCTATAAAAACCAAGAACTGTACCTGAATTAAATTTGTCCGCCATTCCCGCCAAAGTCTCTTTATGCAGTGATAAAGTGCTTCCAGTGCTTCTACAACACTTGCAATGGTCCTTGAAGTCCTGTTATGTTAACTTGTCAAGCACTATCAGTGATGAGCACAGTCTCCTAAACTGTGTCAAAATGGCGACCCTTCAACTTGAATTTCAATTTGGGAAGAGGATAAAGTCACAGGGTGCCAAATGTAGTGAGTAGGGTGGGTGGAGTGTGATGATTGTGCTGTTGTAGCCAAAAAAAAACCTGTGTGTAATCAGAGTACATTGATCAGGTGTACAGCACATTGGAGCACCCATATGCTATTGCAACACAGTTCATGTTATGCCCATTGTTCTCCCTCGGATTCCTTAGGATGCTACAGTCGATTCCTTAGGATGCTACAGTCGATTCCTTAGGATGCTACAGTCGATTCCTTAGGATGCTACAGTCGATTCCTTAGGATGCTACAGTCGATTCCTTAGGATGCTACAGTCGATTCCTTAGGATGCTACAGTCGATTCCTTAGGATGCGACAGTCGATTCCTTAGGATGCTACAGTTGATTCCTTAGGATGCTACAGTCGATTCCTTAGGATGCTACAGCCTTGACAGTTTAAACCCGGGGAATTAACTCCTAAGGCAGACAATGTGAATGTCAGAGAAATCAACAAGCATGCTCCTGAGCGTTGTACTACTAAGCAAGATTAGTGAGTTAGCAGAGTATGTGAAGCATAAAGCTGGAGTTTCCAGTATCACAAAGGCGGCTCTCTTCTAACCTGCTCAGTAACTTACGCAGCAGAGCTAACCTGGCCTGGGGCAGGTTATGTTCAGTTTTCAATTGGCTGTAAGCAGCTTTTCTCTTTAACCAAATCATTTCCTGACGTTCGTCTATCAGCGACTGATTCTCAGCTGATGAAATATGTTATATCTGCAAACTTGTTCAGCTGTATGTTACTAAAACCTCTGAATGAAGTGATGCAGTTTCAGTATCTCACAGTGTTTGTCACATTGCCATTGAACCTGACATGTGTTTAACTGGTGATACAGATTAGCATAAAAATGTTTTAATGTTTGGTTCACGACTGTTTTACACTGCTGGTACTGCAGCTAATAGAACACAGATACGAAAATCGTTTTCTCAGGCTCGAGTTTTAGATTTTGTTGAACCAGCTTACACAGAGAAAGCCTGGCTATGTCAAACTTCCTTTGTGATACAGCCCTATGATGTGCCCTGATCTGGTCTTGTCCAGTTTTGGAAAATGGCTTTTCAGCTGTGAAAACAGCTTTTTTCCCCCTCTCGGTAGTAGCCATCTGTGATGATCCTTGACGTGGACATTGCATGATCACGACAGATCACTGACAGAATTTAACGTTGACTCTCTGCTCCAATTTGAGGTCCATGGAGAAATTTCAAATGTGCACCTACGTAGTGTTCACAAAATGTGTGAAGCACAAGTTTAGCTGTTTATGTCACGGTTTCACATGTTCTCTTGATTCGTGACAGTTAGTGCTTACATATGTTGAATGTGTCTCACTATGACTCGCTCCATGCATGCACAGCAGAACAGTATCTGAACATTTGGATCACCCTCATATTAATCTGTTTACACGGGGAGAGTAGCAAGTCTTTAATTAATCAGTTAATCAGCACTAAATGTGTTAAACCTATAGGAGATTGTCAATACTTGTAACATGCTTTGCTGCTGTAGATCAAAACAAATTCTTGATACTAGCATCGTTACTGGAAACAACTTGAGTATACCTTTATGTTTTAGTTATTTCTTTACAAGGCAGTGATGGATTTTTTTGCACTACATAATCTGATTAATACACACAAGCTTCATGTCTTTTAACAATAAGTGTCTGTCAATAACTGGCTGTATTTCCAACTTATTTATAGCATTCCACTTTTAGTAGCTGTATTTACTAATGTATGCTTATTTTTTTTGCTGAGGCGCCTTCATTTGGTCTTTAATCTATCAATTCTTAGTAGAATTCAAAACGTCTTAAACAGTGGTTGTGAAATCTCCAGATCTATGGTCACTGAAAAGTCCCGGATTTGTCACAGAGAAAAAGATGGTGGAGATTGGGTGGCTGCTGTTTTGTTCTATAAATCTCACACACTGGCATATTCTGCCTGGCCTTTGGCTGCTGATGCATGACTCACTGGCTGGCATTCTGATATTAGAGAGGGAGAGAGAGAAAGAGGGAGGGAAAGAGAGAGTAAATGCTATTTGAAAAATGAAGAGAAGGAGAGAGAGCAAGAGCTGTATACTCTCATTAGTCGTTTGGTTTTCTAGCCAGCCTGGTTTTCTGGCAGAGCGGGAATGAGAGAGCAGAGCGGAGGAGGAGGAGGAGGAGGAGGAAAAGAGAACGAGAGGGAGAAAATGGGAATGCGAGAGAGACTGAGAGAGAGGGGGTTCTTTCTCCTGTGTCTGGCCTCTCTCCCATAGCAACAGCAGCTTAGCCACGTGAACGCCAGTTCCTTTGAGTTCACCCACTGCACAGAACTTAACTCCTTCACCACCAGATTACAGCAGAACACAGCAACGCAGATGCAGAGAACAGGACGGCACTCCAGACTGAACAGACATACAAATAATTTAGAATTTATCTGAGTTCATGAATGTTTCTCATTCTCTGTGACACTGAAAGCTCTAGGACTCGACGTCAGGATGGCCGAAATGCAACAAACTGTTTCATTCTGTGACGACTCGCGCCTGATCTGAAGAAAAGTACACAGTGTGACTTGCCATTCGATCCTGATTGGTGTCTCATAAATACAGGGAAAAGTCTTAAACAGCTGGATGTAGCAAACTAAACTGCAATTCTGTGTGTGACACTTCATCTGTCTGATGTTAAGACAAGTAGGCCAACAAAATGTGACTCGCTGTTGATCGTGACCCAGACTGATCTGCTCTCTCAGGGATCATTTATGATTCTAAGAATGTAAGGAAATTACCGGCGCTGTTGTTCCATGCGCAAATGTGTTCAACTTCATGTCTTTGGAGATGCTTATGGATCTCCAAAAAAAAAAAAAATGATACAAATTTAACAATAGGGTCATTCCAACAGTTTCTGCTTGACCATCTCTGATTTACTTGAAATTTTTATAGGCTGAAATATATATGTATATGTGTGTGTTTGGGCACTGAAATTTGAGATTCTCTCAACGACAATATCTCAGGAACTGTCAAAGATAAAAGCCTGAAATGTTCAATGCTATTTCTTACTATGCCATTGATTCAGAATCTGTAATATTGAACAACTAGACCAAATGGTCTCTGATTTGGGTGGATTGAAATATGAAGAAGAAAAATTGAGCATTGAGACTGCAGAGAGCAGCTGCAGAGAGAGAGAGTGAATGTTGGCTACATCAGAGCATTTAATTTATTTTTTCAATAAAAATAACAATACCAATATTAGACAATCTGTCAAATATCAATAATTGGTTGGGCCTGTAATCAGTCAATCCCTGGTGACAACAAAAATCATAGTGTGCTTTATTTTGGCTCAACCACATAAGGTCTGTGATGATTTGAGATTGAATACCGCAAAAATCTGTCTTTTAATTCTTTTACTCTTCAATTTGAAGCATCATACTATTCACTTAAGTGTTACATTTATCTAGTATTAAGACATCATTAATAATCTTACTGAAGAAAACATTTTTCAGTCCTTCTACTACTGTCAATACCAACATTCAATTTGGGAAAGAGTAAGAATAATCCAGACAGAGTTTGCCTGCAGGCTCCAGTTCACTAAACCTTCCCTGCTCTGAGTAATTTAAGTTGGAAACTGAAATTCTGAACAACACTTCCGAATATTTCAGCACCTATAGCTAAACAATCCGCTGGCAAATGGTTACGCTTAATTTTTTAACCTATATTCAAATAATTTAGTTAGCTCCTAGGTTAATGAGAGATTAGCAGTATGTTAACTAGTGGAAAACTATATTTCTTTACCTGTATGTGATGAATTTTCACTGGATGTTTTGACACCTTGAACATGTTTCTACTTTTACATGGCAGTGAGCATTGTCAGTATCGACTTTAGTGAAGCATAACCACACTTTTGAACACTTAGTTTTGTCTACAATAGTCACTAAGAGCAGAATGACTGTCTGGTGCTGCAATATTTGTCTGAGAAAATATAGAGTCGATTTGTTGTCACACCATGGTTTACAGGACTGTAATGTAGAACAGAATGGTGTGCAGTTATAAGGGGTAGAAGGTACTGGGCTATACCACTGTCTCAATGTGATTATTTCTGAGGTGTGTTTCTGAGTACAGTGGTCAGTCAGACATGGTAGAGGATTTCTGGAGAATTTAGAACTTCCCACTGTGTTTGGGTGCCGTTGATGAAAAGTATGTGCAAATCAAAGCACTTCCAAGTCTTGCATCTGTTGTAATGATGAATGATAAAGGAGTGCATGACAAAGCATCTCCTCACACAGTCGCACAACAAGCACCCATGTTGACATGTAAAACAAATTAATGTCACTTGAATTTCAAGAATGAATTGCTGACTGTAAAAAGTATGGGGATGAAAATAGTTTCTATGGGTTTCTTTGCACAACTTTGCTTATTTGCTTGTTCTTGATCTAAGTCTTGAAAAGCCAGAGTAGTACTTCTGAGAATTCCTACTCTGATATTCCACTTTGATCACAATTATGCGATTAGTTACCCTCATCCTGTTTTAATTAAAAGCACAATAATCATAATGAATATTCAGATTAAGAAGGCTGCAGTATCTGCTAAGTGCTGGGGCTGTTCGCACCGCTTCCACCCTGGTGTGAAGAGACTCCGTATTTGACGTGTCTCAGCTGGAATGTGAACCTCAATTAAACAAGTTAACTCTTGTTACCTGAGAGAAGAAAAATTCCCTTGCAAAGTACTCATTCTGTCATTGTCAGCATTCTCTCGCTCTCTCTGTTGGCGATCTTTCAGTTTGTACCTTGAGTCCGTTTCAGAAATGCACTCCTTTCTGTAAATCTAACGACATCTGAATGTTTTGGCTTCATGCTTGAATGAGCGCCCTGCTTAGTTTTTCTGTCATTGTTGTGACAGCAGTCTTACCAGGTTGAACCCAGTAATATTTATGCATCGCTTTCAGCATGGCACGAGTCTGAACTCCATGCACAAGCAATGATACTTTGAGTCATGTAAAGTGATTAAGGTAAGGCTTTTCTACTTCTCAGCACCACCTCTGTCATTCATTTAGCTTTACTAGGCTACAAACTGAAATGTCCATAAAATTTAAGTAGTAATACTGCAATTAAAACAGACACAACAGCTCAGTTTGATTACACGGAGCAATCACATATGTAATCTGTATTTTTTTTGGTGTCAGAATATTAACAGGATCTGAAGTTCAGTTTGATGCTTCAAGCTGTTATTTTTTTTGAATTTATTCAATACCTTCAGCATCAAACCTCCATATGAGGATCCATATGAGCATCATCCAAGCAAGATAGTTGCATGTATCTATGCACAGGGAACCACAGAGCTGGAAATTAATTACCTATAATAACAAACTGTCCCCGACATAGAGACAGGATTAGCCTGGGCCAAGAAGAAGAAGTCCCACTGTGTACTATTTTTCACGTCAGCTGTCAGTCATAGTTTATAAGCTGCAATTAAATCATTTGTTCCTAAGTATTTGTCTTCCGGAGTCCGACGCTCTATTACAGCTCTCAGGATACTTTTTATTTAACTGCTTGTCAAGTAATAGTGAGATTATTATCACGTGTTGAAAGACTTTTCAGTGATTAGGGAAGTCATAAATAGATTTGTTATTTTGACAGTTTGATAAACTTGCTATTAGTGTAACTAGAGTCCTCTTTTTATTATTGTATTGTTATGTATTATAGATAAGCCGTTGTGCGGTCCAGTCTTGTGTAAATGAAATGTTGTTTACCTTGACTCCCTCAGGCTCTATGGTCGGTTTATCTGAATGAAAATGCGAGAAACAGTAATGTTAAAGTGATTCAGTACCTGAATGCCATCACTTTATCTGAATGATGAAGCAGCAGGGCTATATGACCATGTCTGAGAATGGCTGTAGGTCATAAATTCAGTCTGAATTTCAGAGAACCATCTCAAATGTGATTTGGAATATAAATTTTTCTTTCAGAAGTCATAGAACAGCAGGATTTGGTGATTTTGAGGCTGCAGACACAATTTGTTATACTTTATTTTCACAGTTTTTCTGGCTGAATGTTGGTGTTTGTTGTACAGAAGTACTTGAACTGTTATTATCACAGTAAAAATCCTGTGAGAACAATTCTTTCATAAGTTTTATACTCGTGAACAGAGAAAGGTTTTATCAACACAACATACTGGCATTTACTTGATACCTGTTCAAGATGGAGCTTTTAATTCCGATGTATTGCTGGACAGTTTAATGAAACATATTGCATAATATTTAATTTGTGTGTAAAACCTGTGACACTGTCCACAGTGTTCTGATCATCCCATCAACATAACATTAGTGTCAAAAAAAAGTCATTTTCTCAAAAGATTGCTTTCTTTTGCTGTAAATAATTGTTGTATTTGTAACATATGATAGTGATTGTTTCAAAACAATGTCCTTGCAGAGTGATAGTCAAGAATGTTAATTTATATACAGTGTGTATGATAAAATAAAGCAATCTTAATTATGTTCCTATTTAAGTTTAGTTTGTATCTCTTAAAAAAAGAAAAAAATAATCAAAAAGTACAATTAGAATGCCATTAAAGTACTGAAACGATGAGCAGTGTCGGTAGGAATAATAAGTGCTGTCAACATCTTGGCGATATCCAGTGCTACTTTTGAGCATATCAGTTTATTCTTTATGTTGTAGTACTTAAAGCTGTGCTTGATAGTACACAGCTAGTATTGTTGTTGCAGAATGTATCATCTTTGAGCCGTCAGTGGCAGTCTGTCCAGCTTGTCAGACGAGCAGACTTTCTGTACTGCCGCTGTGCAGCCACCCAGCCAGACTTCTTTCCCTCCCTCAGCCGTCACTTTACCATCCTGTTAGTCTACATGGCAGTCGCTGCCTTAACCCTCAACAGTCACTCAGGCCTGAAAGAAAAGCCACATGTGGACTCCACATTTCTGTGCACAAATGCAGGGCTTGGATTTCTTTTTTAATATTGCAAAGGGACGGAGAGAAAAGTGAAGCGACTGGAGTAAAGCCCCAGTATGACACACCTTGAAACAATAATGTGTTGGGTGTGTCTCTGAGCTGTAAACCGTCACACATACACTCCGTGAGGCGAGGTTGTAGCAACAGAGTTGGGCAATATAATGAATCTTGTGAATGGAGAGCGAAGTGCTGTGATGACTTTATGTGTTGTGCTTTCTGATGGGGGCTCCATCAACAATACTGAAAAATATCTTTCAGGGAAATCCATTCAATCTGTCAAACTTCAGGCTTAACTTGTACATATTTTATTGAAGCCAGAGTGGTCTAAATATCATGTTAGTAGTGAAATGTTGGTCATCCACAGCCACTGCAATCTGAAGACAAAGTTTGCCTTGAGCTCCTCATGCTCCTACTGCATAAATACTAAGCTGTCGATCATGTGTACAGATACAGTTCATGCATAATGTTTTCAACTCGACTCAAAATTATTTAGAAGAAAAGATTTAGGTTTGTACAGACATTGTTTCATGAATCAAATGCGTGATGAGTGAACACTGCTGTTTAAGCCAAGAAACTGGTTACACCACATGCACTGTGAAAATTCCCTGTGTGCATGCACTGTCACACATGTTACAAAAAATAGGTCTGTATGATGAAAGAATTTACTGGAGTAACACCTGTATGAAAGAGTTTTGTGTGTGTGGGTGTCAGAACTGCTCGTTTGTGTGACGGTAGGGTTTATGTGCTTGTGTGTGTGTAAATGGTGACTCAGTGCTACGTTGCTATTCTACTTGGTAGTGTTAGTCTATGGTGTAGCCTCTACAACCAATAAGATGTTTAGACTCGAGAAGTTGTACAATTGAAGTGCAACGGCTCAGTGCATGGATATAAACACAGACACACAACACCATTCAAGACTGAAAAACTCAGTCATCACTGGAGCAAAACTTTGAGGTGCAAACTGTTTAACTTTAAGTTGGTGTGTAAACATCATGTACTGTAGATGTAGGTTGTGAAATAGCTTTGTAATGTGAATATGTAGTGATTTGCAGATCACAATCACACAATCAGCAGAATAGGCTGGTGAAAGGTGATGTTTCCAGATTGTTCAGATAAACAGTGAACTGGAAATTCATCATTCATTTTTTTGTTCACGATCCAGTTATGGTCAAGTAGGGCTGCGCAAAAATATTTGATCAATAAAGATGTGAACAATATCCACTGTGATTATTATTTGATATTAGGGACATCAGATTTTTATTGCGCTTTTACATTAAAATAAACAGCAGTGGTTTCACTTCCATGTTGTGCAGGCATCTGCTGCAGATTGGAGACATTTCCAGTCCAAACAGTAAGAGGAGGTGCAGCATGACCATGTAGAGAACACTTAGTCTGTACAATGCATACCTTTGTGGAAAGTAATTTTCACAGTGCAGTGTTGCTCATATGTCGCAATAATCCTTCTCCCCTTATCAATGTCTTCCATTGAAGGGGAAACGGGTCCCTGTGGTGCATTCAAACACAGTTGTGAAGGAGAAATTCACATGCTTTAATTAGTAAAAGCTCTAGCACTATTTAAAAGTCTGCAAATGCAAATAGATGTTCTCCATTCAAAATGTTACTAAAGTAAATAAATGCAATCATTATATGCAGTTATTATCACAAAAAATACATTTTATATAATATTTTGTAAGTTACTTAAGTGTTTTCTTTGTAAGAATCCTAATTTGTAAAGTATCTAGTAACTACAGCTGTCATATCAGGTCATATATAGTGAAAACTACAATATTTTACTATCGAGTACTGATTGATGTTAAATCAGTTGGTGCCAATTTAGGTGTATTTGAGAGCATCTGGGTGAGAGAGTGTTACGTTAGAAAGAGAGAGTGAGACAGTGGGCTTGTCTGTTAACAGCTCCTCCTCTTCATGCACACTCTGAATCATTATATGTGTGGGTGGGAGGATTGTTGTTGGCTTTCCTTCACGGGATAGAATCAATCTGGAGTTCCCAAATACTTAGCATCATGAGCACCTCTGTACAAATGAGTCCAAACGGATGTGTTTATGCTAATGATAGGTAAGGTAGACTATCAGTTTTCTTTACTCAACTCTTCATTAAACATGTATAAGCCTAACTCTGCAGCGATAAGAAGAGACAGAGAAACACTGCTGCAGCTTTGGGTGAACAGGGTTTTTATTTCCTTTTCTAGGGCAGCGCACACAACACATAACAGCTGAATTACTTTTACTAAAACTAGGGCCCATCTACACACTTTATGGCTGTAGCATGATCCTTACTGTGGTTTTCTTTATGTGTTGGAAATGTTACTTCTCGCACAGTCACTCACTTCCTACAACATGGGCACACAGTTACAAAGTCACATGATACTTTTAAAAACTTTCTAACAATGTAAATCTTGATTATTAGCAATCGAGAAAGGCTGATTCCCGATATCTGAAACTGAAAGACATTAGAAGTTATTCAACAGCATGTGGTAGCAGGGGACCTGTCACTCATAACCACACTACTTAATTAATAAGGTTTACAATTACTGAATTAATGTATATATTCATCAGATATCTATTAACAGCGTGTTATGTATGAAACCTGTCATGTCTAAATGTGCTTCTTCATGAATAAGGATTACTATAAGTGAAAATGTAAAATACAAACAGGACTGATGACATTTAAAGATCACTTGACGCTACGATGCTCTCCTGTTTACTGTGAGATCAATTGATGTAGATCAGTAATAGTTCTGTCTGTTCTTCTGTTTTGTCAATTCTTTTTGTATTCTACCACTTTTATTGTCTACTAATGCACATATCTTACAGCATTATTACTTTTTGATTTCCAGACTCTGTTTCAGGGTGATTTGCTTCTGCCTCCTATCTTAGCTGCCACTGTCAAAGAAGCTAATATGAATGATATGTGGAGATGGCTGGGCTTCTTTCTCAGCTTTTGCAGTTTGTGTCTCTGATAGAGAGACTGTCAGTCCATCTGTCTGTCAGTTAGAGCAAGTTGTTAAAGTTAATCTGACTTTAGAAAGATGCTACAGTGCTCCAGATAGCGTCAGCCACAGGCTAAGAGGCACAGCAAACCTCTTAGTGATAGCCTTAGCCTAGCACCATCAGCTATGTAGTTTCAACTGCACCACTTGTTAACAATTCCATCTAAATTATTGGGGTATTTTCTGTATAACAGGCACACTGAGAATGTTTGTGGTAGAGCCTCAGCGGAGTCATGTGATGATCGGCGTTGGTTTATCTGTCTGTGAGCAACATTACTCAATAACAGACTAATGGATTTGGATGAAATTTTCAGGGAAGGTCAGAAATGACACAAGGACCAATTGATTAGATTTTGGCAGTGATGCAGCTTGTAGTCTGGATCCACGAATTTTTGAAAGATTTCGTCCATTGGAAATGGTACAACGACTGAGCAGCCTTGGCAGAGAACGGCGCTCTCTGAGTGCTTTTCTAGTTAAACATTCAACCACATCTGCTACCTAGCCTTCCAACGACAGTTCACTAATTCATCAGAGCTGCTCTGCTCTGCACATGCGCTCTCTCTGTATAAACACTAGTTGAATTTAAAATTGAGAAGTTTGGACATAGTGTTTATAACTGAAATTACATTTTTGTTATTACAGGCAGTAAGGTACATAAAAACATCGAATTGTGGAATTCCAGATACCGATACTGTTTCAAATGTGAATGGTGCACAACACTTGGAATAGTTTTGATCTACAAGTTGCAATTCACTAGTCATGTACATTTAACAGTCACAAGCATCTCCTTCAATAGAGAAATGTACCAGTCTAGCTGTATTAATCCTACCCCCACATACTCTGTATGAATGTGTGTCCCGCTTAGCTGAGAAGTGTGCCGAGTCAAGCAGAGAGAGTTGTCTTCAGTGTTTGGCAAATATTTGCTAAACAATTGATGTCAAAACACAGAGGAGTTGCAATGACTGCACAGATACGATGGAACGGGCTACTTTGGAAAACACTGACCGCAACAGTTTGGCAATTGTGCAGTCAGAAATGCCACAGAGATATTTAGGGCACAAAGGAATGACCTGTGTTCAGGGTGTGCTTTTTACTTTTTAGCAGAAGATGACTAGAAGTTAAATTGATTACCGTACTTTCTGGACTATAAGCCGCTACTTTTTTCACGCGTTTTGAACCCTGCGGCTTATACAATGATGCGGCTAATGTATAGATTTTTATAGGTGAGCCTCATGCCGTCAGTACGTTTAGTCTCGTCACATCAGACCAATGAAACTGTTCGAATTAAATCAAATGCGCTCACACTAAATTCTTCAGATCAGTCATTTTGCACTTCATGCACACACCCTCATCACAGAAAACCCATGAAGAAATGCATATGATCCAGCTTTTAAGTTAAAGGCTATCGATCTGCCTGTCAAAGAAGGAAATAGAGCTGCTGCACATAATGAATCCATGGTGAGACGGAGTCGGCAGCATGAAGAACTGACTCGATGCGTTTCACTGCCGTGTTACAGGCACTGTTTGGAAAAAAGCATTTATTTAATAAAAAGTTAAAAAAATCTTTCTGTGTGAATATCTCATGTTACAACGTGGGCACCTGCGGCTTATAGCCAAGTGCGACTTATGTATGTACAAACTTTTTTTCTTTTTAAATTTAGTGGGTGCAGCTTATATTCAGGTGCACTCAATAGTCCGGAATTAGTCAATAGACTTATCAATCAATAATTGGTTAATTAATAACACAAAATGAACCCAGTAGACATCATTTTTTGTCATGATTGCGGTCATGTGATATACATCCCTCCAACAATGAAGGTCATTGTGACATAGGCTGCCTTTCTGACACATGAAATCGTGGCTGGCCGGTAGTCATTTAGGGTCATGGAACACCTTCCCATGGTTGCCCTTTACTAGCTAAACTCCCACAATGCTCTCTGCCTGCCAATACAGAACTGACTGGAGGCCAAGTGATGTCTCCTCGGGTCGCTACAGTGTTAAACAGTAGAAACAACCAGGTACTACAGCTAATGTACATTACATTTTACGACATGCATGCCATCTGCCATATTGGATAATATATGGATGGAACACAAGATTGTTCCTTGAGAATCTGGGGCAAGGTTCCTTCTCCACACATGCCTATCGGTGCGTTGAACTGTCAAGTGTTTATTGTGTGTGTGTGTAATTTTAATAGCTTATATGAAGGGATTTGTCTGCAAATGTATAGGTGTGAGAGGACTATATCATCTATGGGTGTGTGTGTGTGTGTCTGGACCCGCTTGTGTCTACATGACAACTTTGTGTCTGCATGTGTGCATAATCATACTTGGCTTGTGAGCGCTTGCTTTCTGTCCGTGTCTGTGTGTGTCTGTCCCTGTGCAGCAGATGATAGAAGGGAGGGGTGTTCTACTGCTGGCTCCATTGATTGGTTCCATACAGACTGAAACTTGACCTTCACAGCAGATGTCTGTAAGGCTGCCAAAGAGACACACACACACACACACACACACACACACACACACACACACACACACACACACACACACACACACACACACACACACACACACACACACACACACACACACACACACACACAGAGTACACAAGTCTACCCTTATTATGCTGCTCTAGCTTAAACTATTTCTCTTTCTATGTGTATTGCAGTCTAAATATCTCATCAGCTGTATCTTAATCTGTGCGTTTCTCTCCTCATTGCTTATATGATTAGTTAGGGTTATCTGACATTTCAAAGTTGACCGGCTTCCATGTAACACAGAACAGGCAATTCACCAATCTCTTGCAGTCAGTTAGAAGAACAGATTAAGCATGAAGTATAACGGATAGTGTGCGCTATCTGAGGGTGCTCTGCTTGGAGAAGTTGCAGTGCCGTCTGAGTTGCAGTAATGCCAGTGGAACACCGTGCATCACCTTTCTGTAGTATTTCACAGCTCTCGGATAACTTTAGTGTGATGGAGGGAGACCGTTTTCAGCGCTTCTGCATACTTGTCTGTTGTGTTTTTCTAATAAGAAACCTCTGGGTTAAACCACTCTAGATTGTACAGATAAGATGAACAAAGAGAACTGAGGCTAATACTGCTACATAAAACGTACTAATCTTGGCTCGACAGCTATGACCCTGCTATCAATACTTTCACTCGCAATGTCACTTTTTCTGTACTACTTCTTTTCTACATTTTATATTTATTTATGTTTATAGGGTTTATTATCCGTAATATCTTTATTTTTATAAATGCTGTTGGCCTTAGATTTACATAGTGGATTGTAGTTTTCTCAGGTTGTTATAGGTACCTGAGAAGATCTATAGTGACAGCATGACTTGGTGTCCTGTTAATGTAAAACTATTACCCAGAACCAAGTAAGACAGCTGTTCTGCAATACATTTTTCAGACATACATGTAGAGAATACACATTTTTGGTGTCTTTGTGGAGCTTGTGGTGCCACACTACAGCCTACCCTCTTGCAGTACCTTACCTGAGCTTTACAATAAAGCTTGTGTCCACCTATGAAACAACAGGGCACAGCTTGAATGCACAAACGCCTTATTGGCTGCGTGTCTAATGCTTGCAACCAAACAATTCTCAGGTCTGCTTTAAACAAGGATTAAAAAAAAAAAAAAAAAAAAAAACACATGAAAGAAAGAGACAGAGGCGTGCCGCTCACAACTGCTGCTCCGAGTAACATTTTCCCCGACCTCTTAAATTGTTGTTGTGTTGACTGGCACAATTTGATTGGAGAATGACGCTGGGGTACCGGTCCAATCAATGAGGAAAAGAATCAGGATGGAGGAGGAGCAGTCAAAGTGACAGGCTGAGCAGGGTCTGAGTGCAGACACCAGTGTGAGACATGGGCTTGGACATGATTATTTACATGCAAAACCAACACTTGGTTAATCACCCTGTTGGAGACCCCTCAGTTGACTGAGAGTCTTCAGGTTAGGTGTTTCTGTTGACCTGGGAACTCCTTGGGATCCCCTGTAGGACATGGAGAACATGACTGGGGAGAGAGATATGATGAATGAGCAGCTTCACCTGCTGCCTGCAGGACCTGATCCTGGATAAACAGCAGAAGTTGGATGGTTGGATGAATGGATGGTGCAATTTGTAGTTTGACAGTGTGATATTACATGAATGGCATGTTTTCACTGTAACACTATTGTTTCTGGTGGCTAGCTCCGTTAAACTGCTGGTCAAAGTTGGCAAAGCGGTGAATACAGCAAAAGTGAGTGGGATGAAAGTGGAGAGTGACCATGTCAGTTGTCACACAGCTATTCAGCAATGAGTACATGACGGTAAGTAAGTTGATGGACATCCATAATTCAGAAATGTAAAGCAGAATAAACTGATGAATTGATTTCAGGTGTTATTTTGTTAAAATGTGCGTGTCTTTTGCCTTTTTACTAGCAGGTTGTTGCCTTTATAAGAATGGCTTTGTGTGTGTGTATGTGTGTGTGTGTGTGTGTGTGTGTGTGTGTGTGTGTGCGTGTGCGTGTGTGTGTGCGTGCGTGTGCGAGGGAATGCGAACGTGCTCCCTTTTGCAGGAGGCAGGCTATGGGTGTGCATGCGCTCTTTTCGAGCCAGAAAACATGCAATTTGAAACGGTGGGATGGTGGAATTTCAAGCCCACATGCTGTAGCAGTAGACAAAGACACGTGAGCCAGTTGACCTCAAACCATCTCTGAGAGGGGGGTGGGGGGGAGGCAGCACAGTGGTGAAATACAGGCACAGTCGGTAGAAATGAGTGTATGAAATGGAAGAGGGGAGCAGCGGAGAAAGAGGCCTTAAACAGCGTAAGACACCTTTTAAAGGAGAGTGAGGTCTGGGGAAAAATGAAAGGAGGCAACAGATGGCGAGAGAGGAAAAACAAAAGCAGACAGAACCCAAAGCGACAATGAGAGCAGAGCCTGCTGGTGACATAACATGCCCTGCAAATGTGTTTCTCAAACGTCACCAGGGGCAAGGTTCAGGTCCCTAGCGCCATTTACGAACAGCACCGAGCTTTGTGGTCCCCTTCCCATAGGGGACACCAATACAAACGGTGTTCCCAGTCCGATCAGCCACTTGAAGGAGAGAGGGGGATATGGAGGTTCACTGTGTCTGGTTTCAATTAACATGCTCAACAATCCTGCTGTGTTTGTCTCTTGGCTTCCACACATGAACATGTGAGGGGTGTGTGTGTGTGTGTGTGTCGCTGATATTACATGTAGTGGTTCTTTATTTGGGCTTGGGACTCATCTCAGTTCTACAGTATATGAAGAAGTGAGAACGCCACTGTGTAACAGCAATTAAAAGTCAGCTGATTCTCATTTGTACCACCTTAAAGTAATTGGATTGTTGAACAATAAGGTGTTTCAACTTATGTGCAATGAAACATAACAGTTTAGTTTTCCTTTTAATATGAGATTATTTTCCTCAGTTTTATCCAGTCCAAGTCTCATCAAATCAAGGAGTGTTTACCCTGTAGATTACAGGCTTCTTCCATGTTCTTTCTTGTATGCCGTCCATAGAGGTTGAGATTATGCACGATCCTTCACACTGCTGAGGTCTGAAGCACCTGTCTATCTGTTTTTCAGAGGTAAATTTTGCCTGACTAATTATTGAAGCTCATATTTAGCATTTTTCCAATGATTGGTCTCATTATTTTATTGACCAATTATTAAAAAATAGATAAACTGTGTCACTCTGGCTCTGATGCAGCTGGCTGTCTCATAGTCACTTTGTGGTCTTAGCAATGTCCTGCCCACAGCATTGTCTGATTGGTTACATGTCACAAGTAACAGCCAATCACTGAAGCTTATTGTTTGTATTGTTGGTGTATTGACAGGGCAGAGCAGCTGTGGTGAATTGGCAGAGCTGTGTTTCAAACATGAGGCAGCAGATATTGCTGAAGTTGTAATAAACACTGCGTTCTTCCACAAGCAGTTTCCCTATTCCACCGGAAGTTCTGCAGTGATAGAGTTGTTTGTGTCAGCTGGAGCTTATCCTCCCAGTGGAGCTAGGGTAATGTTATTACTATGAGCTTTCCTCTGCCTCTTAGCCAGTGGCTACGATATCCAGAGTACCCGTAGCATCTTTCTAAAGTAGCATTAACAGTTTGTTTTACCAGGAGATGCGTGTCTCTAGCAGAGACACAAACAGGACATAATAGGGCTAACACCTAGCGGCTATGTTGAAAGGCAGCAAGTGATTACCCTGAAACAGTGACTGGACAGCAATAACAAATATTGATTTAAGATATGGGCCTTAGAGGGCAATAAAAGTGATAGAACAGGGAAAGCAGACCTGAGACCAGCTGTTCAGTCTCAATCAGTCAATCTGAGTGAACAGAGGAGAGCGTTCAGTAATTCTATTTGTGTTAATAAGGAAGAGTAGTTAATATGTTTTTAATGTATATTTTACTGCTTTCTCTGTTTTAAGTTACTGTATTGTTTTTAACTTATTCTCTTGTTTTTACTGTGAAGCACTTTGGTCACCCGTTAGACTGCTGTAAAGGGCTATATAAATACACTTTGATTGATTAATGACAGATTCCCTGCTATCACATGCTGTCAGATATATGCCATTTAATGTCTGTCAGTTCCATATATTGATTGTCTACCTATCTTGTTCATCAGTTATCATTATCATATAATATAGATGTCCTTAATTTTAACTAGGTTCTAAGTTTTAAAATGTTCATAATTTTTACTTTAAATTTACTAACCGTTAACCAGAGGTTGTATTCCTTTTGTTTGATTTAAAGCAAGAATCAACACACATTAACACATTGGAGGATTTTGGCAATCATGAGATGGGTAAAAAACAAACAAAAAAAGTTTAAGTTTTTAAAATTTCAGATGAAAATGATAGGGAGGTTTTTGTTTGCATTTCTGAGTATGAGAAGTTACAATAGTTCACTGCAAACAGACTTTTTTTTTTCTCCTGACAAGGCAGAATGTCTGTCCTGCTGCTCTGCTGGATCAGTGTCAACCACACACACACACACACACACACACACACACACACACACACAGACTTTGTTAATGTTTGCGTCAAATAGTTTTGGGTTGAGTCACAGTTCTTTGTGTCTCCAGCTCTCTGTGTGATTTATTTTTTTTGGCAACAAGCTTTACAGTACATATTTAAATGTGCAAATTCTCATTGAAGCAGACATTGCTGGTGATTCAGTTTTAACTAAATCTACAGAGAATAGGGAACATGAGACGTTTTACTTTAGATTAAAAGCCACAGTCTAAAATATGAAAACATTGTTTCTTCTCATCATTCAACAGTTAAGCTGGTCGTTTGTCTCTTTTTAAAATGTGGATGCAGGTTTCCATGGTTTTGACTTCACATACCCAGCAGTGAACAGCATTTGTAATAGCAAGGCCATTTTTACATTTTGGGTGCCAGAATAGCTGTGAGGTTTGAGTCCTATGCGCCATGTAATTAAGCTAAACTAAATTTAAACCAAACTGTGATTGCATTTACTGAACCAGAAACACAGACAGTGCTACAGCTTGTACACATTACATGCATGCTGTATTCTTAGACATATTTACATATGTGTGTTTATTGGTTACTCTTGCAGTGAACAAGAGGAGGCAAACTAACTTTAGAATGAGAGCTTCTGTGCCCACATTTGCCTGTCTGAAAGACTTGTTTGGTTTTGAACTTGGGTACACACATACAAGGAAACACATGCACAATGGCCTCGCCACATCAGGGCTGACAAGTGGACGTAATTATTCAGAATTATGAAAAACCATTTTCCATGATGTCATCACTGGCCCTGACATGAACCCAGAAATATCCAGCTTAGTTTGGAATGGCTATCATTCAGTCTGCCACCAACCTCATCTGTGATAACGTCACATTTAAACTCCATGCGGGAAAGATGGAGGCATATAATGGAAATGGATAGAAGCATAATAAATGGAGGAATAAGTACAGATGACACAAAAACAGAGGGAAGGAGTACATGCTAAAGTGCAGTGAGTGTGTGAGGAGGAAGAGAAGTGTAGAGTGCAGCAGTGTGTTAGCGCTTGCAGGGCAGTGCGAGTCAGACTCTAACTGGAGGTCAGCCAGGCTGTTGTCTGCCTCGTCTGCTACATGGAAGCCTGCACACTGCTTCATCAGCAGCTTGATTCAAAGCTCACGCTATCATCTGTCAAGGTCCTGCCATCTTTGACAACAGGCTCCTGATAACGTTTATTAAAATCACAATCAGTTTAATCAAGCAGTTTTAAATAGTGCGTAAACAAGCAGAGGAATTACCAGATGTTAGGACTATCCCCATACTACAACTAGAGCTGAAACAGTCCTTTAACTCCTTAATCACTGCCAGAAAAGTGCATTGTAAATGTACTCATATTAATCATTTGTCATTTGTTCACAATTCCTGCTCCCAGTAACTCTGTCTGGATTTTGTGCAAAAGAAAATGTAACTTCTTCTGGTATATTGCACATGTCTGCAAGACATATTTATCTCAGACACCTTCATTAACTGTACTCCAGAAACACCACCAATAACTATCAAGAATAGTTTCACCTTCACAGCAAACTTCACCATATCTACCCACATAGTGAGAAATCACAAGTTTTTTTGTTTACCTTATAATTTCATTTACCCTTAATTTGTAAGTGCCTTAAGTAGTGTTTTGATAGAGACATAAAAAAAAATGACAAAAAATCTTAAGGAGTAAACCTTTGGGTGATTCAGCAAGAGAAATTATTCAATGAGGATTCTGTTTTGAACAAATCTAAATAGAACCCTCAGTCCCACCTGGCTGCTGTCCCTGTTTGTTCTCAGGTTTTGACTCTGCTTCTGTGAAACCATAGTGTCATACCATTATTTATGAAATACAGGAAATTCTGTGGGTTGCGTATATTGACGTGGCTCACATTTGCTTTGTGTACAGTTCTGTATTTATTTATTTTTTTTACCTTTGTTACTGACAGATTCCTTTTTTTTGCATCCCCACAGATGACTGATAGGAAATCCATAGTGGAGAGAAAGCACTAATTTCATAATACAGACACTGTAGGACTGCTTAATCTGTCCCCTGTGGATGCGAGTGTGTGGTTATACACGTGTGCTACTAATGCCTGGCTAAACCACTGTACTATTTAGGTCTACTATCGAACAGATGGTAGCTAGCAAGCTTCAGCCGCCTCTGTCTGCTTGTGTGTGTTTGTATGTGTGTGTGTGTCCATGTATGTGCGTTTGATCTGTCCTCTTTTTTTGCTTTCCTACCCTCACAGTTGGGCTGAGTTAAAGGGACTAAGGTGGTGTGTGTTGAAGGGATGATTCAGTTTCTTTGAAGTGGGGTTGTACGAGGTACTTATCAATAGTCAATGTATGACCTACAGTAGATAACGGTCAAAATGTCCCTAGTTTGGAGAAGCAGACCAGAAGGACCGACACAGAAGTTAAGCCATGAAGTGCTGTGGATGGGGTCAGCAGCAAAATTCCTTTTTACTCATTTAAAAAAAACATGATCAACATGAGCATCAGAACGCTCTTTTGCTCAAAAAATCCAGAATTATTTTCATGACCCGATGAAAGCATGTTGAAGGAAATCTAGAAATCACAGCCTGTAGGACTTCCCCACCAGCCTGTGAGGATAACGCCTAAATCAACAAATATTTTGGATTGGCAGACCCTGACGACATACCAACGGCGGACACTGAGAATGAGCAGATAAGATGGTACAGGTCCTAACTTACATTTTCAACACCTCACTGAACCAAAATGTTGTCCCATTATACTTCAAGACTGCCACCATCCCACCAGTACCAAAGAAACTCACAATCCCGTGTCTCAGTGATTACTGGCCCATAGCACTCACTCCATTCTTGATAAAGTGTTTTGAGAGACCTGTCAAGGATCACACAATGTTCAGACTTCCCTCCCCACACTTGACCTGTACCAGTTTGCTCACCACCCTAACTGCACCACAAAGGTTGCCGTATCCTCTGCACTCCATTTGAGCCTGGCACATTTGAAGGAGAAAAATACTCAAATGCTGTTCTTGGACTTCAGTTCAGCATTCAACACATTCATTCCTCACATGGTTGGCAAACTGGGTTCACTGGGCCATGCAGCCCTTTGTGTAACTGGCCACTGGAGATCCTTACTGACAGCCCACAGTCAGTGAGGGTTGGAAACAGCATCTCCAGCACCATCTCTCTGAGCATAGGTTTGCCTCATGGCTGAGTTCACTGCTTTTCACCCTCACCCGTGACGCCTTTGCCAAGTTTAGTATAAACTCATCATAAAGGATGCAAATGGCACAACAGTTGTGGACCTCATCTGGGAAAACACACAGGCCTATAGAGAGGAGGTTAAACATGTTGTGAACCAGTGCAACCTGGTCCTGAATGTTGACAAAGTAAAAGAAATCATTGCCACTTTCAGGAGAAACTGGGCCAGACTCACAACATTCAACATCAAAAACGGCACTGCAGAGTCTGTCCAGAGCACAGACTTCCTGTGACTCACAATCTGTTTTGGTTCCTAAACACTGCATTTCTTCTCAGGGAAGCCCAGCAGGAATTACACTTTTTACGATGGATGAGAAGGGCAGACCTCCCATCCTCCTCATGACTTTGTACAGAGGAACCAGCGAGAGTGTTCTGACCAGTTTCATCTCTCTCTGTTGAGTAGTGCAGAGAAACTCATTGGGACCTCTTTTCCTTCTGGACAGGATATTACACACAAATGCTGTTTGACTACCAGCATTATTATTGACCCTTCCCACCACCATCCTAGACTGTTTACTGTGCCACCCTCTGGCAAGAGACTCTACAGCATATCAGATTGTTGAACTCACACAAATGTCACTTCTTCCCAAACACATTCTAACACCGTACCTGTATCTAAGACTGTACCAGACTGCTTTTATGCAATATATAAGGTTTAATATGATGTTTGTATCCTTCTTTATTTTCTGTTTATATCACGGGCGGGTGGAGATGGACAAAATTGTTGTTGCCAAAAATCCTGTGTGCAATCACCATGCTGTGACTGTTATCTAAACTAGTAGATATAACTGTTACTGCTATTTAAACTACCGCACCACATTTCAGTTTGTTTGTTCTTTTAAAAAAAAACGTCAGGACAATACAGTAGCAGTCTGAAGCCTTGATCATACTCTGTTGTGGATGCTCACATGAACGTGTAGTTGTTAGACTTTTGTTTTAAATCATAGGATCCTACTTGGAGGATCCTGTTATACACAGTGCAGTAGGTTGTTGAATGTATTCCGAGCATGTACACAGATGCTGAGCATCTGCATTATTGCCCTTCTAATGTAGTCAGTGTGCTGACATAACTTTTGGGCCTCATAGGAATGTCCACTGACTCTTTTTGGACTTGGGGAGAAGACAAAATTTATATCACACTGACCCTTGTGTACTTGTGGACACAACTGGTGGACTAAGTCCCAGTGCTAAACCACATAAATATAGAAGAAAACAATGAGAATGCTTCTTGTTTGCTCCTGACCCGGTGCGCCCTCTGCAGTCCTACAGACTTCAACTGTGTTTATGTTTACTGTGTGCTCCAAAAGTGTGTGATCCTGGTTATGTATTGTCAGAGTAGGAACTGAAAATATGAATGGAACTTGGAGAAGGGTGTATGAACCGATTGTCAACTGTAACTGTGAGCTCAGTCTCTCCAGTCATTCCATTCTCTGATGCCCACTGAGTCTAGGGAGAGGAAAACAGTTTTCATAACTGTCCATTGTTTTGGGAGTGCAGTTTCCTCTTCACTGTTAGAGCAAACACACACACACACCAGAGACGATGAGTGTGGCTAGTTGTTGAATAGACATCGTGGTTAACCTTCTTTGTGCTAAATACTATGGGATTCATCAGCAGCATGAAATGATCAGAACTGTTCAGTAATGTCAAAGAGTGGGAATATTTGGGCACCTCACGATTCAATAACGATTGCAATTCAGGGGCTACGATTCAATTATAAATCGATTATGGATGCATCTTTATTTTATGTATATTGTGGAGTATCGGGATAGCCGTGTTGGTGAAATAGTGTTGGGATGGTGTATCTGGGCTCCAATGTATGCAGCAGTGCATAGATTACATATACAGTGGCTATTGTCCAGTTCACTTCCGCCATCGACGTTGTAGGAGCCAAAGTGTTTCCACACCTCTGTTTTTAAACTAGAAGGAGCTGTTCAGATCTCATGGCGAGGTGGGTGGCGGTCAGCCAGGTTTGTTTTACTTGTGCGTCGGTGTGTTTGCTCCAGGTGCGCATCCTAAAGTGTCCCTGAGATGACGTGTACTGCGCTTCTTAGTTCAGCATTATGTAGAACTTTGTGCATTACTTTAATTAACAGATTTAAATAATCAAAATGTGGGCATTTGTAAATCGATTCAGATTCGTCCAAGTCCGAATCGCGATGCATCGAAGAATCGGAAATTTACCCCTCCCCTAATTAATGTCTGTAACGTGGTTCTGCATTTTGATCTCATCTGTTAGGCTATTAAACTGTTGCTTCTACTTCATAGCAGATTGAATGTGGGTTTCTTTCTAAAGCATTCCGTGTTATATGTCCATGTTGTGTCTTAAAGTGTTTAAGGGGAACGTATAGGCTAATAATGGCCTCAGTATTGATCCAAGTAATAATAAATATCCTTTTATCTTTATTCATATAATCATAGTCGGTCGTTTGGAAATATTTTGGGTTATAGAAAGAATGATGTTGAAAACGGGTATTGTGTCTGTCACTGGCTGGGGCTGTAGCTGCAACAGACAGCAGTCCTCTTTCCCCTCAGATATTGTAAATCAGTAAGCTGGAACGCGGGACAGATGGCATCTCATAAACCCAGTGATTTGCTGCTATTTTAATGTAGGAAATGAAAATAAGGTTGTATATAAGCTGTGTCCAAATAAACTGAGATAAGCACTTGACCAGGGCAATGTATAACAATGTTCAGCACAAGTGTGTCAGCATTAATCTGCAAAGATATAACATGGTTTATGCCCAAATGCTGGATAATGTGAAAAGAGAACGCTGCTCGTTACAGCAATGGTTGTGCAAGATTTCACTCTGCTTTGTTTTGAGCAAAGGCTTCCGAAAGTTAATAGAATATATTGAGTTTAAATAAAGGGTGCCGCAGCGCAAAATGATCACATCCAGATTAGAGCACAACCAGTGTTTTCCTGTTTTTGGTCTAGTCAGCTCTTCTGCATTTGAATTTCCATTTAATTATCCTGGTAATTAGATGCAAGGAACATCCCTAGTTATTAACCACCCAGCCAAATTTGAATGATTAAGAAAAATCACCAAGCATATGAAATCAGGTTTCAAAATGGTGAAAAAGTACCCAGCATTCTCTGCTCTGGAAATACAAGGCTGTCTGCTGAAGACTGGCCAGGAAGATGGTCAGTTTGGCCATGCTCATCAGTATCAGGACTGTCCCAGTTGTTTCTGGTGAACTTGTCGTACTATCTGGTGTAAAGTGGTCACTGCAAAAGTGGGTGTTGGTGTTCCCCACTTTGGCTCTATAAATATGACTCTTCAGAAAATTAATCAAATTTTTATCAAATTCAAATGAATAGACTGAACTTTTCAAAAAATTCTGGCATCCAGAAAAGATGCATTTGCTGGATGAAGGCCAAGATTATACTTATAGCCTGATTTAGACTAGATTAGATTTTTTTCTTTTCCACTTTAGTTGTGTGTTTTGGGTCTTAATCTTGTTGGAATACCCAACTGCATCTCAGACCCAACCTTCTGACTGAGGATTTTAGGTTATTACTCTGCCAAGGAACGTGACGGAGTTATGTGACGATCTGCATACGTTTGTCTGTGAATCTGTCTGTCTGTGTGCAACATTACTCAAAAACAGACCAACAGATTTGGAGGAAATTTTCAGGGAAGGTCAGAAATGACACAAGGACCACTTCATTAGATTTTGGCAGTGATGCGGCTTATAGTCTGGATCCACTGATTTGTTAAGGATTTCCACTTGCGAGATATATCGGCCAGTACAGCGTCACCGTAACCATGACAACAAGCAAACGCTTTGCCAGTTGCCTGCTGACGGTCACGATTGCGTTCCTACTATCAATCGACCACTGCCGACTTATCAGAAATGATACGAGGAACAATTTAATAAATTGTGGGAGTATTTCTGAGTCCCATCAATTAACGGTGGCCACTACATATTTAGGTCACGCGATTCCGTATCCGTACATAACGTACAGATGCATAAACACACGCCTGCGCTCAGCACAAGGTCAGGGAATGAACAGTCTTGGCGGAGTACTGCGCTCTGTGGTTTTCTTGTCTTGAAGAACGCGGAGGTAATCCTCCTCCTTCAATATTCTGTTGATTTTTGAAAAGCACCATTTCCATTGGCAGCAAAACAGCCCCAGAGCATTATAGTACCACTACCATGCTCAGTGGAAGGTATTGTGTTCTTGTGGTTAAAGGCCTCACCTTGCCTCCTCTAAACCAAAATATTTGCCAATACAAAATAGCTCCATTTCTGTTTCATCCAATCAGAGACCTTTTTCCAGAAGGATTTTCTTCGCCCATGTGATCAACAGCAAACTTCAGTTGAGATTCAAGCTGCTGCTTCTGGAGCAAGGCTGATGAAAACACTTGACTGTGAACACTGACATCTGTGTTCGAGCAGCTTCTAAAACATTGCAGAGCTGCTTTTTGGTGATTCTTGGTTGACTCTTAGCCATCCTGACCAATCGTCTCTCAGCAGCAGGTGATAGTTTGTGTTTTCTTCTTGATCGTGGCAGTGACACAACTGTACAGTGCACTTACAAACAAGTGTTTGATCCGTAGCTGCTTTGAAATGGCTCCCAGTGACTTCCCTGACATTATCAAGTCATTGATTTGCTTCCTCAGATCTGTGCTGAGCTCCGGAGACTTTCTCACTGTAGTGTATTTGACAGTCTAGTGAGTGCATCAAATAGGCCGTAGTTAAATTTGCTTACAAAATTCACCAGCTGTAGTCAATCGTAATCAATCATGAGAACTTAATAGGCCATACGGCCAAGAAAATTAGATTGACATAACTTTCTACATCACCAAAACTGATCATTCAAATTTGAACACAAGCAGATATACACATAAAAGTGTAATAATTCAAAGACAGAAAATAGAAAAAAATTACAGTGGGAGCATAACTTACTAGTTTAGGTACAGGAGCATAATTAACACTTCCTTTTTTTTTTTTTACAAATAAAATTGACTACAGCAGCAACCATAAACTGTTTATGCAGTCATGTGTTTGTGTGTGAACAGTAATATGGCCTTGTCTCTCATAGATCACTGTGAATTATTAAGTGGGGAAAAAACTGTGAAGAATGACAGAGGAGGGGAATACTGTTTTGTAGACATTCAGCTCTGAATACGACACCAGACGTTGTGTATGCAATTTATATCCAAGAAGTTAAACATACACCCTTATGGTTCTGCATGGCTCTCTGGCATTTACATACAGTAATACTCCTGGAAGAATTCTGGTGTGTGTACGTCACAATCAAGAAAGTAAAAAAATACCAGGATTCCTGTGTTATTTGTACATTCATTCTTTAATGAAAGCTGAACCCTGCACATAAATGACCAGTTTGTTTTGAGTCTGTCTCATGGAACCCAGCAGCACTGGATAAATGTGTCTCGTCTTCTGTCACTGCTTGTTGGGGCTTGTCTGCGGTTGCATTTCAACTGCTTGATGCCTGAAGGCTTGTGAACCAGTTGTGTTGGGAGGCGCTCACTCGGTGATTCTTCTGCAGTCAGTGGTAATGTGCGAAAGAAGAAATGAGGCATGCAGAGCTAATAAATGTGAAATAAATCCAGCTTCAAAATTTCCAACTCTAATTAATTGAATTTGAAAATTCTTGGAGTGTCAGGCGTCTTAGTGGTTAAGACACAATCTGTACAATTATATCATCCTTGAATCGCTATTTATCACTACATTGGTGTCAGTCCTTTTTTCCTGAGTACTTCTCTGACATCCATTCCATCTGTTTGTGATATAACTACAGGACAGCAGCAGGACCATGTGATGTATAATTGAAAGAAGTGTAAACTAATTAAAAGTTTAAGTTGCATAGGTTTCTGCAGTGCTCTAGGTGAATGTGGTAAAAGTGTTTTCAACCAATGTGAACAAATCTGTTTGCAACTAAAGAGAGCGTTGATAATATACAGAATGTAGAGACATGAGAGGCTTGACTGGATGGTAGGGTTTGATTGTGCAAAACCAGCAGGAAGCGATTATATGCACTGCTGTTCCAAATGGATGACGAGGATTCATTATTTATTATTTTAATCTTCTGCATCTTTTGTGGAGGCAGAGAGGTACCATAGAAGAGATAATGGATGTTGCTCATGGTCATGCTGAGCACCGTCAGACCAGCATATTGGACTAGTTTTAACCCCAAAAACACAGTGTCCTCACTTGATTTCAGAGTAATGCAGTTTGAATTATTGCAATATTACAGCTTACCATTGTGTAGCATAGAGCAGTTTTACAGTATGTGAGTCCTTCATGCAACATGTCATAGCATTGTTTCAAAATACAGTTTTATTTTGATACCATTCTGCCTTAACCAGCGTAGTTTAATATCGAAATTAGTTTCAGTGTTTGGTGGCTGGGCGTGGATGGGTACGACGGTAAAAATCTGTAAACTCTAAAACAGTTTGATGTTGTTTATGTAACACTGAATCACCGTAAAGAGGTTAATTTTAGATTATTTTCTCTTGTAAAAATACATTTTCCGACTCCTGCACAGTTTTTAATGGAAAAATGCCGTATTGTGTTTAACAAGACGGTAATTTTTACATTTAATTCTCGAAAAGAATACATTTATTCCCAGTTAAATGTACGTATTGTTGTACTGATAATGGAAACATGCTGCAATATTTATAACAAGTAACGTGGCAAATTATGCATTTATTACATGTAAAAAATACAGTTTGTACCAGTCAAATTGATGTACTTTTGTGTTAATAATGCTATAATAGTTCTGATTTAATGTTAAATACACTAACTGTTGTGCTGATAATGGAAAAATGCTGTAATATTTATAATAAGTTACACAAACTTTATTTTCCATAGTATTTTCATGTAAATTTTTAAAGGTTAAATCTTTTTTTAGCAGTAAAATATGGACTGAACCACATTTTTTTTAACCCTAAAATCAACAATATCAATACATTTCTTTATAGTAAATGTAGAAATGTTTTAGCGTGATTTTACACTAGTGTTCTGGCAACCACAGCTGCCAGAATTTTACCGTAAAAATAACTTTTTTTGTTACAGTGTAGGAGGAAATTCTACTGAAAAAAAGTTACTCAGAAAAGCTCATTTGATAAAACAGATGCGACTGTAAACTACTTCACAATATCTTTCTCTACCAAATGTGATGATGAAGTTAAAAGTAAAGGACAGGGAGAGATGCTAGAGGTCAGGAGGGGACAATTCAATTTTCCCAAGTGCCTCTAGTCGTGTGTCTTGTGCCGTGAAACAGGATACACTCTGTGCATCTGTGTGCTTGTGTTTGCCAGTTCAATCCCGGTAATTAACACCACTAGAATAACAGCCTGTAGAAACAGTCGTTCTGCTCGCCTGGTTGGTTGGAAGCTCCTGTGGGTGTGTGAGTCAGATTTCAGACAGGTTCCACTGGTATTCATCCGCACCCTGAGCCTGTCAGGAAGCAGTTATTGGAGAAAGTGATTATCTTCATCAGCCATGACCACCTAACAAGTTTATACTCTATACACCCTTTATGTCTGGTACTAAATTCTACCAGAACTGTTTTGTTTTTTTAATGACCAAAGCTACAGTGGGTTATTGTGTGTTCCGCATAGCTGGAATAAAGCCAGAGAAATGAAATAACGGAAATGGAAACCTAGGAACGAACCCTGGTTTTCAGGAACTTAATATACAAACATCACATGTTCTCTGAATCAGGGATTTTTTTCTTCCACAGCAGAAACACATGAGAAATCACAAACTCCTGTAGGTTGAAATGGTATGTCTAAATTTTTTTTTTAGACATGTTCCAAAGTGTAGCATCTGTTGCTGGATCTGGCACTGTATGGAAATCAAGCGGCAGTTCCTTTAGCACTACTCCTATGGCTGATGTTAGGACTGTAGGATATTGTTGGGAGCTGGAGAGATAGAACAAAAACAAAGCACAGGTTTAAGAAAACTGCATTCAAACAGAAGGTAAAGTCCTTGAATGTAGTATAAACCCCCAGTTTTGTGCTCTAATATCCATTAAACAAAAGTGTCAGAAGATTAATCGGTCATCAAAATAAGTAAAGCCAGGAGTCATTTAAATTCCGTTGCTGCTCTGATGCCAACAGTTATTGCCTCTTATGAAGATACCAGTGTATAATTATCCAGCCATTCCAGATGTCTGAGCAGCGTGTAATCCTTTATCGTCAACTTTCTGTAGACTTTGAGGCACTCCTTGTTACAAGTGCTCACTTTAGGAAAAAAGTATTTCTTCAGAAACTATTGAAAGCTACTGAGCAGAAATGTGTAGGTATCCGTTGCAATTGCATTGAGTTAGAAATTTTAGTGATTGCGATTCATCAAGGGGCAGGTGGTTATTGTTAACTACAGTAGTGAAATCCAGCTTTTGAATTATTGCACATGTAACAACAACCTAATGATATACATACACTGATATATTTTACATTTGTTTGAACAAATATAATGATAACAACAAAAATAACTCATGAGAGTTTAATTTAAGAGCTGATATCAGCCATTTTCCATGGTTTTCTTGATAATAAACCAAGATCACTTCAGTTCTTCCATCAATAGCTATGGCATTGTACTGCCAAAGAACAGCTTTTAGGCATTCCATGTTTTCTTTTCTGTCTGTTTTAGTCACATGATACAGACAGGAGTCAGTACTTGATTGCATAACCATTGTTTTTGATGACTGCAGCCATGCGTCTTGGCATCCTCTCCACCTGCTTCTGACATTGTTCTGCTGTCCCAGCAGCCCATTCCTGTTGCACTAATTCAGACTAATTTGCTTTGTTTTTGGGCTTGTGGTTCTCCATTTTGCGTTTGATGATCCAAGTATCTGGATCTCAAAATTAATATTCGCATACCACTACAACAACCGACTATTCGGATAATCAGGTCCAGCCCTTTTATTTATATATATATATATATATATATATATATATATATATATATATATATATATATATATATATATATATATATATATATATATATATATATATATATATATATATTTGGTATTTAATAATTTAACCCCAGGGAATGCTTAATACCGAGCATCAGTACCCATCCTTATTGATGGCTGAAGTTTACCTTATAAACTATAATCTGAAATTCATGTGACAGGAAAATGTTAGTATGTTGCCTTGTTTTTGTTGAGGAGCCACAGTAGCGCAGACGGAGCAAGCGGTAAAAGGTCCGAGTCATGCTGTCAAAGCTGTGATCACATGATCTGTATCCATGCTGGTGGAGCATGGATACATGCCCTCCACCCCCCGTACCAGGCTGTTCCTCTGGAATAGCCTGAGATGTCAGAGACCATTTGTCTTCTGTAACACACATGCTGCACACACGCTCATTCTGTAGCCCTCTAAACTCACTGCAGACCTACTTTTGCATACTCACTCAAATAGAGGTCTTCTTTGTTCACTACATCAATCCCAGAGCTCCCACTCTTTCTCTGTCCCCACACACACACACACACACACACACACACACACACACACACACACACACACACACACACACACACACACACACACACACACACACACACACACACACACACACACACACACACACACACACACACAGCTGAGTCTTACTGAAGTCACATGAAACTGTAGTAGGACCCAGCTGTGCTTTGTTCCCTATGTTGGCCTAACACAACACCACCGGTTATTCACGTGATGGTAATCCGACTAGCCTTTGAGCGAGAGTGTGTGTGTGTGTGACATTGGTGAATTTGTGAGTATAATTTTTCTTTTCAACCTGTTCGTAATTTGTGTTGTACTTGCAGTTGTTCCTGTTTGAGTGAAAGTCTTCTCATATTAATGCTGACTAAATGATACAACAGGGCAGCATAGAAGACACCACTACTACTGCTACTACTACTACTACCACACCTCCTTGAAGCAGGGCACACAGTACATTCTACACACTACTACAGGCATCTACAGCAGCCGTTTCAGCTCATTTCTGCTTTGTCCTACATCCACATTAAATCGCAACAATGAGAAACTCTCCTCCTACAGTGTTTGAGCAGAGGACACACACAAGCCGGCCGCACGAAAACCAAAGGAGATGAAATGGTATCCTATTTTTGTTTCTTGCAGCAGCTTCCTACCATTTTGTACAGTTTTTTTAGTGCAAGTAGATTGCGGCCATGTCAGCAGAGATTTTTGTCAGTTTAAAGAACAGCCAGATGTCAAACAGCCTTTAAGAGTTCCCACAACAAGTATGAAGGCTGCAAATCGTAGTAGTAGTTGATGTTGTGTTCAGGAAAATGCTGCGGCACTTCTACCATCTGGTGGAAGCTGGTGATGTCAGATTTACCATTCCGCAGCCAGTTTTGGAAGCTGAAATGGAGAGAAAAGGCGTGTATGAATTTAGCTGGCTTACAATGGACATGGTCTACAAATAATCCCTGAGAGAACCGTAATGTCTTTTAACTTGCCTTACCAGCACATTTTGGACTGGAGGTTGGTAAGATGGTACACTTGCATTACCATTAATATGCATTTGACTAAATTTGCACAGACAGGTGGCTTTAGTTACTGGAGGTTGTTTGTAGCAGCAGTGTGATCAACGAGCCAGTTAGAGCCTTTAAGGTTTGTGAACCATTAAAACAAACCAGTGTCTTTTTGGGCTTATGGTGAATACCTACTGGAAGCAGACAAATGGCACAACACTGTCAAGTCACTCCTTCCTTGATGAGTAGTTTGCTTATTAACAAACATTGTGCAGTGTCATTCAAAAAGAATGAAGCGATTTCATTGCGCAGTATTGTAATAAGGAAAAGCAATAGAAAACTCCAGCCAAGTCACAAGTATTCTACTCACAATCAACTTTTATTTCCTCTCTTACGAGTGTTCAATGTGGCCACCACCTGCAGCATGGGCAACATCAGTGCAATAAGAGAATTCCTCCCAGATGCGTATCAGCATATCATGATCCACTGAGATGATCGCTGTTGTTATTCGATGTCATTCAGTGACCTGAAACGTCAAATAAAAGTTGATTGTGAGTAGAATACTTGTGATTTGGCTGGAGTTTTTTACTGCTTTTCCTTATTAAAATATTGTGTAATAAAATCGGTTCATTCTTTTTAAATAGCCCTGTATAAATGTAAGCTCTGCACTTTTTCTACCAACGTAATGCAGTGCATAGCAGTGTTTTGGTTGTATGTGTGTTTTACCTGTGATCCTGAGGGACACTTTCACCTTTATTCCTCCTGTCCTGCACACACTTGAAATCCCATTATGCCCCGAAAAGCATTTCACTAATGTCCTGTCAGAAGTAAGTGGAGTCAAACATTGCATCACACAGCTCATGCATGGATCTACATCATGGATCTTTTAGAATGCATAAGAAAATGTGATTAGAAATTTTTGCATCAAAATTATGAAAATATCTGGTAATTCACAAGAACAAAGCAAAATTTAAGTACAAGTCAGTAAAATACATTTATTTTCCTGTAGTCAGCCCATGACCCATGATCAGGACTTTTTTAGAGGTGGTTAGACCTGAGTTGAGAACCACTGGTTTGTCTTGTAAAGGCCTCTACACACTGTACGATTTTAACAATCTTGTAAGTTCACAGCTTGCTACACTGTACGACATGAATCGAATAATCTTTGGGCACTGACATGAAGTTTGCTCTGTGCAGATTGTACAATGAAAACGCAGCTGAATCGCAGCCTACGATGTATGTGCGTCAACGTGAATGCACAAGAATAAAACGTCATAAGCGTGCGCCGCCCATCCTTGAACAATAAAAAAATGAAGCATAAACATTATTTAATAACATCAACTAAATGCTGTGGCCACTATTTACAGCGGTGTTTGTGTGTTTGCTAGCCGCTAATGTTAGGTTACTGACCTGGGAGCTGCAATTCTGCCGCTATATCCTTCCATGCTTCGTCCTTTTTTTGTCCGGTTGTGGTACGAGCTTGAGGACACGTCAAAAAGGCTTCTGCTGCCACAACTCTGCTAGGCTGTCTTCTTTGTTTAAATCTCACATACTTGTTTTGATGCGTTTGCCATTGTCGCCGCAAATCATCTATTTGGGTTTAGCGCCAGTGTCGCGCTGATCAGTACGTCATTTCATCCTGCATTTCTATTGGTTAGTTAGTTGATGTAGGTCGCAGCAGCAGTCAGAATTTGATCGCAGCTTTTCTTTGGTCGCAAGACCATGACAACAGCCGTCCTTGAATCTGTCTCACAGCGTAACGTAGGACCACCGATTTAGAGCCAAGACCAAAGATATCACCACAATTCTCTCACGATTGCTATCCTTCGTCTGGGACAGCCGAAAATCGCAGCGTTTAGTGGCTTTAAGAGGAGCCGAAGTTTGTTTCTTCCAGCTGTTTGGAACTATTGTCTCTGAGTTAGTTTAACACCTGCAGCATCAGACAGCACATGATTCATATGTGCTTCTCCAAAGAGAGAAAGTTGTGCACATTTGTACACTGAACAAGAGTGCCGGTAACTTTTATTCTTTTCATTATAAATTATTGCCGAGATATCAGTCCCAGTCATGATCCAACAGCAGGTCACTCTCTGCAGACCTACATATCTTCACATCAGACAGGTCAGCTGTTACAGAGTCACCGTCTTCTTTCCAGCTGTTGAGGACCATTTGTAATTTATTACAAACCTGAAGCATCAGACAGAGGTAGGATCCACGAGTGTCTCCACAGAGAGAGAGCTGTGCACATTTGCACGTGAAGAAACAGTACTAACTTTAATAATTTAGTCATAAATAAATTGTCCTGACTTGGAGAAAGGGTCAATGAGGATCAAACAGCAGCTTCACCTCAGACAGTTGAGCTGTCACACACAGTCACAGTTTATAAGCTGCAATTTAATATCTTGTCACTCCTCAGGTTGAATCCTGCTTTCAGTTCCACTGTTTAAAAAATCTGAAATAAACCGGGCTCTGGACACTTTGATCAGCTGCTATTAGTTTAGATTTAGTCTATTTTTGCATTATTATGTATTCTACATCACTTGGTGTGTTGTTTAGTCTTGTGTGGAGGACAGATATTGTGTGCATAGAGGCTCTCTAGCATTGTGATGTGTGTGTCTGAAAGCAGCTGCGAGGACGATTAAAGAAAAAGTGTCCTCTGTCTGAATCACTACAATACCTTCACTTTAACAGACAGGTGGAGGCAAAACTCCATGTCCTATATTTTAAGAAATGTTTATGAAATATTTGGTCTTTACGTGGAGAATGAGCTCTGTAGATGTAATGTAAAAACTGCCTTGTTCTTCCTGAGTCGGGTGGATTGAACGGTAATACACATGTGTGCAATGCACAGGCTGACATGCAGGCTGGAGAGGACAGGAGGGATTTTCCCATACTGCCTCTGCAGCGGCTGCCCTAGATTCTGCCGAATGATTGTCTCGATGCAACTCAGCTATTATTAGAGCTGTATTATCAGGAGAGATGGAGTGAGAGAGGAAGGAAAATGCAGAGAGGAAGAAAAAAGGGGCAGAAAGAAAAGTAAAGCTCGCCTTGTTTTCCCTCCAGTTTGTGTCGTCACCCTCTGCTGGATATTCAACATTTTGTCTACTTCGTTTCCATCCGCCACAGTGAGCTTCTCGTGTTCCAAACAATATCTGATGTTTCAGAGCAGAGTTGATACAAACTGTTTGTTAGATTCAGTTTTTCAGTGACTGAATGTTGTCACAGCAGCCTGACTCCTGACTGCTCAAACAAAACCTCATTCCGTTCTGGAAAATCTTCAGGACACTTGATTTATAGTGATGAAAAACTGGGAGGAGGAATAATTACAGTCTTGGGAAATAAAATAATTGCTTTGCTGAAATGACTTTTCATCTACTGTCAAAAATATAGATAAATGCATTTTCAATTGGTAGTTTTTATGACTGTTTAATCATTTCCGCACATCTGACATATATGGTATCGGAAAGTTGTATCGGGTTTGCAGAGCTAAAAGACGACGCACATGCAGACTAACTAGCAAATTAGATGTACATTTGCCATGTCAGTTTAATAGCACACAGAATTTCTGGAACCATACTAGAGTTTGGTTGTGTAAATGGGATGCTAAAGTGCCCATTCCATTAATATCAACATGACACCAAACTGCTGTCACACCAGGACACAGTGATTTTAGCTGCAACATCACCTCCTCTGTTGCTGATGTTTTTTTGATGGCGTCAGTGGTTCTAATAGAACAGCTGCTGCACTTATTGTTACTTCTTTAAAAGCGAACTGATCACATAAATCTGAATCGGACTGAATGGACTTGAGAAAACATTGGATTTGCCTGCATTCCTTCGTCTGTAAGTCATTGCAGTGGGCATAGTTGGAAACACTGACGAATTAGAGTGGATTACAGAGAAAAGTGCCTGTTTCTGCTGTCCACAGTGTTATGTTTCTGCTCTGTTTTTGAAGTGTGATATATTGGTGAAATTCGTTTTTTAATGTTTTTCTTCTTGACCATCTCTGATTTGCTGTTGTTTTGTGGTACAACTTGTCATCCCCGCTCAATTATTAACCCTTTAAAGGGCACTCATTGAAATACTTAGAAATTCAAAAGTTCAACCCTAGAGTGTTATTGGAGGACAGAAGACTTTTTTACTTCTGTGACATTTTTCAAAATGTTTAATTTGCTTGTTGAAATTCAATGTCAATGAAGTTACCTTATATGGTTCTTTACCCGTTAGTGGTTAAAAAAAAAAAAAAAAAGTCATCAATTAGCACAACTGCTCAACCATAAAATGTGTGAATTTCGTCGACTAACCATGGTTAGTTTAGACCGCAAATATAGAAAAGGACTGAACCGCAAGTCCGTCTTTTTCCAACTTCGAAGAAAAGGGAAAGTTTGATACATTCCAGGCCTCTGCTGATTGGTCAAATGCCATGATGTTGTGTACTGTAATGTGATTGAGTGATCTTTACTAATTGGCTGGGTGAAAACTACATTTCTTGACCTCACTGAGACGCAACGCCATATTTAATGTAAATAAAAAATATAATGTTCAACATTATATTTTTTGAAAAATTTTGAGGTTTACTCACCTTTTTAAACACACTGCTATTATTCTGAACATAACTGTACATGTAGAAACACATGAATCAGATTCAGCTTGAAATCAGTGGTTCAGATGGAAATGTTTAACTTAGTGTTTTCCTCCTAATGTATTTCTAATAACATGGTGCTATTTTTGGATGTGCCTTTTCTTTCCCTCCCTGCTTTCTCCTGGGCCCACACATCCTTGCTATGGAGGAGATGAAGGAGGAACAAAGGAGAGAAAGATGGGTCACATCACTTCGCTCCAGGCTGTTTACTTTGACTTTCTCTTGCTTTGCTCTCCATCTTTTTTTCGCCATTTATCTCCATCTGTCTGGCAGTTTTTTTTTTCTTCACCTCTAATTCTTCTCACCACTTTCCCCCCATGTCTGCACGTTGATTTTCTCAAATATCCGTACTGTGTTTCACACTGTGTACTGTATATCGTTCTTGCCATCTTGTGTGTTGTGTCTGCTCTGGTTCCCATGTGGGTTTAACGGGGAGAGATGACCTTGTAGAAGAGGGGATGTCTCTTCATGCTGTCATTGGGTATTACTTCAGCTCATGTGCTCTCTTATTCTGTCTCTGTGCTTCACATTATTTACATCCCAGTGAACTTCCACAACAGAGCCACTCTTCTCTCCTCACAGTGTTCTGTCGCTCTGTTGTGTTGGCGCTTAACCTGGTTAGACCATTGCAAGCCCAACTTCCTTGTGTGCTTGTTAAAGTGTATTTTGGGCATTTTGCTTGGTCGGTGACTTAATGAAACATTCATTTCCTGACTCCTGCTGTCTCTGTGTTGCTTCCATCTAAGGCTATAGCTTGAAGGACTTTGAACACTCTAATATTGATGATCTCCTGAGTTCCGATTATCAGCCCAACCAATTATTAACGCTGATCTTTGGCAGTTTTAGATTATTGGTGTCGTTATTTTTTAATGACTGCTTGTTGCAAAATAAATTCCATGCACTGCTTTGGATTTGATGCAGCTGTCTCGCTCCTTCTCTGTAGTCTAATATTGTCTATCTGATTGATTACGCAGCACGTACAGCCAATCACAACTATTGTTTACACAGAGAGAGAGTGTGCATTTGCAGAGCAGCTCCGGTGAATTCCCACAGCTGTGTTTGAAGGTGCGACAGCAGACACTTTTGAAGGTTTCCTAAACATCACCATCGTCCATAAGCATTATTAGTGTTGCACAGAAAGACCCCAATACTTTCTTCGTATTTGTTGCAGCTGTATCTTACTTTGCAGTCAAAGGCTACGGCTGTGACGCTGTAACTGGAGAAGGAAGAACCTGGATAGCCATGAAGTCACAGTGTGAGGGATAACTTCCCGTGAACAGTCTTCATTTTGACAGTTCGGTCAATATTTGTGCAATACTTCTGTCACTGAAATATAAAATGCTCTTTTAAGATGAATTTTTACATTGAGTTTTTTTGCACAGTTGCTTTTGTAATGTTGAATGCCTGATGAAGGTCTAGTACTGAAATGTGGTACCTGGAGCACTGTAGCATCTTTCTAAACTCAGATTAACTTTAACAACTTGCTCTAACTGACAGACAGATGAACTGACAGTCTCTCAAGCAGAGACACAACCTGCAAAAACTGAGAAAGAAGCACAACCATCTCCACATATCATTCATATTAGCTGCTTTCGCAGCGGCAGCTAAGTTAGGAGACAACCACAAATCACCCTGAAACAGAGTCTGGAAATCAATAAGTACTGTTGCTGTAAGATATGCACATTAGTAGACAATAAAAATGGTAGAATAGAAAAGAATTAACAAAACAGAAACTGCAGGAGACAAACTATTACTGATCTCCATCAGTTGATGTCACAGTAAACAGGAGAGCATCGTAGCGTCATATGATGCTCACATGTAATCACTCCTGTTTGTATTTTGCATTTTCAGTTATAGGAATCCTTACTCATAAAGAATATTTATGCATGACTTGTTCCCCTGCTATCACACGTTGTTAATATATAATATCTAATGTCTATATATATGTATTAAATCAGTAATTGTAATCCTAATAATGAAGTATTCTAGTTATGAATGACAGGTTCCATGCTGTGATATACTGTGAACCAATATACATTATACAGTAAGTTATTTATTATTGGCCTTTCTTGAGTAGCAATAATCGATATTGACCTCGGTCCTTCAAAAAACAAAAGAAGCTAAAGGGACGTCTTTGTGACCTTTAATGCTTCTTTTGACTTTGATCATGACGGCATATTTACTAAGAGAAGGATGCTGGTGACATTATTGCAGATGGCGCGTCAGTGGAAGCGATGAGTCTAAAACGTTCAGGATGAAGAGCTCTGGGGCTGCATCATTGATGGATTTAACAGTTTCAGACGTTCATGGGAAGGGGTGCATGTCTGGAAGGGACTTCGACGACCAGGTAGCACAGATTGTCGGGTTGTTCTAGACCTAGAAGCAGCTGCTCTGGAACACTGTATCTGTCTTAGTTTTTATGTTTTGTATTAGATCAGAACATGTCTTTGCCCACCGCAGTTCTTTTTTGTGTCATAGGATGTCTGCTCCTCTGCTCTCTCTGCTCCTGCATGATGAGATTTCTGTCTTCTTCTCTCTCTGTCTGACTCTTTTTTGCTTGTTGATATTTGTGATTTCTTTCTTTCTTCCGTTCTTTCTTTCCTTCTTTCCTTCTTTCCTTCCCCCTCGCTCCTGCTGATTGATATTCTGTAGCAGTAGAAAGCAGCAGCATCACTTGGTCTGTTGTCATGGAGGGGCGCCTTGGTTACAGCGTTGTCAACCTTGTTGCCGTGGTGCGCTGGAGATACTATGATTCCAAGCAGACAGTTCCTCTCTTCCACCCTCCTTTTTTCTTTCAAAATTCCGTTTAGCCATAGCTGAAGTTGATTTCTTTTTCATCACTTGGTACTGATTACGCTCTCATCTTCATTTCACTCTTCTCTTTCCTTTTCTTTATTTATTTTTTTTTATTGTTTCATATTTCATCTTCCTGCATAGCTGTTTATTTCTTCACATTCATTTCCTAGGGTCTGTAACTAGTATTGCCTTCTTCATCGTCATTTCCATCTTCTTTGTCTCTTTTTGGCTGTTTCCTTCTCCATGCCATTGAACTTATTGATTTCAGGATCTAATTTCTCTATTTTTAAATGCTCTTTTATTCATTGGAGAGGAAACACAATTGTCTTATTTTCTGCTTTCTTTCCCATTACTCTGTCGAATCTCTAATAATAATATTTTTTCTTAACTTTTAGGACTTTACATAATCGCTCTCTTCTGTGTTCCTCCCTCATGTGGTCCTTTTGCCAGAATGTTACTGTTTTCTTTTTGCCTTTTCTTCTTATCCTCTTGTTTCAATTATATTTTTAACTAAATCTTCCTCACTGTTTCCTTTGTAACTTTTTACCTTGTTTGACCTTTTTTTGCTAAAAAAAAAAAAGAAGCCCTCATCCGTTGCTGCTTCTTTATCTTTTGCCATAATTTTCTTGTTTTGATGGCCTCACTCATACTTTATTTTCCGTTTTACCTTTGCTGTTCTTCTATTTTCTGTCAGCTGTTTATTTTTCTCTTTCCCTTAGAACTTGCAGGTCTGTACTCTTTTTTTTTATGAGCACAGCAGCAGTCTGTCTTTTTCAAGCTCCACTGCTGTCTTTGTTGCTGCTGCTGTTTCATTTTCTTCTTTTGTGTTTTCCATCTCCTCCCTTGTTTCTAAATCAAAGCATTCTGATGATTGTTTTTGTTGTTTTATATCCAACCTCAAATGACACTCGGCAACTGTTGTGATGTTAAAGTGCCATCAGAACCCGTTGATTCCAACTGATAACCAGTCAAATGTTGTATTGGCACGTTGCATTGTCCTTGAGCAACAACACTTTAGCTCAAAGCTTTGCTCTTCCTTATTCTTTGATTGCTTCAAACATTTGAACTCTTGTGGACAGGGATTTATAAGGGTTTATAGTATACAGTTATGCTCCAAAATGGAAATTACACCTGTTGTCTCTGGGTGAGGCATATGTAGTTCGTGGCAGGAGAAAAATCCACTGCAAATCCCAAGACGCTGTGTCTTATTCCACGATGAAGACAGGCATACGTGTTTTCTCTGCTGGCTGGTGTATAATATATGGGGTGTTTGGCCTGGTCAGTAAGGGGCCCTCAAGTAATTTTGTATTGCAGTTACATAAAATAGTGTACTCACAACAGGTAGTTGTAAAAAGAGTTAACTAAGTGGAAGAAGTCAACATGTTTTGGATTTATCTTGAAGCTCTAAAAACACAGATTTACTTAAATGCCAAAAGAGGCATATTTGATTTTTCCTTGCCACGAAAACACAAGTTTCAATGCACACCTCCACTTTGGAACTACAACTTTCTGCAGGAATATGCGTCGTTTTGGACTTTATTTGTGACCTGCATGCAAATTGTGTAACCACAACCAACAACTGAAAAAAAAATCTGTTACTCACTTCACCTGTCAGTGATCATAATGTTAGGCCTCATCGCTGTAAGTTCTTTCCTGTTGTTTAGAACAGAATTAGTATTATGTCTTTTTTTTAAATTCCTCTTTTACTCTTTACTTTAAAAAAAAGAATTGTGTTTTTCCTTTGACAGTATTTTTACTATGCAGTATAAATCGTTTACTAAAGAAAACAAGTCAATAAAATACTTTTACCACTGCCAACACCAGCATTCAGTTAGAAAAAGGGTGAAAATAAAGACAAGACAAAGTTTGACTGCAGCCTCCAGTCCTGCTCTGAGGGCTCTAAAACTGTGCATATCTAATTGACAGTTCTCATGATGCTTTGACCATTTTAGACTGAATTTATGAATGTACCCATAGTTAGGTAAGGTTACTGTTAGTCATCAAACCTGTTTACTGCTGTTTACTGCTCTAGACTGCCAGCATACATACCAAAGCTGAGGCAGTGAGTGATGAACTACACATTAGACAGTGGAAAACTCTGCATTTCTGCACATGTATCTGATGAACTTTCACTGGATGTTTCAACACATTAATTGTGTTACTGCTTGTACTTGCTCACGTGTTGCACTTATGCCAACAAGCCTTGTCAGCATTGACTCTAGTGAAGTGTAACCACTCTTGACTACACACTGAATGTTTATTTCTCTCCACTGTCGTCACTGAGAGTGTGTTGTTTGCTGCTGCAGTGTGTGTGAGAGACTTGGCCCTGCCCCTTATACACATCTCAGAGAGAGAAAGTTCTCTTTCAGATTGGTAATAGTAAAACCACATTATAAACAGTATTATTAGTAAATCTTAATTTCTCCAATACTGATAGCAGAACCGATAACATCAGAGCTAGCTGATTATCTGGTCTTTGATATTTTAGCCTACCGGGTTTTGGTACCCATATGTGGCTGTCCCTGTGCCGTTCTATGGTAGGGAGCTGTCTGCTATGTTGAAAGTGGTGCTTATTTAACTTACGGCATGTTGAAGGCAGTGGTTTGTGCTGCAGCGTAGTATTGCTGTATGTTACATCAAAAGGAGGAGTGGCTGATCTGACAGTCTTAACCTGGCATAGGAGCTGCTTTGCACTGTCTGTCTCATGTGGCCCACCTGCAGACAGACTGTTGTGGTGATGATCTGTCATTCAGCTCCTCTCCAGTGATTCTCTTGTTCCGGGGATGCACTCCAGCTTCCTCTGCTTGGTGTCCAGCTGGTGATGGTCCTTACTTTGCTGTCCACCAAATCCTCTCCAACCAAAACCTGCAGCAGGTGCAGAACTGGTTTATACGCCGCTAAACTAAACTCGCCGAGGCTTCAGAGCAGAACAAGGATGTCGTAAAGTCGGCATGGGATAAATTCGCTGACTTCTGTTGCTCGACACAGACCAAGATGGCGGAGGGGGAATTGGTGTCTGCAGGGACACAAACTCAGTGGAGAAGCAGCTGAGCAGCATGTTCACTGTTCCTGAAGGTGGAAGTCAACAAAAGACAAAATGATGGTCAAAGAATAGGTACCAGTAGGTAGCTGAGCAGCATCTTATAGATTTGTAAGTAGGACCTTTAGCCTTGAGGTGAAGTAACTCTTTCAATCAAGACATCCATATACACAACTTCTCATGTGATCACGAGTGCAACTAAATCCTGGGGAAGAATTCTGATTCAGATCACGATTATACCCCAAAAGTTTAGATGATTTTTTTTTTTGCCAGGTTGCCAGCTACCAACTATTTAAGAGGTGTTTCTCATATATCATCTAACATCAGCAGGGTAGTGTAAATCTGGAAGATATCTCCTGCATCCGTTTCCCCTTCCTCCATACAGCTTTGGCTTTAGAGTGTCATTTGACAACCACATTCCCAGCACTTAATATTGACACTTGCACAGTATGCTCTAGTCATTATCTGTAATGAGGAAATTATTGTTGACAATAATCCAGATGATTTATGCACAAATAGTTCAGTGTCAGGCTAGGCATGTTGTGGTGACACTGGCTCTGACATAACATTTCCTCCAGGAGGAGAGGCAATATTTTAGTTTCTGAAAATAGTGTTTGGAAGGCCTGGGTCCAAATAGCTCAACTTGTTATTTTGTGTACACGCGTGTTCCTCTCGCTCTCTCCTTGTGTATGTGTGTGTGTGTGTGTGTGTGTGTGTGGTGAAGGGGATAAAGGAGTCTTTTTAGCTTGGCTAGTCTGCATGTTTTCTGTGCAGTCAAGCTCAGTAAATCAGATTAGAGTTTTGGCGAGGTTACTGTATGTGCACGTGCGTGTGCACGTCAATGACTTCGAACAGAGAGAATGATGCAAAGAAAAGGAGGGTCTTGTAGCTGCTTGAAAATCTTTCTAAGTTACCAAAAGGGTTAAAGAGGCTTGTTTGGCTAAAACAACAACTTCAGTGCTGCAGAATGAAAGTGAACATTGCAGAATGACTGACTCTAGATGGTTGAATATATCAAAGAAAGGCGTTCGTCTTTCACACTCAGGACTCCAGACACAGGGATTTAATTGAATGGATTTGTGTTTTGTAATTTTATGTTGTAATAAATAGATAAATTATAGACGTATACGGACTGCAGACCCATCAGTAGTACCACACATACTCATATATTTGTGTTCTTCTTCATATTATGTTTATAATATCCTCTAGTAAGTCACGGCTTCTGTTCTGCTCTCCTCTGTACTCTGTATTCTGTATAGCCATGTTTTATCCAGCTTTCCCTGGCGCTCTATTTAAAAGGCAGATTTGGCTGCTCTCTCTGCATTGGTCATGTGCTTTCAAGCCTCGTGCTCATTGGCTCCCACCGGCTTCTGGCACAGCCAGCCAGAAAGCAGCTCTGCAGCCGGTGGTGATGGGCAGATTATACATCACCGAACCACTAAACACACATCAAAAACAATCCAAAACAAAATCGTATATGCACATGGAATACGTCGCATTTTTATACGCATTGTGTGTGGACAGCAGCTTCACTTCTGAGTAATGCCGACTGCTCCCTCGGTCTCTGGCCTTGGATCTAATCTACAGCTGTTCTAGACTGAATACTCAACGCCTTTAAATCTTTCAACCTGAAGGAGGCAGTCAGCTGCATCTAAAGCACATTTCACAAGTGAAAGGTGGGATTCAAACCTGTGAAATCCAGTATACACTACTCCAGGCATTTTAACTCCCTCCACTCACTGTACATCAAAATAATGGTTCTCATGATGTCACCATTTAAAAATAATTAACCAGAAAACACTCACTGGGATATACAGGGATAAAAGCTAAATAATTTCACTTTTTATCATCTGATAAATTACACATTTAATTACTACCAGGGCTCCAGATCGAGAATGAAATGGATGCTTTTGCAACCTTATTTTGAAAGTGTGTCAGTTAAAATTTCAAGTGTTTGCATCGTATAAGTGCATGATGACCATGAAGCTGTACTGGTGTCACTCTAACCAGCACAGGCAGCTACTGGGTTTATCACAGTGGTGGAAAGTAACACTTGTTTAACTTCGATGTATTTACGCTTAGAAATGAAGTCTTCTTGTGTAATGTGGAGTGACCTACATGTGCTGCTCATAGAAAAGACTGCATGTAGGAAAAAAATCATCTCTTCGTTTCATCTCGGACAAATATGACATTAGAACGCCTTACTTTATCTCTTTTCAAAATCGTTTTTGGTCACACACCTGTCTGAGCACCACAGCTACCACAGCCTGCATCGTGGGGCATTTAGGGCACATTGGTAAATTGTAGTGTCTGTCCATAAGAAAATGTTCAGCGAATGGTGGGAGGTGTGACCAAATAAGAAAGTTGGTCACACTGGAGAACTGATTACTAGAAGCATTGGTTTCTGAAGTGCAAGTGTTTTTTTTTAACCATTTAGTCATTGTTTTTTTTTATTTTTTAATTTCATACATAGAAACCTTTTTTCTTCAGAAGTATGTCAATGTAATTCTAGAATGTCTTTGGTCCTGTAATATTTCAAAACTGAAGAAGTGTCCCCTAAACTTCACTGCGAACTTGCTGACTTGACTTCAGACTGTTGACTTAAGCACCAGTTTTAAGACATTTTAAAATCTCTTTTACTGTGTTCTGTCAAACAAATCCGTAATGCTTGTTTGGTAGGCAGCTGTGTGATGAATAGTTTTTCCACCTGTTTGCTTCCTTTGGCAATGTTGCCATTAGCTTTTAGCTGGCCAAAGCTGTTTTTGAATGTTAATTCTGCCTACTTTTCAGAAGAGGAGAGTCGCTTTATTTACTTCTTCAACATCAAGCCAGTCTATTTGTACGAAATTACAGTTACTTATGTAAGTACCGTAGTGTGAATAATGCCACAGTTTGTGTGTGTCTGTTAGAGGTGTAAATAGAAATTAAATATACAGGTTAACAAATGAAATGACGACTCCATTTAGGATAAAAATATTTTCCTCGTGAACTGGTAAATACGTACAGAGATGTATTTTACAAAGGCTTGGGGACAATTTTTACCCTTCAGACATTCAGAAATCTCTTTGAGCATTTTGCCCTTTGCCCCCTCTGGTTTCTGACGGTGATGCAGCTGACGCATATGGCGGCCATATACTGGATGACCTGAGGCCGTGGTCGGCTTCTATCTTGTCTCGGTCGATGTCTTTAATTGGTTCTTGCAGAATAGCAGCAGGCCTGTAGTGATGGCGATAGTGAGAGCTGGTGTTGACGATATCAAATGCGGTGCAGCGCTGTGAGTATAGCATCTGCTTTCCTTTGTTCTGTCTGCCTCTTCTTCTGCTCATTGTGGCTGATAGGAACCTAGTGAGCTCTCTGTGTTCATGGCAGATTCTCACTGCAGCCTCCAGTTACTATAGCAACAGACTCACCAGACCCAGAATTTTCCCATTCCTATCATGTGTATGTTTTTCTTGACTGAACACTCTGTGTGTGTGTGTGTGTGTGTGTGTGTGTGTGTGTGTGTGTGTGTGTGTGTGTGTGTGTGTGTGTGTCTGTGTGTGTGTGTCTGTGTGTGTGTGTCTGTGTGTGTGTGTCTGTGTGTGTCTGTGTGTGTCTGTGTGTGTCTGTGTGTGTGAGATTTGTGTCTAATCACAGCGTGGCCTGAAGCCTCCAGTTAACCAATCCATCCCGTCATTGGGCAGGATTGGGCGTTTCTGTGGCATGGTCTGGGTCCACTTGTTCCTTTCGAGGGACCGGTCACTGCTAATCAATGCCAAGCTGTTCTGTGTGATCATCTTTATCCTATAGTGAGACATTTCAACTCTGATGAAAGTGGTCTCTGAGAAGACACTGTCCCTGTCCAAGTCAGAATACTACAGTTGAATAGGGGAACCGTTTGACCATGGAATTTCCATAGTTCATTGCAAAGTTTAGTGTAAGTACTGCTGAGGTGGAATTATCTGGCTCAGAGGAGGAAAAAAGAAACTAAAATTCCATACATTTTAATTGGAAACTACTATCTTCAGATAACCATTTTAACTTGGGCATGTTAGCATAAAATCTCCCAGTTGATTACTTACATTTGTCTGTTGCAACGTGCGCCAAGGTTCGTGTAACAAACACAATTTAATGTGTATGTTAAATATTTTCTTTCTGCTTTTAAATGAAATACAAAGAAATAAGTTATTAAAGAGCATGATTGTTAACTTAAAGCAAAATAGCCCAAAATGTTAAAACTGATTAGCACATAAAACTATTTTTAAATATTGTGTAGTACTTTAATGCTGAATATTGTTTTCAGATATACACGTGTACATACATATCTACGTACATTCACATGGACAGACACATGTTTTGTTTTTATGTATTATCAGATACTAATTAAATCATAATATCAACTCTAACTCACACACAGGGTCCTGATGAGCAGAATATCATCATTACTACTTGATGACTACAGCAGACAGTTACATTTTCACTCAAAAAATGACAAAAGTCCACTTTGTACTATGATCAAACTATTTCCTACTACAGGCAATCAAGATTTTTATTTTTTTTTATCTCTGTGTTTCTTGTAGAATAAAAGACTAAATGATTTGAACAGATATTCCACAGGTGATGTGCACATTTCTACCAGCATCCTCCGTTTTGGATTTATGACTCAATATTTCAAGGGGATAACACACACAGACGGTGAACATGCAGCAATATAGAGAAGGCCTGCGAGACTTTTCCTTGTTGGTTTGGAGCAATTATTGCAATAACGGGGTCTTAGTTGAAGCTTGAATCACTTCATGCTGTGGTGGAATGCCATGCATGACACTTTGTTGTTGTTTTTTTTTTTTTTTAAATTGTCATAATACTGAATAAATGAAACCCAGTACAGAATGCAGAAAAAAACAAAGATAATAGGACACACAAAAACCATGTGCTGTGCATGTGTGTGATGGGCTGTTTTTATTCAGAGCTGCAACACATGTCTTAGGCTTAGGTTTGCACATTGATAGCTTAAAGGATCAAGACTCGTCTTCCAGCTGCTGCTCCTTGAGCGCATACAGACACACACACATTAACTGATTGACACAACAGGTTTAACAGGGATGTCTCACTCTCCCTGTTGTCATCATTCCTCTTGTGCTTGACAGAGAGGCAGAGTGAAATCAACAGGTTTTACAGAGATGAACAGGTCTGGCCACTGATACACAGCTAAACCGTTTAGACAGTCATATGTGTTTATGTTATTCTTAGCTGTCAGTATAAGCAAGTTGTGTTTGACATTGCATATCAAACATAGTAGGGTTTAAGAGGGTGTTTACCTGCTATCTGTTCTATTTTTTTTACGAACATGGGTTCACTCAACTCGTTAATATCATTTCCTCTCCCTGTCTGACCTGTTTTTGGCGTCGGGCCAGCAGGCAGCAGTGGAGATTTAGAGTTTTTATGACTGGGCTCGCAAAAAAAACGGGCCTGATGTGAAAATGTACATCTGAGTGAGCATCTTGATAAGAATGCACTCTGTTAACAGGTGTTGCCTGCATTGAGAATTGAAAGGCAACAGAATTTTGTTGCCCCTTTACTAAAACATGCTCATTTGAACAGAAATAGCAGCATGCCATTCAGTGCATCATTACTTAACAGAAGATTATAGAACAGTCGACCCATCCCAGTACAGTGCAGTGTCCTGGAATGACTGCTACTGATGCAGCTGAAATGACAAGAGATGTCAATAGTGGATGGAGATGAGGCTGTGAAATGAGACGGATAGGTGATCTCATACAGTGGTGAAGCATAAATGTAGGTGGTAATGAAGTCATTAGTGATACATGGACAGACTGCAGCGACTGTAAACTGAGGACAGCGTGAGGCTGCGGCCGTCGCCGTCTTCTGGCTGGGAGCGATCACTCAGTCGACTGCAGCAGTGCATTATGGGAGAGGGGGAGGGTGGGAGGCTGAATGAGGAGAGATGGACTCGTTGATCCCGCTCCCCACTCTGCCCATCTCTGCCTAAAGAGAGACGAGTGGGGGAGGGTTGAGCTATACAGAAGAGGGAGAGAGAAGATGAAATGAGGTGGAAGATGGTCTATACGCACACACACATCTCTGCAGTCGTTTTAATGCAACATGGGATGAGATGTCAGTTTAAATTCTTACACTAAATGGACAGAATGTACATACCACTAGTCAGTAGTGTCTCCGAGTCCTATTTCTCATTATTTTTCTTGCATTATCTATCAGAGATACTACTTTATCTCCTTCCTCCATCTTCTGCACTTCCTTGTCCTCTTTCCGTTTAGTTCTCTCTCTATTCTTCCTTCTTGCTTTCTTCTTTTTCTCCATCTCATTTCAGTGAATTGCTCTGAGTTAATGGTGTATTCATTGTTTTTTGTTTTTGTAAAGACAACCTAACATAATTTTTATTCTGTCCTCCACTGTCTCTTTATTTTCTCCTCTTCCTCCTGCATCCTGTCTTTCTTCTTAGACATGCATTGAATGGTTTAATGTGGCTGCTGGTGTTAAGAGGGTGTGTTGTTACACCAGTCTGATGTTGCATCCCAACAGAGAGATCAAACCTATTCGCAAATCTAAAAAAAAAAACACACTACACTTACTGTCAGGTTGATTTTTTTCTTCCTAATATCATTGACCGTTGTCTTTCTACGTTGTGTGCAGGTATATGTGGAGTTTGACGACCAAGAGTGGGAGAAGAGAGAGTGGGTGAAGGTCTACGAGGATTTCCAGCTGTTTCTACTGGAGCACCAGCTGGTCTGGGTCAAGAGGAAGGAGGGAGCAGCAGCAGGAGGAGGAGGAGCAGGAAGCCTGCTGCAGGGAACCAAGGCCAAACACATACAGTGGCCTGCCCTGGTAAGACCTTTGTTTGCTATTTATAGGGTGGACACAATAATAGGAGCAGCCAGCCACATGACCGAGCGATATGTCTGGATGTTACAGATCTACTGCAGGGTTAGACAGAGCCTGGGCGCTGTTCATCCACATTTTTTGTTGCTGTGTTTTTTTTGTCTTTGTGGTTTTGCGTATAGATGGCTGCTTTACGCTGTTGTTCTGGTTTCCATCAGCTTTGTTTAGCCTGTGCCGTCGTAAATTTGCGAGGGTGTTGGGCTGTGTCTGAGTTCACTCTTCATAACTTTCATGAGTTTGTTGTTTTGTCACGCTTTCCTAATTCTTCTCTCGATCTATTATCCATCTTGTTTTGTTAACAATTCCTCCACAGCTTGTTTTCATGGCTGGGAGTTTGGCAAGAACCTGAGAACCTTACTAGAGTCTCAACTAGAAGCGGTACTTGCCAATAATCAGTTTTCTGCAAGTGCCACTTTCAAAAGCCTTGCAGGTGTCAGTGTCAGATGATGACATTTATTTTTGGAACACATGGTTTACAGTAGATTCGTAGCTGAGAGAGCGTGCCCACACACACACAGACGAACACACACTCGAACACATCACGTCACTATCAGTGAACACATCAGCGCTGTCTGCTTTGTCTCTGTCACCATGTGCTCTGGTGTGGTGGCATTGCGGCTGCTGTGGTGTTTTTGTTGTTGCCTCTACGCCTCGCTGTTTCGCTAACAAACACACACTGTGTGATACACACTTCAGACGACAGTGGTCTGTACAGGAACGCTCCTGCTGAACTTTTGTGATTGTCTGCGGTTGTGAACTTCTATTCTTACACTGTCACAGCGAAAGGTTTTCGTGTCTGTCCCCGACCTGACTGAAGGATTAGGTTTATAAATGTTTAACATTGATGGCATTTGGTTTTGGAGCATGTGCACGGTTCTCTGTGTGTTTGCCTGACGGTGACTGCAAGTGTGTGCATGGAAGTGTGATTCACTGTTTTGATTATATAATAGAGTGCACAGCGCCATCTGGCACACACATGGGAGATAAGAGTTCAAAGACTTTAACATACACACTTTTTCCTGGTTGTTTTTCTCTCTCTGACTCTCAGTTTTTTCGCTCATCCGTCATGTCACTGCCCCCGTGCTGATATTGTCATAGCAACAACATCGGAATCTAGTACAGATACATGTACACACATGCAAGTGGGAAATGACACAGTAATCCTCAAGAATTGATTATTTTTAAAGAAAAGAAATGGTAAATAGGACTTTCAGTTTAGCTTAATAACAATATGAATAATAGCAAGCAAATTCCAAATGAGTCTTTCTGCAGATAATCTAAAAAGCCTGATGTATTCATGCCCATGCACCCTTGCTGTGACTAACTCTTCATGTTGTTATGAAGCTCTAGAGAATGTATGTGGTCATGAATGTAAATGACTAACCATTAATCATATGAAACTATCTTTTCTCCAGACTGAAGACATTTACCATCATGGCTTGAGTGTTTTCAGCACATAGACTGATGAGTTAGCTTTGCATTCATGTTTACCCACAGATAGACACCATCATTTAATGTATGAATTGGTGTTGGCGACTTAAAAATTGATTCCTTGTGCTCTGCTTTTTCATTTGCTAAATGCAGGATATTTTCCATCTTGTTGCTACCTGCAGGGCTCCAGACTAGCTGTCTATGCTAGCAGCACTGGTGATCCTTACTGGAAGTTTTAGGAGCACCAGCACAGAATTTAGAAGCCCATCCTGTGGTGATAAATAGTCAGTTTACAGTTAGATTTTACAGAAAATAATCACAAAGTACTGCTTTAAGGCAGAATGTGAAATGTCAGGGAGCAGGGGAAGCATGGCTACTCTTAATAAGATAAATGCCTCAAAACATGATATGTGACATTTGTTGGGGCTCTAAAATATTGACAGTATGTTATTTTTGCTGTACATTGTTATTTTTCAGTTTCTTTGTCATAGTAATTTGTATTTATTTCATGTTTTTTGCACATAGATTTTCTAATTTGTTATCCTGCTTTCTGTCTTGTTTGCACCCAGCTGTACTTCTCTACTACTAAAATCTGACAATGGTTTAAGGAAAATAAAATCAATGCGACAGAAAATTTGTGAACAGACCTGAAAACTGTGTGCAAATACATAGGCCCATGAAGCAGACTCTTTCACAGCAGTTCTGTCTGAAAAAATGGGCCCAAATCCCTTCAACTTATCATGACAAGCCTACAGAAGGCTCCCTGAAACATAATTAAAGGACTTAATGCTACCAAATACTACCAAAGTGTCTGCCAACTTCTGCCCCACTGGAAATGTGACCAAAGAAGTAAAGGCTCACATGCATCATCCTCTCCACTATTTTCCTGACATTTCACATTTGCCAAAACAAATAGTGAATCCAACTAACCACAGACATGGAATGGTTACTAGCATTCAGTGTCAAGAAATGTATTTGGCACAGTAAATGTGTGTGTTCAGCTGTATGTATGTGCTCTCTGTTTTGATGACTTTCATAAAAATACAGCTGCTTTACCAAAAGACATCATGGTTGCCACTACACTTGTGGGAATCTGGTGAAATCTGATTACAGGCTTGAAACAAGGAGTCACCAATGACTGACTTTTACTGCGCAGTAATAGTTGAGTTTGAACATAGACGAAAAAGGATGAAATATTTTTAGCGCATATAGAACACTAGAGTTGAACAACCTGAATATCATGTGCTGAATTCTTTTTAGAGGAGAACCTTGTGAGTGTGTTTTTGATTGCTTACCTTTTTCTTCGCTCAACTCTGAGGTTAATGTTTAGAAAGTACAATTTGCTTCCTGAAAAATGCAAAGGCTTTAGCAGTGTTGGAGGATTTGTATCGATCCATTCCCTAAAAACAGACACCTCCACAGATAGTGGGTAATATGAGTCCTCACACAAACAGACAGACGAGCAGGCAGACAGACCCAGCAGATTGCTTGTCTAGTTATTGCGCTGTTGCATAACTAAACCCCTGTGACCTCGACACACCAACACACACACAGTATCTGCCTTTTTCCTATTTTCTCAATTATTCCTACTTGTCATTGCTTTGATCCAGTGTGTTTGTTTTTTCATTCTCTTTTTTTGTTCTGCTTCAAGTCTCTCTGTCTTGATCTTTTTCTCGGCTTTTGTCTTTATGGGGCCTCTGGACTTATACATGCAGATCTCCATTCTGTAATAACTGATACATATGGGGATTTCTTAATACTAGAGCAATAATTTTAATGCAGTCTGCCTCCAACGTGTGTGATGAGTCAATTAAGTCATTGTGGAGAAATGTGCATAGAGGCAAGTGATGTTGTTAAATCTTCCCTAATAGTAAATTAGCTGTGAAGAACAAAGACTTCCTGATGACTGCAGAATGGAAACACACAGGGATGGATAGAGGGCTGTAGAATAGGGAATGTGTGAGGTGATAAGCAACAAAACTTATCTCTGGTCCACTGTCATGAGCTGATAATGCTAATGATAGCAGCAGTAGTAACAGTATTAATAGAACATATGGAGCAGTTGCAGGTGTAACAGCGGGAAGATGCAGTAATCTGACAACAAGCATTGGATCTGAGAGAGATCCAGCTACAACCTGACCTCCAATTTATCTGGATAGGTTCATTTCTGTTGTTCCTTCATGCTTTTAGAATTTTGTTGTACCTGCTGTCAGCTTGTGACTATCAGATGTGTCCGCAGTATTGAACTACATCCACCTAAATGGTTAATTGTAGCTAATAGTATTCAGAGTAGGTCTTCCTGCTGTGGAGCTCTGAGCTGTCCTGGCATGGACAGACTTCTGAAAGTGTCCTGTGATGTCAAACATCAAGGTGATATCAGCAGACACTTTAAGTTGTCAAAGTTGCAAGGTGGGGTCTCCATGGATCAGACTTAATTTACCAGCATATTCCACAGAAACGTAATCGGATTGAAATCTGAGGTATGTGGACTCTAAGTCTACACCTTAAACTTTGTCATGTTTCTAAACGGGGTTGCAGTGTGACAGGGAGCATGGCCTACAAAGCTTCTGTGTGTATGTGCATGTCAAACGTTGTTCATCGGCGTTTGTATGTACGTACATGTATGAGCCTGGTTGTTTGTGTTGATGTAATAACAGGTAGCATCAGGTGATCTAAGGCTGCAGTGTCATGATTCTTATGAAGAATACCCTTCGCTCTGTTAGCTAATGGAAACTACATTCAACACACACACACACACACCTTTTCCTTCTCAAACTAGTCCTTTGGTAAAGTGTAAAGGCCTCTACACACTGTGCAATTTTAACAAACTTGTAAGTTCACAGCTTGCTCCACTGAACGGCATGAATCGAATAATCTTTGGGCAAGATGTGAAGTTTGCTCTGTGCAGATTGCACAATGAAAACGCAGCTGGATCACAGCCTACGATGCACGTGAGTTGATGTGAATGCGCAAGAATAAAACGTCATCAGCGTGCGCCATGAAAAGTAAACAACCGAAGCATAAACAGAGCACCTACAATCCCAGGGAAACTAGTGAACCATGAACGGAGCCGTCGTCCTTGTGACATTTATGTGTTTGTGTGTGTTTGCTAGCCGCTAATGCTAGGTTACTGACCTGGGAGCTGCAATGCTGCCGCTATATCCTTCTATACTTCGTCCTTCTTTGTCTGGTTGTGGTACGAGCTGGAGGACACGTCAAAAAGGCTTCTGCTGCCACAACTCTACTAGACTGTCTTTGTTTAAATCCCACATACTTGTTTTGATGCGTTTTGCCATTGTCGCCGCAAATGATCTATTTGGGTTTAGCGCCAGTGTCGCGCTGATCAGTACATCATTTCATCCTGCATTTCTATTGGTTAGTTGTTGTAGGTCACAGCAGCAGTCACACTGTGAGACGATCACCCCAAATTTATGACAGTCAGAATTTCATCGCAGCTCGTCTTTGGTTGCAAGACCATGGCAACAGCCGCCCTTGAACTTGTCTCACAGTGCAACGTAGGGCCACCGATTTACAGCCAAGACCAAAGATATTGCCACGATTCTCTCACGATTGTTATCTTTTGTCTGGGACGGCCGAAAATCGCACAGTGTGTAGTGGCCTTAGGTGGGTGTGTGTTTGTGTGTAGCTGTCCTATGTGCTGATGTATGCATTTTTTTAATAGAGACATTGAGAGATCTGGCAGCCACTGAGAAACATGTAAAATGAATTTCTGGTATCGTACTATGCTTGCATGCTATGTTGTGCTGTGTATATGGGTTTGTGTGTATGTGGGAGACGATCGGTGGTGTTTGAAGATTTTCCATTTTAACGTCAGCCGCCCTTGGAGACAGAACCTGCCACAGACTGTGTGTTTGGGTTGGGTCTGTTATGTTGAAAAGTTCTCAGTGACCCCACCCTGTTCACACTAGCGCCATAACTCACCAAGACAGATCCCATCCCCCACCCGACCAACACACACACACACACACACACACACACACACACACACACACACACACACACACACACACACACACACACACACACACACACACACACACACACACACACACTCACACTCACACTCACACACACATGGCTTTAATTTAGCCTTCTTGTATTTACCCTTCTGTTGTTTTTTTTTTTTTTTACAGCTTTGTGTTGCTTTTTTGCTGGTTTCCCATATATACAGCTGAACAACACTGTCTTATAATTTGAACACATTACTTCAAGCTTTAGGAAAAACTGATGGTCTTTTTGTCTTTTTTTTCACTATTTCCTAACACTTCTCAGACCAAATAATTAATTTATTGATGGTCAAATAAGAGATTAATTGATAATCTTCAGATAAAACCGATGCTTTCATATTTAATAAAGGAAGCTGTGCTGCAGGAATGTGTTTGAAAGCGTACCGGAACTCTCAAATATGGTGCATAAAAACCTTCTTTGTCTAAGCTATGCTAGCTGAATCATAGCCTTATCTAATATTACTAATTTCATCCTCATCGTTTCCTTTGTCCTCCATCCTCCTGTCTGTGACCTGAAAATCAGCCTTAGTGAGCGAGGATGGAGGGTCAAGGAGGCTTGCTTGAGCAGCTATTAGCGAAAATGCTTGTATACAAGTGTAGTTTTAGTATCTGAACAATGGGCAGGTGATGCAGCTGTGCCACACGACTTTCAGTGAGGCTGTTTTATCTGGTTAAATGCCTCCACTCTCATCTCTGGTGGGAGGGATGAAGACATGAGGACAGGAGTTAAGGCAAGGAACTGAGATTCACAATCTGGGAAATGAGAGCTTTGTGACAGTTTTAATCACCAGATGTGGTCCACAATATAGTAGACACCCTACATGTGGAATGACACATTATCGGGAAGTAGCCCAGCAGGTGTGAAGTTTTTTCAATAATTCAATATGAAGAATAATATAATATAGGACTTCAATGATTCCTTGAATTATTCCAGTAATTCGATTGCTAAAATGCCTCAGGGCTTCGTTTAGTCCACTACATACTAGACCCCAGGTCACTAACTGGTGGACCGTGGTCTGAGTCTGGACCCAGACCTCATCCCATATGGACCCGAACCTATAATCAACAAATTATGATGGGATTTTAAATTTGATGGGACACTTCTATTTGAACCAGCAGCAGGTTGTTTTAATGGAGGACAATGACAAATCTAAAAATTTATGACAGCAAAAAGCTGCTACTGCAAATGATGCAAGACAGGAATGCTGGTAGAAAACTGTTAAACGTGCGTCAGTCAGTGCAGCTGATTATTTCTAACTGACAGCTGCACAATTAAACTGTTCAACTTTGTATATTCAAACATGACATTGTATTGAATTGCATGTAGGTCTGACACTTTCTCATAATGAGTGGCACAGTTTGAAACCATTGGCAGGAGTGTACACATACATTTGTGTCTATGGTATTGTACATGAGAGAGTACTACTAGAGGCAAAGACATGGGCTCAAAATTTGGACTTCATTTAAATCACCAAGATAATTTTGAACTGATGGACCTTATTGGCCTATAACCACCACTAATATTGACCTTTTTGCTTCATCTGCCTCTAGAAACAGAAGAGGCAGGAGGAAATTGGGGCAAGTTGCATCAATGTCTTTGTTGAATCTTTGAAACTGAAACAATGTTAGGTTGTAGGATGACTCCAAGATAGCATTATTTTAATCAGTGATCACTTTATGTTCCATGGACTGTATATATAATCAGCCAAAGGTTCTGTACTGATGTGGTGCCGGTGGGGACATATGTCTACATACATAGTAGGTGTGGTTGAGAGACGGTGTGATAACAGTGTGTGTGCTTCCCCTTCTTCTGCTGTGACAAATGACTTGCACAAATAATAACTGAATAGCGCTGCATTCTACACCAGGGAGTACCACGGTGCTGCACACATGAAGCGGATCAGTTCAATCTCAGACATGTGGCCTGTAATTACGTCTTCTTCCTACACACTCACTCACTCACTCACTCACTCAATCACACACTCACTGACTGACTGTCGGCATTGGACCTTTTACATGAGAACAGCTGATGACTGACTGACTGTGATATCGAATTGTGATGTAACATAAGTGTTCAGTGTATGTGTTCTGGTAATAAATAACACAAATTCTGGTAGCTTGTGTGACACACGCACCCAACACAGTAAAGTGTACACTGAAATTACCTGTAAAATTTGTGATAAAGTAGTTAGTAGTTCAAAATAAATGTCATTCTCATATTCAGCCATTTCTTCTTGGCAAAATCCATCAAATTACATAAATTTCATTAACTGTTTATAGCAGTGGCATTTACTGATCAATGGCAGGGTGGTTACCATAATTGTTAATTAGTAACGGACTTGTTACTTCTATCTTGCCATTGAAAGATACAAAAGACATGCACAGTTTTCTCATCGGAGTAATTCTGATTGATTTATGGTTATATTTAAATGAGGTATTGCATTTTTCAGTGGCGTGTATCCTTTGTTTGCTTGAAATTGTTGACGATGCATTTCACATGAATAAATAACTACGGTTATATAGCAATAATAGCATTATTGTTAATTGGTTTTTACACTACATAGGATCTTTGTGGAGTGTTGGGGAAACTGTAAACATCTGCAAACAATGCATTAAACAAACAACAATGCCAAATTTACATCATGTTCTCTAAGTTCTTCTTCCCTTTTCTTTCAAGTACGCCGTGCTGTTCCAGCCTTTTCCTCTGCAGCGATTTAGTGGAAACTGGACAACCACTACTAGTTGGTTATGACTACAAACTCCCAGTATTCACATGATAGTAGGAGGAAACAGTTAATAATTTCCATTTTCCTTCACAAATTTCACAAAGTTGCGCCGCATTTGGATTGAATCCTAGCTAATGTTGGCTATAACTTATTTTGTGTTTGTGGATATGTTTTAGTCGTATAGTGCAGGTAATACTGCTATTTCAGTGCTGCTGTTTATCATCATTTTTCAAAGCTTGAATTATACAGTCACATCTTTAAATTAAAGATACAGAAAGCTCCAGACTGCTACTAATCATTTTATACACTATCAGTCAAAAGTTTTAGAACACCCCAATTTTTCTAGTTTTTTATTGAAATTCAAGTCCAATGAATAGCTTCAAATGGTACAAAGGTAAGTGGTGAAGGTTAATAAAAAGGTAACTGGAAAATACTGTACATTTCAGAATTATGCAAAAAGGCCTTTTTCAGGGAACAAGAAATGGGTGAACAACATAAAGCTGTTCTGCAGCAATGGAGGTTGATCAAGCCTTGGAAGTTGGTGCTACCAAATCCTACAGATGTCCCAACTTTTCCTGATTACTTACAACCTCCTCTGTCTGCATAAAAGTAGTGCTGGAACACACCGTGGCACCATACCCTCCAGACCATTATTTGAACAGTACTGTACTGCAGAAAGTAGTGTGTTGCTATAAAAATGGAGAGGAAAAGGCAATTAACAATAGAAGAGAGAGAGACCATCATAACACTTAAAAATGTAGAGCATTCCTACATAGAAATTGTGAAGAAAGTCGAGTAAAACCATCAAACGGCACTCAGAAACTGGAGGAAACTGACAGGAAGAGGCCTGGCAGACCCAAAGCCACAACAGAATCAGAAGATAAGTTTCTGAGCGTCGACAGCTTGGTGATAGGCGGCTCACAGGAAAACAGCTTCAAGCACAACTTATTTAATAAAATCTAGCTGACAAAGGAGTTTATCACAGTGATGCAAAAATAATTTACATTATGTAGTTTAAGGTGACTTTCTGTGCCTTTAAAGGAGTCATGAAATAAAATGCATCATTATTAGTATTCTAACAATTCTAGTTTAACAATTAAAAAGTCCTGATCATTTATTGACTACATTGCCTAAAGTGTTTCATCTGCTGCACATTTCAAAGCAGCCTCACCTCGTGTCAAATGAACTGTTCCTGTATGTTGGTTGGACTTTTGCAGTAAATGCAGTGTCATCTTTCTAGGCAGAGGTTGTGCTTATTTCCTGTTTGTCATCATTGTACATTTTCACGCTTCTAACCTCATTTCTATAATTTGAACTGAGTAAACAATAATATTGAGTTTATACAAAGGCGTAATAAAGTCTTTAACAACTGGATCTGATCTTTTCTTCATGTCTTACTGTAGTCACATTGCATGAGTCGGTTTCTGTCTGTTCATTCAGCCCATCAGGTGCATCCATACTGCACACACATAATGTTAGTGCTGAGATTATTCACACCTGACAGTCAGCGTCCAGCTGCCCAGTCTGTCCCATTAGTGGGCAAATAAAGCTGTTTGTTTAGTTATTAGCCTGACTGTTGCATTTATGCTGTGCTTAGGAGACACGTCTCCAGACTTTCCGACTGACAGAACAGCTTTATTTTACAGTGATCAGAGGGGACCCCTCCCTGATGTGACTCTATTACTGAAGTAAATGCCAGCATTACACAACATCAGAGGAAATAATGAAGCAATTCTGTTACATGACTTCTTGGCAAACTTGTGTGTAATACCATCTTGAACAAAATTCACGTTCTGGTAAAAGCTTTTAGTTAAGTTGTTTGTTCCTGTTGGTTGGCATATAGGGTTACATTCTGGCATTTAGAAAACAGTGTTATTTTATTGCTGTGACAGCGTTGCCTCTTTCTTTCCAGCCAGGGCACAAAACACAGTTGTTGAATAAATCATTGGCAGCCTACACACAGTGTTGAGACAGATTGTGCTTAATGTGTGCGGCTTTGCTCTGGCCTCCTCCAGCTCTGACACAGGATCAGACCTCTTCTGGCACCACAGAGGACTCTAGCTGAGATGAACGCAGGACAGGAAGGGAGAGGGCGAGACAGTGACTCAGACAAAGAGAGAGGGATGGTTTGAAAGAGTAAACCCTCCTGTTCTGTACGTCTGTCTGTTGTGCCCTCTGTGTGTGTGTGTGGTTGCATCTCTGATCCAGATATTACATCATATTATTGTCTCCCAGGGAGCATTGAGTACTGTGTGAACTCATTAAAGACACTCAATGCAGACTCCCATCAAAGACACAAAGTGAATTCCAATGACCAGATAACACCCAAGGGCAGGGAGGGAGGTGTGGGAGAAGGGGAAAATGAGAAAGGAGAGAAGAGTGTCAGCCGTGCCGTATCATACCGTCAACGGAAAGAAAAGAAAGGATGTAGCATAATTCATAAAAACATGCTACATTTAGAGCTATACTCGGCTCTTACTGCAGATGTTCATTAGCCTTTCTTTCATGTTGCTGTAAATGATTGATCTTCAGCAGAACTGGATGTTGGCAGGTTCACATACCCAGGAAGGTACATTTGAACTATGAATTTCTGCAGTTATTTATTGTGACTCCCATGTGGGTGAAGGCAGCTGACTGATGGAGCTGCCGATCAAGAGCTAAAATGCTTAGTCAGCTAACTGATTAGTCAGTTGAAAATAAAAAGACTCAGCAAAAACTACAGCTACAAGTTAATATGTTGATAAATTGATCAATGAAAGAAGCCAGTCTTAATGTAAACACTTGTATTATAAAGGGGAATTCAAGACTGTATGGTCAACAGTACTGATGGTTCTGTTTCAGGGGTGTTAAACTCATCTTAGTTCAGGTTCCACATTCAGCCCAATTTGATCCCAAGTGGGCCGGACCAGTAAAATCACAGCATAATAACCTATAAACAACCATAACTCCAAAATTTTCCTTTGATTTAGTGCAACAAAGAAAATGTTCACATTTAAGGAATTTTTGTTTTACAAAACGTTATGAACAACCTGAAGTTTGTTAAGAAAAATAAGTTTAATTTTAACAACATTATGCCTCAGTTTATCATTTACACATTACAACTTCCAGTCTATCTACAAAAGCACAAATCATTCTGTCTCAGGTATCTGGAGCTGAATGATATAGTATTTTACTTTATGATCAAAACAACAAAAGTCAGACAAAAAACAACAAAAACTAGACAAAACATTATGAAAATGTGACAGAAAGCAACAAAAAAATGGACAGACAACACAAAAAGACACAAAACAACAGAAATGAGCCAAAAAAACAACGAATGAAGCAAAACACGAAATGACAAAAATAAGACAAACACAAAACAACAAAAACGAGAAACAAATCGACAAACGAGGAACAAAACAAAAACATGACAAAAGTCAGACAAAAAAACAACAAAAACAAGACAACATATTACAAAAACAAGGCACAAAACAAATAACAATGAGCAACATAGTATCTTACTTTATGATCAAACAACTTGTCGTGGTCTAGAAATTATTTGAAATTTGTAGTTTTACAAATTTACAATTTGCAGTTCATGTCTTCTCTGTAATTTTTCCACTTTACAAAGTCATCCAGCAGGCCAGGTTGGACTCTCTGGTGGGTTGATTTTAGCCCGCGGACCGCATGTTTTTGATACCCCTGTTCTATTTGAACCATATTGTACCATCTATAGGAGTAGCTGCATCTTAACCAGAACATCCGCCTTTCCTTAAGCCTTTAACCTTAATGATGGCTGTCACACTGTATGCTTGCTACTCCTCTGTTCTGTTGTAAACGTGGTGTGCTGTATGTGCAACTCTATGTCCTCAGCTGACCTTGAAGCATTAGTCAGCTGGGATATTACAGACAAGAAAGGTGGAAAGTCAGAAATGTTGTAAATGTGAAATCTCACCCAGGACTGTATATGCTGCACAATTTCATTGTTGTGACATTTAACCATATATACCCTAAGCTGCATCTATGAATGAATTAATCAGGCAGTAGTGGAATAAACACCAAATATTTTTGTATAATTGAAGAAGAAATTAAATCTTCAGCTTAGTGTGATAATAAGTTGAAAATCTTTGGGTTTTGAATTGTTTCTGTGATTGAAAACCAATCTAAACACATTCCATGAAGGGCTTTTTTTTTGTCAAACACAGGTGTCACAGGGTAAAATTGGTTTTATTATCTTATGGAAAATGTCCTGTATTTGTAATTTTAACAATTAATCAATTATTGGTTGTTAACGTGACTTGTTAAAAAATGTGCCTACTTCTACTTCCTTGGGGGTGGTGACAGTAGTAGCAGTTGTTTCAATATTGTTCCACTTTGAAAACGCTGTTCCAGTGAAAGTATCTATTACAATATTTGAGAAAAAGTCTCTAATTGCTAAAGAAAATATTTGTCAGTTGAGATGATAAATAGTAGTGAAATGTTCCAGTGGAGTTGCCTTAATGACCAGTTGTTTTTACAAACAGCGTTTATTTGACTGGATTAGTGAAAACCATGTCTGGTTATTTCATCTTTATGGACACAATTCACAGAAAAATGTACTATATCAATAGTTATATCATGGTCTGTCTGCCACCTCTGGAGCAAAGCCACATTAAAACTAATAAAACTCTATCTTCAAGCTGACACACACACCCCTGCTGTGTTCTGGCTCAGTTCCCAGCTGCTACACACTAACAGTATCTGGCAGAGCTCTCTACTGTAGTTGTCGACTGATATGGTTTTTTTAATGGTGGTGCTGATATCCAGTTAACACCAGAACCTGATGGGTGAAATATAATGCTGATATCATATTGTTGTTTTTTTGTATCTGATAATCTGATACAGCCAATAATAGATATGACAGTTACTGAACTTAAACGTCTGCATTGACTGTTTCATGCACCCTGCAGGGCATATATTTACATTTCTTTAAAGTATCAATGAAATGAATCTCTACAGGTAGTCAGTTCATTAAACTTTGTAAAGACAAACTTGTGAATGAAGAACACAATTGTGGTGCAGTTTACAACATCTGATGTTGAGGTAGGTCTGTTGTGTTACTTCCTGGAGCCAACATACTGTGCTTTGCTGCCATTTATGGACTTAACTTCGCTTATTCACACCATGGTAAATTAGCCACTACCTGTAGTAGCTAGTCAGGCCCCAGTCGCCATTGCAGAACCAATTCAACCCTCAACATGCGTTTGGCTCGATTAATTGGCCAACTAATTATTCGGTCTATCACTATTCCTCTGTTATAATTTCATAGAGGGAGACAGACAGACGTAAGAAGCATGAGAAGCTGTAATTTCTGCCAGCAGAGAGGATTTGATGCAAATATCCTTGTAGAGATGCTATAAATATCTTCCAAAAACAAATCCCCCATTTCTGAAGGTTTGTGATTCATATCGTTAGTCTCTGTTCATTAGTTTTCACTCATTTTCTCACAGAGGATCATAGAGAAATGCCAGGCAAGATTACACGATGCCTCGCCAGATACTTTTTAACAGCAACATTGTAATTTACTTCACATAAATGTACTGTACACTGATCAGATTTCAAGTTCAACAGCAGGTGGGGGGCAGTCAGCGCTACAGACGTTAAAAGACTGTCTAGATCCGCTTATGTATACACTGTGTGTGCAGTCGGCTGGATGTAGGTTGCGGGTATAAGCCTGCTATTGGCTGATTATCTCTGTCAGCATTCTCCTCCCCTTCCGCTATCTCTGTGTTAGCAACAATAGTAATCCCCTAGCAGCTAACTACAGCACTGTACATGAAAGTAATACGAACGTTTTGCAGAGGATTTTGATCATGCAGTCAGGCAGTTAATTTAATTTTTCATTTTAATCACAGTACTCTTTTCCCCACATACAAAAGTTCCACCACAAGAATCCCAGCAATTGCTTTTTAAGTTATTTTTTTGGACTTTTTGCCTTTATTATAGTGCACAGTGGCGCGAGAGACTGGAAATGTGGGGAGACGAGTGGGGGAAAGACGTGCAGTAAATGGCCGTGTGTCGAACTCGAACCCATGACTGCTCCGTTCGGGACTATAGTCCTTGTTTATGGGTCACCCGCTCACCTGTTGAGCTACAGGGGCGCCCAGCAATCGCTTTGTTGAGTTAACACCAAAGCTGCGTCCTTTGCTTAGTCCCGCCTACAACTACTGTGATTGGTGTAAAGAAATACAAACACGCCAGACCATTTTTCCTCTATAGCATAATGGTAGTGTGGTGCAGCCAGACCATTATGTTCTACAGAATGGGCTGGTGTTCGGTTTAGTTGAATTACTGAACATATTTTGGTATATAATTGAAGTCAGAATTCTTGTATTGCTCTAAATCTGACCAGCATTAGTGGTTAATTGTTCAAGCCACATAAAGTTTTCTTTTTTTGTTTGTTGTTGTTGTTTTTTTTAAAATAAAAGAACAACAGATCCACATCATACACAACCCCTACAGTATTTTCCATCTCCCAGATGTTTCACTCAGCATTAGTTAGATGGATGAAAACTGACAGACATTACTTTGCAGGATTTGCCAGAGCCGTATGATAGCCCCTCAATCTGTCTATCCATCTGCGGGTCTTAAGAGTGGCGTCTGTCCTCTAACATTGTCTGACTTGTGATGTACAGTTCAAAAAACAAATCAAAATCCATGCAGCATAACCAAGGATTGCCTTTTGTATTCCACTCAATCTTCCTTGTCACCACCTGGTGGCTACATTACCCACAATGTCATTAAAATGTAATATGTAACAGCTAACAGTTCAGATTTGGTGTGTTGTGCTTGAAGTAGTTCCTGTAGGTGAAACAGCTAGGCTCAGTAGAGGAGCAAGCTACAGAGGTTTCCCCACTTCTTTCTAAATCTGCTTTTACTCTTCAGACTTATAGCCTCAACCAACACTGGAGGAATTGCTACGCTTCCTTTGGAGCCACAATAGACTTTATATATACAACCTATTCACAAATGCAATAACACCCCACAACACCTAGAAACAGATTGTGTTGCATTGATGATGAACATGGATATATGAATGTCACATGCATTATGGTTCTTCATAGAGCTTTTTCACAGCAGATGTTATAACTTTGTCTTAGCAGGACGAGCAGGTAAAACAAATTTCATGAACATTTATTCAGTTCCACAAGGTATCCCTGTAAGCCACGACAACGATCCCCCATTGCTGCTCAATACCAGGACCACAGAACTACCTCACTCAGACAGAATACAGTCATTATTATGATATCAATCACACCTGTGCTTTTCCTGCTGTGACAAGCCAATGGGTCTGCTGTGAAAAAGTGTCTCAAGGGCCACTTTATTAGGTACACCTCACTAGCACTGAGTTGGCCTTAAGAATGCCCTTAATCCTTTTTAGCAAAGATTCAACCTTGTGCTAGAAACACTGCTTTGATATTTTGGTCTGTATGGACGTCATATCATCATGCTGTGGTTTTAAGACTCATCAGAACGGATCATGTTTTTCCAATTTTAGCAAGCTCATGTGAATTGTAGCCTTAGTTTCCTGTTCTGAGCTGACAGGAGTGGCACCCAGAGTGGTCTTCTGCATACCTTCGTTGTAACGAGTGGTTGCTTGAGTTACTGTTGCCTTTCTGTCCTCTCAAACCAGCCTGGCCATACTCCTCTGACCTCTGCCATCAATAAGACATTTATACCCTGAGAACTGTTGCTCATTGGATATTTTGTCTTTCTCACCCCATTCTCTGTAAACTCTAGAGATGGTTTTGCATGAAAATCCCAGAAGATCAGCAGTTTCTGAAATACTCAGATCACCAACAACCATGCCATGTTGAAAGTCAATTAAACACCTTTCTACCCCATGCTAATGCTAAGGATGAACTCCAGCAGGTCGTGTTGACTACGTCTACATGCCTCAATGCATAGAGTTGCTGCCATGTGATTGGCTGAATGAGGTGTACCACATAAAATGTCGGTCATCACAGAGAAAATGGATGGAAAGATGGGGGACATGAATGACGGAGAGAGGAGAAGCGAAGAGTGTTAATGATAGACCGAGACTGAAAGTATAAAATTCTGTTGTATATTTGTTTGACTTTCTCTTTTCTCGGTACAGAATGCTACGTCTTGTTATGTTACCTAGCAACAAGGGCCCACTTAGCAAAACACATACACACACAAATGGATATCTGGAGGCGTCCTTGTTATTTGGTCACTATACTGGCCTGTTTATGACGACAGGAGAACAAAGGAGTGTGTGTGTATGTGTGCGTTCGCCATCATATGCAGCTCTCCTCTTTGAAAGCTAACTCGCTAACCTGTGTCCACCATTGTCTGTAACATAGCCTGCCTTGTGCTCAGTGTGTGTAGCTGTGGAATACATATATACATACCAAATCCACAGACCTGCAGCACTCTGGGGCTTGTGCCTGGCTCGTGGGCTTGCTACCTATCCAGAGAGGGAAACCAGTCAACTATGTTAGATCCAGTATTGGTGGAATTTGGGTCACTAAAAATCCCCCCGCCCCATCTCCCTTTTTCTCCCCCCCTGAGCAGATGGAGCTGGGCTTGTGTAATCTCCTGCCTCCTGTGGATCCGTGTGTGGACGTGTAATTAAAGTTTACCTTTATGGCTGTAAGGACGTCGGATAACAAGTCTGCCTTTGCAGAAGCAGTTCAGTCCTGTCCCTCTGACAAACTGTGGCAGCACAGTACATAAAGTGTTTCTGTCTTTTTAATAGGTAAGACTTCATTTAGAAATCCAGCTGATGTTGGTAGTTCAGAAAATACAGTTGCGAAACGTATGATGTAGAGTGCATCATACCTTTCCTGCTGCACATGTTTATAGTTTCCTGAAAGTGGCAAGATAGTTATTTGTTTGTATGAATGTTTGTCACTGGTACAGTATTTAATCGGGGAGTCAATGTGTGCAAATGACCGAGGCTTTAATCCTGCAGCAGTGTAGCAGATGGACTACAGGATGTAGCTTCACCTGCGTGTGTGTCTGCGTGTCGCAAAGTGTAAATCTGCTGAGTGATAGACGGATTAATCAGAGCAGGTTTCTGATCAGCTGATGAGTTCAGAGGTTATGGTTTAGAGTGTGTGTCGGTTCAGCAGTGGACCAGCCATCTGTAGTTGTCATTCGTTGTTAGTTATACTTTGGACGTATACATTTTGGATTTGTCGTTGTTTGGAGGGTATGGATGCATTTTTATTCACTGACCAGTTTAGCCTGGCAACTATGACAAAGGTGTTGTTGATAAATTGTAGAGAAACACAAACAGCTGAACTTCCAGGCAGAGTTATTACTATAACCAGTCTGTTGTGTCTGAATGAAGACCAAATCGACCCACCGCTGTGAGCACTGGGAAGAGGACAGGGGACTGAACAGAGGAGCTAAAATGTGTTTTGCCTATAAACTGTTGATGTGTTTGCCTCAAACGAATGTTTCTTGTGTCTTGTGATACTGCAGGACGTCCCAGGGCCAAGAACTTTTAAACTAACTGGTGCAACCATCATAGTGAATTCTTTCAGAGGGTAAATGTTATTTAACCTCACAAAAGCTATCAGGTGAATTTTAGATTTTCTAAACAACCCTGTTTATTATATCCAATCAAAGTATTGGCCAAAAGCTATGATCAGGATTCATGTTGATGAAAAAAATTGTAATGTGCAGTGGAAAACATTGTTCATTTAAGTTTTTTGACTAGAGCATTTTTGTCTAAAAAAAATTCTGCCTCTGCACAAAAATAATGTTACATGAGGACATTTTCAAAGTGTTTAAATCCCGAAAATATATGAATATTTTGTTTATGATCAGTTATAATTTTGGTTAAAAAAATTGGTAATTTAAATTATTTTTTTTTTAATTGTTCAACATTCACTACAGGAAAACTTTACAGAGAATTTTGAGTATTTACTATTTGCACAGAAGATGTTGAACAGGAAATGAGAAAATGAGACCTTAACTCTTTCATGCTTCGACACTTAACTTAATGCATATAAGAAACAAACGCAAAAAATAACACCTAAATCCATCATTTCACCAATGTATGGACGATGCAGTAAGGATGAACACATTTTTTAATATGTGTACACACGCACATATGGTTGCAATGTGTAGAGTTTCACAGCAGCAATGCTAACATGGTTGCAAGGAGTTAATGGGGCTTATAATAGATCTAGTGGTGCATCTTCCTTTAGTATTTTTGTAAATCCATACGAGCATGGTGTGTCTAACCCAGGATAAAACCAGTAGTAAGATGGCAGTTGCTGGCTTTGTCTTTTTCCAGCGGTTGTAAGCAGTCAGTGACCTTTATTTTTTAGCTGCTTGTAGTGTTTCATCTCAGGACCTATGGTAGGAGGGTGTAGTCACTGAGTAATGTTTTTTTAGTGTTGAGTGTGCATCTTCCTTTGTAGGCCATCGCTGAATGTTAATGTGAATGTACCATCAAGTTGAGCATGTTTGTGAAGATCCAACAGAATGTAACCCAAAGCACAGCTAAAATGTGTCTCTGATGAACATCCGCCGTCTTCGATGAAAGATCACCGTAAAAGCAGCCATCTCTCTAACGTTACATTACTGTTAAGTCATACTAGCTCAGTATATTTAGTAGATTCTTTCAGAAAACTAGTCGAATTTGTAGCTTTTTTGCTCTCCTATATAAACATGTATTTTCCTAAGTAAACAAGTTGTACACAAATAGATATTTGGTATGTTTGGGGGGTTAGGCACAATGAGAAACATTTCTGTACTGGTGTATGCCACAAATAAACCTGGAACTTGAAGTGTGCTGAAGAGTCTAAAACTACCAAACACCGCAGGACGATGTGACTTGTGAGGTAGTTTCCTATGTCTTCTTTTAGCATGAAAACATCAGTGTTACATCACTGTTATTTTACATTTAACATTTTTTTTATTCTGCTTGTGATATATTAATGGGATCTGATGAATTCATTGTGGTGAAGTTTCAAGCTGCTTATGCTGTTCACATAGGGATTGTAACTGTAGTTTATAGCTCTCTGATTTGCAACTCCACTCATAAACGCAGTAAACATTAGAGCTGCAACAATGAATCGATTAGTTGTCAGTTATTAAACTAACTGCCAGCAACTTTTGTAATCAGTTTGAAAGATAATTCATTTCAAAGTATCCACACTATCCTTTGAGTTGCTAAAGCTTTAGCACACCCCTGTGCGTTGACCAGTTTGATTGATTGTATTGATGTATAGGTGGATCTGCTGACATTTTAAAAGCTTCTTATTAACAGATCCAGCAGACATGAAGCGACCATATGATTTATTTGGAAGCTTGTGTGTGACTAGTCCAATGTTCCCTGTGGTCGAGCTCTGCTTTGTGTCCATCATGTACCACTGTTTGGTGCTGAGCAGGTTGTGTAGTGGCTGCTGGAGTCAGAGAAAAGTATTTTGCTGCTATTGCTGGAGACACAGTGATGAGATCGGTGAGAATGAATCGAAACGGTAAAGGTGTGGGCTGTAAACCAAAACAACAAGCTTATAGGAAGTTTCAAATTCAGTAGAACTGAGCTGGGTCTGTGTGAACCCTTTTACTTTATACATAATCATTTGGTCAGTGTTAATATAGAAATATTGATCATCAGTACCATACACTGTGTATTACTGGATAGAATAACTATAACTATTATCATATGTAGGATATAAACCAGCTGGAACTGAGGCGAATGGAAAGTGTGGCTTATTATATCCACTTCTGCTTTAGCATTTTTTGCATTGGCACTTGTTTGAAGAATGATCTAGTTTCACTTCAGTAATTACAAAATACCTTAACCTTCCCCTTTACTGCTGTTTTGTCCTACTGCATACAATGTAACATAATTTAAAGGAAGGAAAACGTGTGTAAAGAGAAGGCCGTCAAAGCTGGGTTGAGCGGAGGTGGGAGGAGGCCGAGTGGGAGGGAGAGAAAATGAAAGAGAGACCAAGTCAGAGAATGTGGTGAGTAAGAGAGAGCGAGCCTGCGTCACAGAGAGAGAAAGAGGGGAAGTGTGTGTCGGCCAGCCCTGCCTCCTCCCTCCTTCCTCCCTCCCTTCCTCCCTCCCTCCCTCCCTCTCCCCTGCCTCTCTCCTCTCCCTCCTTGCGTCAGCAGCAGTTAAAATGTCGGCTGTGTAGCTCGTCCTCTGCACTGCTTTCTCTCCTTCTAGGCCATCTGTCTTTTCTTACCACAAGAGGAAACGTCTCTCTCTCACTCTTTCTCTCGCTACCTTTTTTTTTTTTTTTTTACCCGAGTCATCCTTTCTTTTCTTTCTTCCTGTCTCTCGCCTGGTCGCCGGATCAGAGCTAGTTTTGTGAAGTGTTTTTCTACAAAGCCGTTGCTCCTTGACGTTGTTTGGAGACGGGAGGACAGAGGTAACGTTACAGTCTTATGTCCGGCGCTGTTTTTATTCTATAGACGTTGCTGCTTTTCGTTTCGAACCAAAGCTCAGTTTGATTCATGACACTGAATGGAGCGGACTGCAGTAACAAACTGCGTGAGAACTGTGGTGATTTCCCAGAATAGAATGTATGGTCATTTTGATCTATCTGGGATGTGGACATGTACGGGTCCTTGTGTGTATCTAATGGACAGCTACTTTTTCTACACCACTATCCCAATCACTTCTCTTCTTCTATATTCCTCCTACCATATACCTGCTACAACCTAAGTACTGTATACCACTGCGTTGCCAAAATCTTGTTTGTAATAATGGTTTTGGAGCAGATGCTTTCTTCACAGCTAGCCCAGAAACACGGAAGAACATCACAACCTTGAGGACCATAAAACGTGTGGATCCCAGTTTATAATTTTTCACAAACTCGGGTTTAATTCTTGCTGCGTGGAGGACCTTTACTCAATTATTTTTCCATGAGCCTGTGCTACATCAGTCACAGCAGCAACAAATCTTTCGCAAACTTTGCTCCGCAGTCACAAGCCTACATTGTCCCAGTTCATGGTGTGTTTGCAGAACATCTGATTTCCAATCATGTGGATGTTGCTCAGCTCAAAACATGCTTTCAGTGATAACAGCTGCAGTTTCTGTGACAACACTGGTTGCGATATCTGTTGCCGATTTCATCAGAGACAAATCCATCGTGTAACTCACATAGCTCCATATATACAACTTTGTGCTGTATTCTTGCTTAATATAGACTTTAAAGGGACACTGTAGTGAATTTATTTAAATCTGAAAAATCAGTTTACTTGCAACAAGAACTACTGAGCCTGTGAAACAGTCGTGTAATGTCTCCTGAAGCAATGAAACCATCGGGGTTATCTTGGATAGCAATTTTTACAGAAAGTCTGGCTACCAGCAGTTTGTTTGAGAGGCCAGAGGAGGTTCTAATAAAAGACAGCATTTAGTTGCATTGTGGGAAATGTCAGATTAAATGCCTTTGGAGCTTGACTTGGGTTCTAAAAGTCAGGGTATATTGGCCTTCGTGTCTTCAGTTTTAAGTGTTTACTGTTCATTTTTAATCTGCCTCCTAATAAAAAACCTAATTTTATGTGGTCCCACGCTACGTAACAGGAATACCGCTTTAACGAGCTTTTCAATGTGCCTCAAGCTGTATGCATGATACAATGACATAATTAGCTGGCAAGATAATAATGTCGTCTCATCAGTCAGTCTTCTAGCAGTATTAGTGAAAACACACACTGATGGATTTTATTTTGCTGTGGCTTTAGAAAACAGCAGCAGGTTTTCAGTGGAAACATAACTTCTTTTACTTTGCATTTGTGTTGTGTGGAAAACATGACAATCCTTTTCATCAGTTGTTTCATTTGATGTGTTTTTTTAGTTTGATAAGAGATTAGCTCTTCTTTGGAGCTCTAAAACATCATTAACAGCTATCAGCATGATATAACCTACATTTATAGCAGCATTTTTTAAATTAGGGTGAAGGACAGGTGGAAGAATGACAGTCTTTTCTATGTTTAGTCTTTCCTAGTGTAGGACTGTAGAATGTAGGTTGTCACTAACATGGTGCTGATACTGTTGAGCTGCCATTAAACAATTAATTAATTGAATAATTAAATAAAATTAATTGCATAATAGCAACAAGGTAATTATTGTTCACTGACTTAATTTAATTACTGACATTTGCATAGCTTTTTGGCATAATTATATTTCATCAAACATTACAGGTCCATTAGCAGAATATAAGATTTTATGACCCTATCAATCCTGGTTGAAAAAAAATCAACATATCAGTGAGTGACAAACTGGTAGAGACTGATCAGCTGATCAGTAACTTTGGTAGTGAGACATTACCTTGACAATATCACTGATCTTTATTTTCAGTTTCATGTTGCTAAAATGTGATGGTTTGGGTGCAAGGTCTGCAAACATAATCAGCCAATCAGGTGGTGTTGTTTGGTTAGAGTGACCTGAAAGCTAATGGGTCAAATGTTAAAACAAGCACAGATTACCTCATTTGCGTGCACGTGTGTGCAGCGTCGTTTTGATAATTTGTTGTTTACTATCAAAGCAATAAGCAGATTAGAGCACAACCTGTGTGTGTGTGTGTGTGTGCACGTGTGTTTGAGTGTGTGTCAGTAAGTGTCTGTGTCTTATACTGTGACCCACTTAGATAACACCTTACCGTCGGTGCAGCATTACCACACGCTGGAAATCTATCAGTGCTATTTATGGAGAAATTATATAATGTAAATTAACACATTGTCTTTATTCTGAGATCTGCTTTATTCCTCTGCTGTAATCAGGGACCAAAATAAATTCCAAATACTAATGCGACTATCCAGCGTCCTGAGCTTTTAAGCTGACCCATGTTATGGTCAATAATTCCAAAGCACCAATCAATCAGTAAGATACGAAGAGAGGTTTGAATACCAGCCCTTATCTGTTTACAAAGCATGAAGCCTTTTGAGCCACATGGAATAGCAATGTAGGCTGCATCATACAGACACTGCCAGTATCAAAGGGATGTAAAAAATGACAGATATTTCAGTTTTTCCCAGACGTAGGGTGTGCTGCTCTCGCTTTCCTTGTTAGAGGTCTATTAACATAGAAGCTATTGAGCTCCTCACCTGACGGCTACCTGAGTAATGTCAGCATGATTCTGCAGGGCAACCAACACATTAGTGCTGCAGGGCAAAGATTTCAAATTAGTGCTGACTTGATTAATCATTTAATGGATCGGTTCGTTGCCAAGAAATTGACTTCCTGTTAAACCACAACAGAAATGTCAAACATTCAGTGGTTGTAGCGTTCCAAAAGCTTTATATGCTATATAAACATAATGACATTGGAAGTAAGCATATTGTGTCACTTGGAGGTGAGGCTTATTGAACTGAAATCGCATCTCTGTACAAAACACTTGAGGCCTGGTAGACAGTGCAGACTGACCCAATGTAACCCAAGTCAATCATTCCCCTGGGGATCAGCCAATACTGACTGTAAGATAAGATACAACTTTACTAATCACCAAGGAAATTCTTGAATTACCTTAAAATAATCTCCAACTGATTGGTCTGTCATTACTCTGGAAACTTGATTTTCACGTTTTTATCTGTGTTTGATATCCTTAATAAGTGAAATAATTGGAAAATGAATCTGAAATCATTCATTGATATAACTGATAATAATTTTTAAAAAAAACATTAGTTGCAACTGTACCAATCAAACAACAATCTACAGCACATCAGCTGTTTGTTCTTAGGTTGGCTTCTTGCTCTCAAGCATAGCAAAGAGGTAAATGATTTCATCCAAAAATCCATCCAGCTTTTAAATGGTAAATAGTTAACCGTCATCTTGACCTTCTTTTGCTTCTCCTTTTTCTTCTTCTTGTTGTTAGTGTTGTCACGATACCACAATTCTGACTGTCATACAATACCTGCATAAATGCATCAGTACTGAAGCGATACCAGAGCCAAGGCCTAAAACAACGATGACAGTAATAGATGAAACTTCAGATTATTTTTTTTAGTATTAATTAATAGGAATTCAAGTTGCTTAAAGGCTTTGTGGACTCTTTCATTTGTTTCTGCACAGCTTTTTGTGCTCTGACCAAATCACATCATCATCACTGTAACAACAGTAAACATTTCTTACAACAGTGTAGATGGAAACTGTCTTTGGGAGAGCCTGTCGTAGAAAATAGTTCCAGAGCACAGAGGTCTGCTGAGAACATGTATTGACTTAAGTGTTCAGTCTATTTTAGTGCACTGTTGCAGTGTGCAGGCTGATAATTCTGGTTTGAGTTTCATCACACTAAGGGCCAGACTTAGTCATTTATGTTACTATTTTCATGCTCATTGAAAAAAAAAAGTAGTTTTTGTGCTCCCTGTTTGCTTTCCATATATGAAAGTGTGTTTTTAAACAATGGATTAGTGTATGTATAACATTAATACTGGATTATTGTAAATACTTACATCAATGTCATCGTGCTGTTAAAACTTTTACATGTTATTCAGTACTCTAATGCCACCTATACGTATGCCGTTCAAAAGTTTAGGGTCACCCAGACAATTCCATGTTTTCCATGAAAACTCACACTTTTATTCATGTGCTAACATAACTGCAGGGTTTTCTAATCATCAATTAGCCTTTCAGCACCATTAGCTAACACAATGTAGCATTAGAACACAGGAGTGATGGTTGCTGGAAATGTTCCTCTGTACCCCTATGGAGATATTCCATTAAAAATCAGCCGTTTCCAGCTAGAATAGTCATTTACCACATTAACAATGTCTAGACTGGATTTATGATTCATTTAATGTTATCGTCATTGAAAAAAATTGCTTTTCTTTCAACCATGAGGACATTTCTAAGTGACCCCAAACTTTTGAATGGTAGTGTAGTTCACTTATTATATAGTTAACTTAATATTTACAACCAGATATTATTTATTAAACAGCGTTTAATAGACTGAACACACCTTCATGGCAGGTGTGATTTCCTGGGTGCATTTTGTAGTAATTGAAATAATTATTAACAAAAACGTTTGTGCCATATTTACCGTAACCAGTAGTAATTGAGTATAAATTAATAATTAGAACGGACACTATGAATACCGAACCTTTAGCAGCTTGTGAGTTATGATAGAGTTAATGTTACCAGTGTGAAGGTTGCATTTACTCCTAGAGATGTTTTCCATATTAATCAGTTAGCTAAAAAGATAAAGCCGAGTTTAATAGCTGTCATGCTTGAAGCTAATTCCTTCATCACACTCCAGTGTTGATAAATGTTTGTTACAGAATGAATCACTCATTTGACCTACATATTATCTATTCCATTCAATAAACTACTGCTCTTTGAATTTTATGCTTCACTTGGTCATTCCGGGTCCCTGAGTCTGCATAACATTTCAAACATATTTTGCAGACAGGCCTTTGTATGAGCTTTCGCTGTTAAATATTTCGATGTTTCACTTTGTGTGTCTAGTTTGTCAACAAGTTGTGGTTGGTCAGCATCACTGCTTGGATTTGCAGTCGAGTTTTAGGACACTGAAAGCTGCCGCAGAGAAAAAAGCAGTTGTCACGCCCATTTTGGCTGCAAAAAAAGCAGAGCTGCAAACACGCTCACTGCCCCACTGTTCCAAATCAACATTAATGATCAGAAGCGCTGCTCTTAGCAAACACTGCTGATTAGTTAAAGCATTGACACGGATTCCTAGGCTTGAGTGAAATACTGACCCTTCAGCTGGTGACTTCTCAAAACCAATTTAAATAGGACCTATTTCGTACACCTTAACCACAAACACTGCAGTGGGACAGTCGTAGGAGTCTAGCACAAATCTAAAGAAGCAAATCAATGACCTGAAAAAGTCAAGAAAGTCACATGTAGCCATTGCAAAGCAGCTACAGATCCCAAATCGTCAGTGCAAACAACTGTTTGTATGTATAAAATTCATTGCACAGTTGTGTCACAATCGGGAACAAAACCCAGGCAATCACCTGCTGCTGAGAGACGATTGGTCAGGATAGTCAAGAGTCAACCAAGAATCACCAAAAAGCAGCTCTGCACTGAACTGAAAGCTGCTGGAACACAGATGTCAGTGTCCACAGTCTAGTGTGTTTTACATCGCAGTTAAATGAGAGGGTGCCATGCAAGAAGGTAGCCCTTCATTTAGAAGCAGCACCTAAAGGCCCGACTGAGTAAAGCAAACACAATAATGAAAAAGAAGGATTCCTGTCACGTTGTTCAGGAAAACCTAAAGTCAACAGCCAGAAGGTTAAGTCTCGGACACAGTTAGGTGTTCCAACTAGATAAAGACCCCAAACACACATCAAAAGTGGGGAAGAAATGCCTAAATAAACCTAGAACTAAGGTTTTAGAGTGGTCTGCCCAAAGTTCTGACTTAATCACACGAACCTGTGGACTGTGCTGAAGAAACAAGTCTTTGCCAGAAAGCAAACAAATTTAGATGAACTCCACCAATTCTGTTGAGAGTACTGATCAAAGATAAACCAGAAGCTTGTGGACGGCTATCAAAAAAACCTAGTTGAGGTAAAAATGGCCAAAGAACGTTTTGCCAAATATTAGCATTGCTGTATATATATTTTTTAGCCAGGAGATTTTGTCATATTTCTAGAAAATCTGTAATAGACCTCTGCTTGATTTTTTTTTTTTTTTTTGTGTGTGTGTGTGTGACAAAGACACAGAGTTACTGGAGTCACTGGTAACTCAAGACTGCCATGATTTACATGATCTTTACAGTGTATGTAAACTTTTGTTCAAAACTGTACATACGGACTGATAAGCAGATGTAGCTCTCTCTGTGTGACTGGCATCAGATAATGGCCTCCTGTATGACAGAGCTTATGTGTGTGTGTGTGTGTGTGTGTGTGTGTGTGTGTGTGTGTGTGTGTGTGGGAGGCTCTCGAGGTTACTTAGTGATGCATGAGCTCCATCGTCTCCTCTTCATCTCCTTTACGTTCTACTGCACTTCTCCTTATCAATTATTCACAGGTACTGGCACGCACAGGACAGTGTGTTATGTGTTCATGGAGACTAATCTGCTACCCCAGAATGCCACTGTCCCCATGTCTGTCTTCTTCAGATATTATTGCTTCCTGAGACCTTTTGCAGTTGCGTGATTAAACAAGCTTTTCAGTTATGTCTTTGCCTCTTCTTAGTGTTAATGCATTTGTGTGCAGGTATTGTGGTTTTAATCCCTGTCTGTCAATACAGTGGGGTTTTTTTTTGTGCTATAGATCATTCCATCTCAAACAAAAAGCACTCAGAGCGCAGTACTCCGCCAAGGCTGTTCATTGCCCCATATGGCATTGTCAGAAATGCAGCATTTTTTTTATAGAAATGCAGCATTTGTTTATTAGTAATTGATGATCAGATATCACTTCAACATAGAATGTGTCCATTTAATGTAGATGTACCCACAAACAAAATGACCTTGTACTGAGCTCAGGTGTGTGTTATGCATGTGTATGTTATGTACGGATTCAAAATTGTGTGACCTGAATATCTAGTGGGAGGCAGGAATTGATGGGACTCAGAAACACCCCCACAATTTAATCAATTGTTCCTTGTATCATTTCTGACAGATAAGTCCTGAGAAGTCCGCAGCGGTGGATTTGTAGTAGGATGGCAGTCATGTGATCGTCAGCAGGCAGCTGACGTAGCGTTCACTTGTTGTCGTGGTTACAGTGACACCATACCGCTATCTCACTACGAGACAGAAATCTTTAACAAATCTGTGGATCCAGGCTATTAAGTCGCACCACTGCCAAAATCTAATCACTTGGTCTTGTGTCATTTCTGACCTTCCCTGAAAATTTCATCCAAATCCGTTATTCTGTTTTTGAGTAATGTTGAGCACAGACAGACAAACGTGCACTAATCATCACGTAACTTATTATTCTAAAAAGTTTAGAATTATCAGACCTAGGTTGCTTGATTTTTTTTTTGTCATGAACTATGGATGTATTGAATAGCAGCTGTAAAATTCGATATGATACATTACGTACTTTCTGAGATAACCTAATTTTAAAAAAAAAAATACCCCGTTGACCCATCTTCAATGCGTTTTTTTCGCACATTGAAATTTGAGGCTGTGTTTGAACCCCAACATCTCAGAATCTACTAAAGATAAAGCCCCACCTTTCACTCTTCTCATCATGATGATAGTCGTGAACAAAAGTTTATATACACTGTTCAGACCATGTGTATCATGGCCATCTTGAGCTTCCAATGACTCCTATAAAATGTTGTAAACCTTGTCAAGGTCCCATCATGCTTCTACACTGCATGCATGCTGGGTTCAGGCTCGTAGTGGTGGCCATTATCACAACTGTTTCTGACTGCTCTTCCTCCACTCATTTGCATTTTCAAGTATTTCCAACTTATGTTAATGTTTGCAAGCGCCAGTGTTTTTGCTGTGTTTAATCAGATGCCAAAACACTGCACACATGAATGTAGCATCCTTTTTTTGCAGAATTTTCTAACCTGTTTATTGCAAGGATTGAGAGGTAATCAGTAAAAATACAGCCCGCACATTACAAAGCAGTCTACCAGCCGTGTGTGCTTGCTCTTATTTAATTGGCCACCACAGCACCTTATCGTATCATGTTGCTTCGGGGTTTAGTAGAAGTTGAACCGCACTCAGCTATTTTGCTGCATCACCCTATGTTTTTCTGCCTTTTCATGTCAAAGGACTCCCCCCATTAAAATGAATGGTGTTCCTGTGTTTTTCCACCAGTGGTTTAAGTTGTGGAGCTTCTAGGGAAATCTGGATTAGCATCTGCTGTCTGGTTTCTCAAGTAGTTGTATCATTATTAGTCAGAAGAACATAAATATGTCGATATTCACTGCCTGAATCCCAAAAGGCATGTCATATTTTTAAAAATTCCACCAAATGACACCATTTATCATAGCTGAAAAATGTAAAAACTGGAAGCATCATCTTATTTTTAACTTTACAACAGTCTATTAACTCATCATGTCTAACTTTTGATCACAGTTTTAAGCTGAAAATTGCATTTTCTTTGATCAGGATCACTTTATTCTCAATGTGTGTTTTGACTATTTGCCAAAAAACGGTTTTGTTTTTGTGAAATGAATAATAATTGAACTTCTTCTTTTTTTTTGTCATAATTACCATTAGTAGATGGATAGCCGTTAATGACACAAAAAACAACTCAACAATAGTGCCATTTGTACTCTAAAATAAAGAGGAATAATGTCCAAAATAATGTGCAGCAGTGTGAGCTGCGTTGCTGCCTGCATGCTGCCACTGAAGGCTAGAAATGTGATATGTATAGACAGACAGAAATAGAGCTGCAGACATACTATCATGTTTTGCTTGCACACACAATGTGCTCTTGCCTACTATGTATGTGTGAGGAAGGAGGGAGTCACAGCAGTCGTGATCCTCACCTCTACTCTGTCATCTCTCTATCAGACTGACCTTGTTATGTAACCATAAATCAGAGTAGAACCAACACCCACTACACACACGTGCATTTGCTTACTGCAGCGAACACCTTCTTGAGCTGCATTTGTACAGTTATTTTTGACTGACTGATTGATCTCAAGGGCAAAACTAGAAAATATAAAATCATTTATTATGGCTGTAAAGAAACCTTAAGACAAGCTCTCCATAATGATAACCGTGGCGGTAAGTAGTGTGACTGCACTGCTTTGACTTCAGCACAGCTTATTATGAAGGGACAGCATGGAAGCTAGTGCAGCCTGGCCTCTGTGTTGTATGTGCAGTAACAGCTGAACTCAGGCTACAGGCTGACAGATCTCATCAGAGAATGTGTGTGCATGTATGTGTTAAAAGGCAACATCAAAGTGGAGTATACTGCCTTTGAACTGTCAGACTTCCTCGACTCATTCATTTATTCATCACTCTAGAGCTGCTCTTCTATTCCCTGCTCTCTGTCTCTTTCTCCTCCCTCCCTCCCTTTTTCCCTCTTTGCCTTCCTTCATCATGTCTCCACTTGTGTTTTACCTCCCTCTAATCTTTTCTGTAACTTTGTCTTTTATCTCTCTTCCTTCATTACTTGGTTTTCTCCTCTTACTTTTCTTTGTTTAATTGTCTGGTATTTGTTTTGTCACAGAGAACAGCATGTCCAAAATGATTTACATTTATTGCAGAATTGCTAAGTTCCATGAAATATTTCAACTTAATCTATTTTGATGGGACATTTTGATCGCATTGTTTTTAAAAGCAAACTGTCCTACTATTGTTGGTGTTGACCACGTTGTGTTTTTTTATGTGCAGGCGTTTAAGCCAGTGGTGGGGAAGAGCCTGTTGTCGTCGGTAACAGCAGTGGAATTCTTATTGGACAGACAGTTGGACTTCCTGTCTGACCATTCAGCCTTCCAACCATACCAGGTAATAAACACACACTCAAATTCACACAGTAAATACACTCAGTGATCCTCAGGCCATGTGGATGAGCTTTACCACCCTCCTCTCACAAAATCCTACCTGTCTTTCTGTGAAAGATTATTCTAATGAATCAATTATTACATCTGCTTCCTGCAGAAAATTTTGATGATGATGAAGCTTGAAGACAATGTCATTAAAATTTGTACTAATAGAATTGCGTTTTGGGAAATAATAGGGTTATTTGCTTTCTTACTGAGAGTTAGATGGTGAGTTTAATAGCGTTGGTGCCTCTGTGCAGTTAATATCAAGCTAGGGATGTTAATGACTAATGATTATGCAATTAATCACCGTTAATAATTTAACTAATTAAAAAAATATCCCCTGCTAAGGTAGATAATAAGGGACATGCATGTCAGTAAATATATTGTAGATTAGCTGTAATACCTGGCTGCTTATGGTTTAATACTGTAGCAACGTAAGTAATTTAACTGTTTTCAATTAGTTGATTACTGATTGATAACGCTGCCCATTATCCCTTCAGGAAATTGTTCAAAATTTGCATATGTATATGAAGCTACTGCCAGCAGCCAATCAGCTCAGGTTAGCATGGCCTAAAGACTGGAAAACGGACACACTTAACTGGGCTGCGTATGAAAATAACAAACTTCTCCAAGCAGAACAAATGCCATTTGACATTGGAGTAAATCTTCAGTTTTGCTTTCAATCAGTCAAATAAAATCCTTTAAAAAAAGAATCTAAAGCAGTTGGTGCTTCTGCTTTATCTAAAGCTCCTTTCAAACACAAGTCACATTTCTGCCAATGTTCCTCATGACTGCAGTCAGACATGCCGCCCACAGTGCTGGAGAAAACCGCAGTAAAGCAAGCAGCATTTGTTATCCATGTGAGACTACTCAATACACCAAGTGATGTATAATGCATAATAATGCAATAACAGACTAAAATAAAACTAATAGCAGCTGATCAAAATCTTTAAATAACTAACAGCCCAGATTATTTCTGATTTCTTAAACAGTAAATCTTAAGTAAGACTCAACCCGAGGCTGGCCGAGATGTGACAAAATGTTGAACTGCAGCTGATAAGCTGTGATTGTGTGTCACAGGTGATGAAAAGTTCAGTGTGACCTGCTGCAGGATCCTGATCTGAACAGATCCTCTCAATTTCTAATTAGAACAGTTTAATGGAGTTCCTCGTGCCGTTGTCACCTGCAAATGTGCAGAACTTTCTGTCTTTGGAGACGCACCTATGGACTCTAGTGTCGTCTGATGCTGCATGTATCGAACAAACTTAGAGGTAGTCGTTCAAATCTCAGCAGTATTTTCTCAAGCATACATGTCTGCCTTAATTTTTGATGTCAGACCCAATCTAGAATAGCCTTTTTTTTTTTGTTTGTTTGTTTGTTTTTGCTGTTTTTTGCCAGATGGATTGTGTTGCTCCTCCCCTGATCTTCATAACTCAGAAGAGTTCTGCTGCTTTCAAGTTAGGCAACATGCTAGTCCAGGCCATAGTTTTCCCCTTTTCCTTCTTCAGAAACTCTTGTGGGATTTGTCTTGTGTGCTGTCAGCAGCTGCTGTTGCTCTGATGAGTTGTACTACGACTCGTATACGTCTGGATTACTGCTGCAATTGTGTTTCCACTGATTTTAAGTTGGTCGCCACTATTTCTCTATCGTTTTGCATCTTTCTGAAGTCTTAAAATCAGATTCTTTCTGCTATCAGCAGAACGTCTGGTCTTCACTGGTCATTTCATAGCCATGTTCTTGCAAATGAACTAATTGGAAATTTACACTTTGGACCCTGTGATTTTAAAAACAGTCATTGTAAAGCATTTGATTTAAATTGTTCATAAGCAGAAATTCTACTTGTTAACCTTAAAGTACTGTAATTATTAAGAGATTATTTAATTTTGAACATTTAAGTGATATTACACAGGGCAACATTACTTCTGTTGCATACTGTATGTTCAGAATAATTATTTTCATTATTGAATATAATTTCTAGCACGGTGTAGAGCATTCTTATATCCAGTAGTTCTCTGTCAGTGGCAGTTCAGTTACAAGTCATGGCTAAAACCAAAGCACTTAGTCTGCTATTCAGATACATCGTTGAGGGAGAGTTGCACATAGTGGCTGCTCACACCATGGTGAAATGCTATGAAATCATATTGGAGTGTTTTTAGGTACCAGTGGCCACAATCCAAAGCATTATGAAGAAGTACAAGGAGTTCCACACTGTAAAACATCTCCAAGGGTGTAGTAGGAAGCCAAAACTGAATCCTGGGCTTGCAATAGTGGTAGTGTTAAAAGCCAAGAATCCAAAGATCACCACCAAAGGGATCCTGATAAAACTTTGCAGCTCTGCTACTCACACCTCCAGACAGACCCTCCAGCAGACACTGCAAAGTCTCCGTCTCTACAGCAGAGCAGAGAAAAGCAAGAAAGAAACATCAGAACAGATAGCATTATGTTCAAAAGTTAATAATATGTTTTCAAAGAGAAAATATAAAATGTATTCATATTAAAACAGCACATTTATATACTGTCATGAATGTACTTAACATGCAGGGCCACATATAGAACAGATACATTTTGACTGTACAGAAAATTAACTATCAAAAGTGAACTTTGTCCATCACATTTAGCGTTTCAGATATTGTATTGTCTAATTTCTGGTAAACAGAACAGCAGTTGCTTACAAAAATATCCTAAGAGATTAAATCTACTGCTGAACAGTGATCTAGGACGTGAATTAACGGCAGTTATTTAGTCACTTTTTCTTCTGGCTGAGTCAACCAGATGTTCTATATAAAATCCGTTAACTGTTATAGAACAAAGTTAACCCCAAATGATTATGTAAAATTGTAATTATGATATGCAGCATAGGGGATTCTCAGCGCTGTAAACCCTGTACCAGAATTGTCTCTGTCCTTTATGGAGTGAGTAAACTGTCTTTGACAGACAGAGCTGAGGCAGTTTATCGTAGCTCCAAGACAGTCACCAACGGACCTATAACTCCTGTCCCGCCTACTCCTGTTCCAGTCCTGTGACAAATAGTGAAACTGACTCCAATGCTGTAGGAATATCACAGGAATCCGACAGTATTTCTGAAAAAATGTCATCCTCTAGTGTAATATTTTAAAGAAATGTATCACAGATTGTGTCCGGCTGCATGTTGATGCTTTCTCTTTAGTTTGTGTTGTCAAAGGATGGAATTTAAAATGGCCGTGTGGTTCCCATGACTGAAAATAGTAGTTTCATTTCTCTCGTGGACAAGAGAAATGCAGCAGGAATGTTTCTTTGAAATTAGTGTTCTGGTTGTTCTGTGTCATAGTGCTTGTTTACTTTCAGAGCAGTTAACACTGGACTGAGAAATATCACAAATACTTGTTGCCTTTATGTGTACATTGAAGGTTTGTTGTAGCTGAAAGAGCAGTATAGATGTGTTGCCTGTTGGCAGATGTACACAATGGCCACGTTTACATGAGACCTTTAATTCCTCTTTAATTCGGAATTAAAGTTAATTCCGCTTTAAAATCTCCTTGTAAACACTTAATTCCGAATTAAAAAGTTAATTCCAAATAAACTTAATTCCGAATAAACTACCTGGTTTATTCTGATGTTAATTCCGAATAAACTAATTCCTGTGTACGTTCTATTCGTGTATACAGTTAATTCCGCTTTAGTTAATTCCGGTCACTCTGCGCATGCTTGGCTCCTCACGTAGCGATGACGTAGCGACGTACACAGCTTGGTCTTCTGCCTCCCTTCTCCGGTATTCTATCTCTGTTCTCCTTCTCAAGTGACGCAACAGAAGTAGTACGCCATTGTCGAGTTGCTGTTTCAAAACGACAATAAAAAGCAAAGCGAAAAGCGTGCTTATTAGTTGTTCCTCCATGTTGTTGGGGAAAAGAAATGCCGCGGTAAATGGAGTTTGTTTTCTTCCGGTGAACAGGGATACGTCACGTCCACTCCCTGTCCAATCAGAATCCTTTTCAACGCCCAAGCGTTAAAGCGAAATTAAGGAAAGCGATAAATGTGCGGTCCATGTAAACCTTAATTCGGAATTAATATTTCCATGTAAACACGAAGCACAAAACTTTAATTCCGAATGAGTTAATTCCGACTTAATAATTCCGAATTAAAAACTTCATGTAAACGTGGCGATTGTAACAAGATTTCCTTTGTTAATGAAGGGTTAGTCATTCACAGTTGGTTCTAGATTGCTACAGCCGCGGATAGCTGCTGGGTTGAGCGCTGTGTGACTGATTGACGTGACGCTGCCGAAGTTGAATATGAACAAGAGCCAATACATGCAGCCGCAGTCTGTGCACCGAGCGATTTTACATGACTGACCACAACTGACTCATAAATTCAACCCACACATCCACACACATTAATGCTAGCTACAGAGACCCACAATAGATCAGTGGCTTCACAATCGGCTGTAATTAACTACATGTATACTGCTGTTATGCAGCTGGGTGTGTGATGAGTGTGACGTGCCTGTATGTGTGTCAGTGCTCTGCAGCTGAACACAGCTTGTTGTATTGTGCTGGCTGGAACACTGTGTTCCACTCAGTGTCAACCAGACGGGAAGACTGTGTTCTGCGCTCGCATACTCAGTCTGTGCTTAAGACAAGTTCAAATACCAAGAGGAATACTCTGTTTCCAGTGTCTTTCTTTGTTCTCAGTAAGAAGCTACATCAGCTGCTGCCTTGTCTTCTTGTGGCTCATGCTTTGAATCTGCGTCGTAGATTGAGTAGATGGCCGGTACACTACCATCACAAATGTTCCACAGTCAGTAAACCGAGATGATAAACATTGTAACGCTGTATCCCCCTGGTAGCAAACATTTGTATTGTTCCAGGAGCTTGATGGTACTACTTGACGTTGTACTAGTTAGTTCTCAGCTGGGCACTAGAGTGATTGTCAAATGTAATGGGTGGGATTGTGTATTTTGTCCTTGACAACAGAAAAGATGTGAGAAAAAGATTAGATAGTGCTAACAGTGGTCACTAAGTAACAGGTGTGAGAGAAGACTAGACAGCAGGAGGTAGAGAGGTATTTTAGGTTGTTTAAGATGTTGGTACAGATTTTCAGCACTCACAATCACCAATTTGTTTTGAGTTGTACTTAACGTAACTCATCTCATCAGCTTCATGGACATCTGGGGTATGAGTTAACTAAAGTACCATCACAGCACAAACATATTTAACTCTTCACATTTTTATTCATCTGGTGTTCCTTGTACTAACACCGAAGTGTTTTCAGAAGAACTGCTCATTTCTGCCATTTTTTCTGTAAAAACAACCATACATGGTGCACATAACTAAAGGCCAATTTATGCTTTCTGTGACTGTAGGGGTGTCTGTAATGTATTCTTCGCCATTCACCCAAGACCGTCAGTGTGTAGCCTGAATTTTGTGACCACACGGATTGTCCACACTACAAGCACTCTGACTAGTCATGTGCCAGGAAAAAGAGCGGCGCTTAAAACAGATGCACTGTGTGAGGAGATTCACAGTCATCCACACCGTTATAATTCATCATTAAAAAGTGTTTAAATTAAAGTATTTGCTGCTGGACTTTGTCGGAGCTTTGCTTGTACATGCTTTTAATCAATGGAGCTCAAACACAGTAGGAAGTCCAGATTTCTCCAGAAATCCTGTTTACACTCCACAGCAATATCAGTATGGTGCTACAGCCTCAGCTGCTGTGTCCTCATTTGTTTTTTTTTTGTGTTTGATATGAGAGAAATGCAGACCCACATAGCTCTGTTGAAGTATAAACAGAGCTGGGTCCACATCTGCAGTCGGCTGATCAGCCTGTGCACATGGACATGGAACCTATGACTTGACCTTAAGTCAGCTAGGGCTGGAGCTGTTCCTCGAGTTATTCGAGTAATTCAATTTCTAAAATGTCTCAAGACAAAGTTCTCTGCCTTGAGGCTTCGTTTAATCCACTACTGGCGGACTGCGATCCGAGTCCGGTTTCAGACTTCATCCTATACGGACCCGGACCTATAATCAATAAACGATAAGGGGATTTTAAATGAGACGGGACACTTCTATTTTAACCGGCGCAGCTTTACTAGTCTTTACGGCATTTAGCAGATCAGAGGACTCAACTATGAAGGAAGCTTAAGATAGCCCGGCTTTCTTTGGGATAGTCGCCTCAACAGAAACTAAAACCTCAGTCAGAGTTAACAGATATGAAGATGGTTTTCAACTTTCTCTGTTAACTCAGATTTTCTGTTTCAATCTCGTCAGACAAACAGGAGCATTTAACACATCATTTGATTCGTTTTCCACACAAAAGGAATGCTGGTAGAAAACTGTTAAATGTTAAATAATCACCAGAATAATCGATGGAATACTTGATTATTGAAATGATCAATAGCAGCAGCCCTAAAGTCAACCGACCCTACTGTACCTGTCTAGGGAAGGGGCTGTCGCTTCCTAGATAACTGTTACAACTGACTGTTGTTTTTCTGTAAATTAATGATAGTATGTTTTCAAACAGTATAATGTACCACAAGGATATCTGAGTTTCTAATTTTCTTATACAGTTTTTATCATGGGTTTTAAGTTTCTTTTTTTAAAGCCATATATTTGGGGTCACAATAGTAAAAAGTTATGGAAAACTACTTATTAATAAGCCATAATGTGGTCCACTTAAAAAGCTCTGCAGCAGCCATATGGATATTATTGTTCCACTGTATTTTGTAGTGGTATTTTCTGGCCTTGTCTTATGCAGGATGCTTGATCCTGTCCTGACATATGTATTAAGATTAGCGGCTTTTTCAGGTATGTGAAGCTTAAAGCCAGAGTTTCCAGTGTAACAAAGGTTTCCCTCTTTCTTATCTGGCCAGATCACCATAGTAACTTACACTGCAATGTTATCCTTCTCAGAAGGAGGTTATGTTCAGAGTTTCAGATTTAAATTGTCTGTAAGAACCACAGGAACCTACATGAATTCAGTTGGTGGTGGAGATGTGCTTTATTTTTACACTGCTGGTACTGCAGCCAGTAGAACACAGATTATAAAACTGATTTGTCTGTTGGTATTTAATATAGAGCATATTTATTCAGTAACATTAATTTCAAAAACCAAAATGTTATCTTTCAGTATGGGACGGTATCAGTCCTTCAATATCATGTTTAAATGTCTGAACAAACAAGCTGCCCCGAGTCACATAATCATGTTGGGCATTTTAATGTGCTGCTGGCCATCTGATACATGGATGTACATTCTATGTCTGCATAAATTTAAATAACTACAACATATTTGTATTACAAGGAACATTCTGCATCAGTGAACAGTACAAACTAGCACCTCAACGATCTCATAATATCCTCAATACCAAGTAGATTTGCCTAATTTTAAAAACTGCAACAGTTCCTGTAATACTTTGAGTTGCCCTGCACATAGTCACAACTTTTACATTAAATTTCAACCTCAATAAAAGCTAAATCCAAGCACAGTACTTGGAAAAATCCTTTTTGTTAGCATGAATCCGGTTTAACATCACAGACACAACACACAGACACTACTTGTTGCTAGACTGCACAAGCAGAATACAGACAGTGATTCTCCTACAGTTTCCAGTTTGCCTACATCAGCAGTGAACTGAAGGAAAGTAGGAGCCTCACTCTCTTCCTGGCACTACTGACTGCAGCAAAGTACTCACACACACACACACACACACACACACACACACACACACAGTCAGATTCCTCCTTTCTTAAATCACCCTCGCTCGCACAGAGCCGCCTATTCTTCTGGAGACCTTTGAACCCCACACAGCAGTAAAAACACTCTTTCTCTCTCACACACACACTTTCTCTCTCACTCTCTCTCTCTCTCACACACACACACATTCAGAGCTGTGACGCCGTGGCCACTCCTCTCTCTGTTTTTCCAGTTGGACAGGAAGACCGGAGGGAGGAAGATTTGGGGGTGGGGGCTACAAGTCGTTTGGCATACAATGAAGTCACTGTTTAGTGAGCCAGCCTGCAGCTCAAGTCTGTATTTGCCTGTGTGCGTTTGCTAGAAAGTTGCTGTGTCAATTGAGACTGACTCACAGGAGGCAGATAATGCGAGCTCAAGACTTGCAGTTGTTGTTGGATAAGAGGTTGAACAGGGATTTCAAATGTATTGGATGGTAAATTCAAAGGTGGGAGTTACCAAAGTTAATGTCCAAGTGCCAGACTCCAAAGACTTGAAACAAAGGCACACAAACAAATAAACCTCTCTTAAAGTTGTAGAGATACAGGTACACAAAATTCTAAAATATCAGAACATCTATTTAACATGACAAATCGACCAGTTCTTTCATATTAGAGGGGAAACATATTGTAAGAGGTCAAAAAAACCTCTTCAAAAGTTACAAGGAGAAAGGGTGCAGATGTGCAGCCGTCAGTTAGACAGCATAGAGGAAACATTACCAATTAGTTCTTCATTAATGCCAAAGGGTCCACCGTGTTCAGGGTAAAGAGCCATCATGTTCTCTGTGGAACAGTTTGTGAACTTCAATGAGGCTGCAGTGCCAGAGTTAACCTGTAAATAATGGCACCAGCAATAGCACAATCCATGTTGTGTGTACATATTGCTGTCTTGTGTTCAGATATGCAAATCTTAAATGTTTGAATGTGATCATGGGAGGCAGAGAACTAAAATTCTTTAGCGTTGGGTCACTTTTGATGGAATTTATACGGTCTAGGATGATAGTTTCCACTCTTTCTGATAGAGGAGAATAATCTCTAGTGACCTGTGGGGCAGTAGTGGTGGTTTTAATGTTCTACGTTAGCAGGGATTCCTCTCTGATAAGCTAAAAACAGATGTATGTTGTAGGGTAATTCCTATACTGGAAACGCTCTTTCATTTTAACATCTTCAGATTGGACATCTGTAGTAGTGCTGCAGTTAGTGCACAGTCTCAAAAACTGATCAAGTAAGTTGCCCTGGATGGTTGCCCCCAGCTTTTAGAAGAGTATTCCTGCTTAAGGGTTTGCAGTAGATGGTGGTCTCAGTAGTATCGCCTTTTCTATAAAGTGTGAGGTCTAGAAAGTTAACTGAGCTATTGTGGTGTTCCATATGAGAAGAGAGATCGTGCATGGTGGAATTTATATTAAAAAATTAAGTAGCTTTTCACAACATAATTTCCAACACAGAAATGTGCTTTGGACTGGGTTATGAATAAATTTCTCTTCCCATAGGCCCCTAACAAGGCAAGCATAGGATGGGGCAAAAGCACTACCCATAGCTGTGCTGTCGGAATCACAATACTTAAAGAAGTTCTTGGTGAGAATCACTTCTGATAGAGTAGGCAAAAATTAATTAGGAAGTAAAAATGAGTGAAAGCATCAAGATGTATAGCTTTAAAAATAGTTATCATTGTATCAGCTTGTTCATATTTGATCTCTTTAATGGTAATAAGTATATCCACAATATCTCCAAGGAAGGAAGGAAGGAAGGCTTGAGGCAAATTTCATTTACTTGGACAAAGTTAATGTCAACTCCTGCCTTTGATTTATCATCCAGTAGATTGAAAATCCCAGTTTTGTGCACCTGATTTAGCTTAAATGTATCTGTTTGCATTGTGTCTTTGTCCAGTTTGACTGTGATGAAGAAAGAGTAGTCTTGAAACATTGATCTGTTTTCCCAATAAAGGCCTGTCATTTAAGCATTGTGTTCCAGCCCCTATATGTGCTCTGAATAGTTTCTATCCACACTCTCAGAAGCAACTGCTGTTCCTGCATTTTGCAGAACAATGCATGAAGAACCCTATTTCTACTGGGACATTGATAGCCTTTTTTCATTACGTTGTCACATCAGTTGCCAACAGCTTCATTAAAAAAGTAGTTAACAAACAGCATCCGCTACTTTCACTAAGCCCTCAGAGACTAGCTGTGGTTGTTGTGTAGTGGTTTGTATTTGTCTAGAGAATGAGCTTTAGTTGCAGGGCAGACTGTGAGAGAAGGAGTGAGCCAGATAACCAGACTCTACCCCACTCTGCCTACTCACATTATGAAGTCATTCTATTCAGCAGTTGATCCTGTGTCAGTGAGATGTTGCTTCAACTCTGTAAGAAAACCCTTTCTTGATATAATATGGTCCCATATAACATCACCACAGACCTAAAAGATCATGTTTATTCATTCACAGTGAATCAGTCTGTCCCTGGTGGCCTGCAGCAGCTCCAAAGGCACTAGACAGGCTGTTAACATGTGACATAATAGTTATTTTCAGCTCTGTTTTTTCCTTTGCACTCTTTAGGAAAGTAAATGTTTAAGGGTAAGTGTAGTGATACTGGCATTTTCTGACTTTCAGTAAAACCCTGCACACCCAATCAATGACTAAATCCGACTAACAAGTATTGTTTATGTATCAAGTCTTGATAGATCCTGTTTCTCTGTGAGACAGAGCTTAACTGTTGTCCACATACTCAAAAAAAAACAAAAAACAAACTCACCAGTGAGTCACATTGTTGTACTGGGTGATATGTACACACACACTCACACACTCACACACACACACTGTTGTGTTTGTTTTGACTCAGTCTGATATACAGTGCATATAAAAAGGGTGAGGCTAAAAGTGAGCATGTAGATGTCATGGCAGCCAGGGCTCTTCACCCTATGAATAGCACTGTGTTGACAGTTAATTCAATCTCTTGTTCTTGTTGTGAGCAGAAGGTTCCCATTCAAACCTTTCGACCCAACTGTCTCTCCATGTCTTAGCTTCACAGTTCAGACAGGAGTCCAGACTTGGTTGTAGGGTGTTTTGTTCTCAAAATACAGATCTCTCACCATGATATTGCTCCCCAGCTATTACAGTCAGCATGTTCTGATATGATAAGAGACATTGGCTAATCACTTTCAATCCCGCCACATGCAGTGACACATCAAAAATATTTAAGGTTTGCAAAATAGATTTTAAATTATATAAGAGAAGCAAAAACATTTTTCATCAGTGGATAGAACACACACGGGTTGAAACATGGAAAATGTTTATTTTTTCATAAAGTCCATGTGTCACCAAACTGATTTGTAGTATTGCATGGAAGAAAATGATACTATTGTAGGTTGTTTTAAAAATTGTTTTCTCCCAAATTTAGACATTTTTCTTTTTACATTTCATATGATTCTGCTTTTTTTCTGTCAGAGTAATTTAGTGAGCTCACAATATGTCTACATGAGGTCCCTTCTGTGAATAGTTAAACCAACAGTAGGAAGTTTGCAGTGAGATTGACTGGGGAGAAGAAAAGCAGCAGCTGTCACGCACACACACACACACACACACACACACACACACACACACACACACACACACACACACACACACACACACACACACACACACACACACACACACACACACACACACACACACACACACACACTCACTCTCGCTTTAATGCTGTTCAGCTGACAGTCCAGCCTCAGTGGACTTTATGGCTTTAAGTCCTGCAATGAGTCTCTCTCTCTCTCTCTCTCTCTCTCTCTCTCTCTCTCTCTCTCTCTCTCTCTCTCTCTCTCTCTCTCTCTCTCTCTCTCTCTCTCTCTCTCTCTCTCTCTCTCTCTCTCTCTCTCTCTCTCTCTCTCTCTCTTCTGCCCCCTCCTCAGTGCTGTCACATGCTTTTCCATTCATTTATTGACAACATCTCGTGCACACACCCACACCTCCAAACACGTCCTCAACCAGACATCTGTGGTGTCACTTCACACAGTAGCTAGAGACAGAGGAACTGCCTTACATGTTGATTCTAGCTCTCGATCTACCAACATTAGACTTCTCATGTTAACTATTGACACTTGATGTGGCCTTTTGACATATGTCAACGGAAGGTAATATGGATTAATTTTATAACTTGTCCAAAGGACAAATGCTTGCTGCTTTTAGGCTCGTGTAAGAAAAACATTTAACCGGTTTCATTAAAATAAGAGCACATTGACAGTGGCAATTTGCAGATGGAAAAAACTAAGAGCAGTGAGTAGTTTTTAGAAAAATGGTCAGACTAATTGTGTTTTGTGTCAAACTGCTGCAGTGTAGAGACGTCAGTGTAGTAATTCTAGAGCTCCTTATTTATTGTCTGCTGTAACATCGTCGAAAATGGCTCTTCAGACTTCCGTCTCTATCACCAAAATGTTTTAGCATGTGCCTGTTATTAACATGGGCGAGCATACGTGCATGTCAGACTGGTTTGTTTAGTTCTGGACAACAGCTTCTTCTAAAATTAACTTTGCACATAGTGTCAGATGTGTTGTAGCTGTGCCTCAGTATTCTAAGCAGACAGTGAGGATCTAAAGTCCCCTGAGACCAGCCAATTCTCAGTCACTCTGCTCTGTTCTGTAGTACTGATACTAATACTCTGTCACCTACACAAAATATACAAATGTAACCAGCCTCAGCCAGTCTCTACGGCAACAAGCAGCGTCCCTGAAAGGAGGAGTGTTTGAAGTCCTTAGCAAGCCATCTGTCGTTGCCTCCATATATATGTGGATGTGTGTCATATTTGCTTTATGTTTCCAATTATCTGGGGCACAAGATGTCCTCATGTCACATTATAATGTGTGTGCTTTTGTTGTATTCACGGCAGAGTTTGAACAAACAGCCTTGAGTCACAGGAACAGTCTCGGGACATGGATGAAGCTGTTATCCATACTGGCTTTTCATTTAGTGTCACCATCAGTAGTATGACACTCACAATAAATGCTTTTTATTTTTCAAAAAACTCTTTTGGACTCAGCTTTTTGACTATGTTACTGAAGTCTGTTCAAAAGAGCTACAGATTAAAGTAATGTAGTTGCTCTCTACAACAAGTAAGAGTGTCTTTACATTTGGAAACCAACTACGGTAATATATATTCAAATTTGTTAGTGCAAATTAAAGCAGTTTCCCAGTCCAATTTTGTACATTGGATGGTAGTCGTCATTTAGTGTTTGTGTTGAGGTTTGGTGGCTTTTAGTGCTTTTTAATACTAGGAAATGTCTCCATCTGCATATTTGTTTTATTATGCTACATTGCTTTGACCATATTATCCTTGAATTCCTTGAATTTATCTGATTGTATTTGACACAGGGTGGCACAGTCCAGAGACATGCAGGTTAATTACTGATTCTAAAATTGTGAGTGTGGGCGTGCGTGGATGTCTGTCCCTTTGTGTTAGCCATTGGATGGACTTTCAACCTGTCCGGGGGGTACTCTGCCTCTCCGCCAATGTTAGCAGTGATATGCTGCAGCTCCCTGTGACCCTCTACAGGATAAACAGGGTCAGGGCGAATGGATGGATGTGTTTGGTAAGGCTACTTTAATGCAGTTTTAGATTTGTAAATTAAAATCATGGATTACGTTAACTTCCTTGATGTTTAGTTTATTTAAATAGTCTAAACAGAAATTTATACAAAACTATTTTATGCATTAGTAATTTCCCAATTAGCTTGCGTATACCGTGAAATATCAGCACATGCTATATACTACCATAGAAGATTTTATTGTTTAATCTGTTGACATGCGTCAGTCACATGCAGGATTTGAAGTGAATCCTTGTTTTCATGCATTTGATTCTGGGTTCTTTTCCCTTTAGTCTGATGAAAATAGACCATCCAGTGGTCATGGTGCCCATGTTGCCATGGTAACACTGTATATTATGTGTGTTGCATCCAAACAGCCTGCGGTGAGCCAGAATAGATTGCAGTGGTAGTAGAAGACATGGGCTCACAGTCATATAGACGTGTGAGTGTAAAGCTAAACATCGAGTTCTACGAGGCTGTGTTAAAGTTTCACTCACATCACTGGTGAAATGAGTGTGCCAGCCTCAGTGTTAGTAGTGGTAGGAAGATGACATGGTTTAGAGTAAAACTGTTGGTGGATACGCTATAAACAAAGCTTCTTAACCGTCTTTATGGCAGTCTGTTGTGGGTTTCCGTCTAAAATCAATTGTTCAAAAAATTAGAAATAAGTATAAAATAATAATGGGAATATTATAAGGAGGAAATACAAATATCCATGTACTCTGTCCTCAGGTTCTCCTCCAACACAAAAGCAGATTCTAGGAACAACTAAGAAACTACCAGAGGGCCTGAGGGATTTATATTTGTACATGTTTTAAAACTATGTCAGACAGTCTGGCATTCCGAGCAAGACCATATAGAGATGACAGGTCGCCATGTGTTGTAAATGCTGTCCTTGTCCTGGGCAGAACATGAGCAGCTGAATTTTGTATTAATTGTAGTTGATGTGTGTTTTGTTCTTGTTTTTTTATTCTTGTTGCTATTGTTTTTTTGTAGACCGCACAGTAGTTTTACAATAATCAAGTCCTTCTAGTGATCAGAGCATGTACTGGCTTCTCAATGTTGACCTGAAAGAGAAAAGGATGCACTTAAAAGATAAAATGCTTTTTTTTCTTTCTTTTTTTTTTAACACATTCTGGATGTTAAAGTCAAAGTAGAAATTAGAAACTATGATGATTAGTAGGTTTTTAGCCTGGTGTCGAAGACGAAGTGCCAATAAATACAATTAAGAGTCCAGTTTTTCTTTCTGTGCCTTTGCTTGCTGGTTGAGCCATTCAAGCTTTAATGTCTAAAATGTAGCTGTGGAGGGCATCAACAGGGCTTGTGATGTCAGGGGGAGCAACAATGTAGAGTGGAGGATCATCAGCATAACTGTGGAAATTGATGCCGTGTCTCCTGATGATGCTGCTAAGAGGAAGCATATAAAAGCTGAAAAGAACTGGGCCTAGGATCGAGCCTTGTAATAGTCCACCAGGTCCAATGTGTAGGTCGAAATTACTTTGATAAAATACAAGCATGAGAAAATAGGCTATTTTAAAACTACTGACTTAACTGTAAATCGTTACACTGAGTGTACTGTCAACTTGTAATGGCCAACACCAACCAACAAGTGTTATCTTTTTGTTGTACTGACAGGTTTTATGCTTCATACTGAATGAACGTTTTGTCATCATTGGTGGTAAAACATAAAAATAACTTAATACATCCATCATTCAGTTGTTGTAAGGTAGTGTTTTTTTATGTAGTATCACACACATTTGATTGAGAAAACACTGTCCTTGGCATAATAGTGGTCATCAGTCGTCAGAATGACAAATTTAAGAATATAAGACACGTTTACTGCAGCCTTTTGCTCTGCATTCCAGTGTGCTATTCTTAGTGACATGCTGTTTTAATTTAGAGCTGAACAAGTCTGTGAAAGTAGAACACTGCAGCAGCAGGATAGACAGAGAAACAGAGACTCGTAAAGGTGAAATGAAAGTCGTGTCCTCATCTCGTCAGCTCTGCTTCCTGCTGAGTCTCAACCTCACTGTCTCCGTTTGACTTCTGCCATTCTGCGCTGAGAGTAGACATTCAGGTTGCACTGATATCTAATCTTTTTTGTGAAGTCAGTGGATAAGCATTTAATATGTTTGCTGCAGCAACATGCAAAAGTAGTGGCAATCAGCTAGCTGTGATGATTTAGTGGATGAATGACACAACAGGTTTAAAAAAATTACCTTATTTTGATTTTTTTTCCGCAGTTATTAAGCTCACCAGTCACTTCCTCAAGGTGACAATATGTGCAACCACCTCCTCTTTTTGTCAAAATCAACTACTGCTATGAGTCAACTCATCATTGGACAGAGCAAAACACCAGTTACTATGAATTTAGAAACATTTCTCAGTAGACAAACAACAGCAAACAGCAGTCTTTTGGGGGTTGTTTTTACCTTGCACTTTTATTTATTTTTCGTGCCACCAAGAGGAGTTGCTCTAAAATTTTATTTTGTATGTATGCATTTTGAGTTCTTCACTTGTTCTTATGAGTGCGCTCTTCTGGACAGAGATCTCAGATGTTGTTCCTGGCATCTGCTGAAGCCACTCTCCCAGTTTGGGGATGACAGTCCCAAGTGCTTCCATCACTACTGGCACTACTGTTGCCTTCACCTTCCACTTCTTTTCTAGCTCCTCTCTCAGCCCTTGGTATTTTTTGAGCTTCTGTGTTCCTTATTCTTGATGTTGTTGTCACTTAGGATTACTGCATCAGTCACTACTGCCTTCTTCTGTTGTTTGTCAACCACCGCAATGTCTGGTTGATTAGCCACCACCGGTTTTTCAGTCTGAATTTGGAAGTCCCACAGGACCGTAGCTCGCTCATTCTCTACCACCTTTGGACATGTCTTCCATTTTGATCTTGGGCCTATTTTTTTCTGTAAACTATGTTAGCTACTTAGTTATGGCGCTCCATGTATGTTGTAATGTGTTGTACTGTTCTGTCTGGTGTGGTAGACCCTGGCCTCTATTGACATTGCTTAGCCCCTGTTCTTGTGTTGCCATGATGAGTGCCTCGGTGCTTTCTTTCAAACTTTTTCCAGCCACTGGTATGTTTTCTTGATATCAGCCACTTCTTCTATCTGTCGGTGGTATTTTCCATGCAGGTGCTTGTCCTTCCCTGGCGGTCCTTCTTCCTCTTCCTCATTATCAGGTTTCTGCAGCCTGAGGTATTCACACAGCAGGTCATCACAGGTGACCTCCCTGCAGTATGCCTGGGTCTTGGTTGTTTTATCCTGGATAGTGGCGCAGACACTCACTAGTCCTCAGTCTTCGTCCTTCAGCTTTGTATAGTCTCAGGGTTACATACTTGGGGTGAAACCCTCTGTGAATTGTGAGAAACTTCCTTGTCTTGATATCAGTGGCATCGGTCTCTTCCTTTGGCCAGGTTATCATACCAAGGGAATATCTGATTACCAGCTGGACGTATATATTGATGGCTCGTATCTTGGTCTGTCCATTCAGCTGACTTTAACGACCTGATGTAGTTATTTGGCTGACCTCGTCATTTACATTTGTCAGTGAGACTCCAAGGTATTTGCAGCTGTCCTGAGCGTCTAGTATAGTTCAAACCCTTGTGTGTTTGTGTCTTTCAGGATGAGGTGGACAGTCTGAACCCAGTGTTAAGAGACAACCCTCAGCTCCACGAAGAAGTGAAGGGCTGGCTCAAAGACCAGAAGGTGCAGGAAATTTTTATGCAAGGTAAGCTTTTTATGAACTATAACCCTCTGTGTCAGTGTTACTATGTATAATGGAACATTGTAGCAATATATTGGTGTTGTTTTTTGACACTATGTTCTGTTGACTGTGCACTTATTCTGCTCAGTCATTACTGTAGCTGGTGTGTCTTATAGAATGAGGAACCTGCTTTCAAGTCTGATCATACCACTTGATGGAACTGTTTTCTATTGGTTTCAGGTCCCTACTCGTTGAATGGCTATCGTGTGCGTGTGTACAGACAGGACTCAGCCACCCAGTGGTTTACTGGCATCATTACGCATCACGACCTATTCAGTCGAAACATGGTCGTTATGAATGACCAGGTACGTACACACATGGAATTTTCATCCTTCTTAACAACCATAAGCAAAACTACTGAAAACTTAATTTTAACTTTACATCCCTATAGACAGCTCTTGACAATGATATGCTAATGTTATCTCATATCTTTACCAGAAAATGTGTTTTAAGTTGAATTGTAGATGAATTTGGTTGCTATTATTCATGCATGACACTTCCATCCAAGAAACATTTACTAAATTTAAGAGCAAAGATGTCAAGATGCTAAAACAGCTTTTTGAGGAGGAAGTGATACCTTGAGGCAAATGTACAGTGTAAAGGAAATCTGGTGTATATGTTCAGGTGCTAGAGCCTCAGAACGTGGATCCCTCAATGGTCCAGATGACCTTTCTGGATGACGTTGTCCACTCTTTGCTGAAAGGAGAAAACATTGGCATCACTTCCAGACGGAGGTCGCGATCCAGTCAGAACAACAACAGTGCACACGTGAGTACACACACACACACACACACACACACACACACACACACACACATGCACAGCTGCTAAGAGCACCCTAATATCAGCCACTGATTACCTGTCATTCATGTCTTATTGTAAAATTTTGACGATTTGACTTTTGAAGAAAACTTAGGAACAACAGGAGGGCTGCTATATATAGAATTGTCCAACTAAATCATTCAGAATTCTTCATAGCCTTATGCAAAGAGCTGGTAAGAGCTTGTCTAATAGTTTTACTGTGTGAAAGTGATGAAGAAAGGAAAACCTTTAACCAGTAACAAAAAAATCTGACACACACACTAAGGATAGAAATGTGAATATAGTACAGAACACACACTTTTCTGCTAAATTACTGCATTGCTAAAAATCCAATACTCCTTCGCAAGACCAAAGAATAAGAGAACATGGCCCGTTTGATGCAGATCCAGCCTTAAGTAGAGAAACAAACAAAATCAACAGTGCTTAATGTTTCACATTTTTCACATGACTTGCTATACAATAGATTTAATGTACCTAAGATTGCAGTTCAAGATGATTTTCAATATTGGTTAATCTGCGGGTTCTTTTCTTGATTCATTGCTTAAAACGTCAGACTAGCAAGCCACTTTGCATAAACTATAGCCAAAAACAACCAATATGTGATGTTTGTTGTTGTTGTCTTTCTGTCATTAAGCGTTAGACTGCTGCTTTAATCTAGAAACTATTCATCTAACCTTAGCATGATCTACATTGCATCTGTTTACCTGTCTTGTTTCAGAGTCATTGGTCAGCACAGTCACTAAACACTCCACAAATCTTTAATCGTACAGTTTTCCAAACAAGGAAAGTCTGATTCTTTTGTAGATATTTCTTGTTTCCTGAATTGGGCAGTTGCTGTGGATTTTTACGTAGAACTGTTTGACCAGTGGCTCCTGAATCAGGTTTCTGCTTTCAGAGATCTATCATTGGAGATGGCTTCAAAGTAAAAGAGGTCCCTTTGTGCTTTTTGATTAACTTGACATTAAAACTTCACACCCACAAACATTGTCTGTCGTACTGGTTACTAATCGGCTCCTTTCATGTGACTGCGAAGTCAGCAGATGACTATTAAAAATTTGTATTGCTTGGTGAACGACCAATATGAAAGGAGCTCACATTGAACAATCAGCCCGTCACTTCTGGTCCCGCAGTCATTAACAAAATCTCCCCTTGTCCCACATTCTTTTTATTTTCATTTCATTTTATTTTTCTTTTAATTTTTAAATTTAATTTGATTTTATTTAATTTTATTGTCTTGTTGTTGAAACATTTAAGATGGCGGGAGGGAGACCCAGCGGGACCACTGGCAACATTCAGGTACCCCCAAACCCCCACTCCTACACCAGCCTCCAACCCTTCGTGACCCACACTGTCCACAACACACACACAGAACATTTTTTAATATGTAACTAAAGCTGACATACAGGATCTGTGCTTGATGATCGTATTTTGTTAGTGTACCTCAAGATCTCCAGCCAAATTTCCTGAGAATGCCCAGTGCTCACCCCAAATTTTAACATTTCTTCCCAGCTCGGTGGTAGTGATGTTCTGAAATCTAACTTTACAGCACTGAATTAACAAATTAGAGTGTGTGTTTTTAAACTCGTTGCCAGGTATAATAAATTCTGCATTATCGGTTCTGTCACTTTAGTAAGAAAACTCAAACTGTCACAGCAAGCTAGCTCTTGGGTGCTAGTCTTCAGTATTTTATTTCATTGCCACTTTGGTATCTTTTGGTCATCAGACCAGCTCTGTGTTGTGGAATATGTTCAGCTTTTTAGTGTTGTTTAACAAACATAGGAAAATTGTAAATGACATTCGTAAACAAGTGTACTTTAATGCAGAATATTTTTGCTTATACAGTAATTGAATGATTAAATATGTGACATACTGTACATAAAAATGACTTCAACTAGACTTGAACTTTTATAAAGGTAAAATATGAGGTTTTGTAACAGGCTAATGGTAAAGCAATACAGGCTACTTCAATCACTTTTCATCTCTTCACTATATCTTTTAAACAGTATTTATCTTCAGTATGACATTTTCAGCTCGATATGAATTTTATTGTTGAATTTGTACTCCCTACCTTCTGTATTAGGTGGTAATGCCTTGAGAGTAGAGAAGAGCAATTTTCTGCACCCATCAATGTTAGATTATCTCAGGTTAACACTAAATTTTGTACTAGTTTAAAGAAAGATTACCAATCATCAAATACAATAATATTTCAGATGCATAGAATCGTTTCTGATGTAGAGACACACACTGTTAAATGTCTGTCAAAATCTGGAGGTGGTATGTGAAAGTGAACGGTTAATTTCAAGAGGAACTACGCCCACGCCAAATGTCCAACTCACTACTCACGATCTAGTGATTTCTTCAACTTCTGCCACACCCTCACAGCGTTTCAGTATACAAAGGCCACATCGCAGATGGGTGTGATCACACATACAAAGGTTGTAGGCCACTCCAAGATATGATGATGGGTGTGGTGATGTAAATGAACCCCCAAAGGCCTTTGTGTAGTAAAGGGGTGCCCTTAAATGACCAGCTCTGAAATCCAATCCAAGTTGTAATTCTAAGAAACAGTAACCTCTCAGTTTAATTCCTGCTTTTTATCGAAGTTGCACTTTCTGTGACTTGGAGATAACACCCAGCTTTACTTACAGAATAAAATTGAGGGACAAGTATATATTTGCCCTCAAGTCCTGTTAACCTTACCTCAGTCATGTTTATATTTTAGATTTGGAGTATAGAAGCAAACAGTTAAAGACATGTCCAAATACATTCTGTCAGTCATTTGTGTACGTTACATTATTTCCAGTAGTTCTTCCTCATTAATAATGTCAAAAGTGTACTGTTGGTGGAAGACTATCATGTCTGGCTAGCTGAAGGCCTTATAGGTATGGAATTGCAATACGTTGAAACATGTTTGTACATGTTCATTCTCATTTACATACAACAGAGACACACAATACTAGAAACAACTTCATTTGGAGCATGTTGCCAATTCAGAAACTCTGTTAAAATTCCTCCTTTATGAAGTTTTATGTTCAGATTTTCTTGAAACGTTAGCAATTCAAGCTGCTTTTTTACTGTGTTGGATTAAACAGAGGAGTGTTGCTAATATGGTGTCTCCTGGCATTACAGATAATGGGGACAAAAATAGTAGAAACATCTAATGTGTGACTACTGACTGCTAAGGAAGCTGATTACATGTAACCTGCTGTCAGATCATGTTTTTTCTGTGACTGATACATGTAATGGAAAAAAATGTAAAAAGGTCTATGAGCACCAAATCCAATATCAAGTTTCTTTTGTTCAGTAGATAGCAGCACTGACATTCGTCAACAGCTGAAAATCAGTGATGATGAACATATAGTTGGATATGAAAGGGAGTGCTGAGGGTTCACACTGTTTTGTGGTTGAAAATGAGGAGCTTTACATTTTGAAGTCAACGCTAAGCAGTAGACACTAGATTAGAGTCCTTTCAGAATAAAGTTCATCCAGAACATGTGGGGAAAATGCTGTTTATAGTGTATTAAACTGCATAATTAAAAAAGAAATTGGTGTTTTGTGCGAAATAAATATATGGACGAGAGACAGACATGACAGTATATAGCTACATTCCATTCCAATTTCTATTGATTTAATTTTGATTTGATTTTTATTTTTTCATTACCTCAGCATTGTAGGGTGATTGTGTTCACGCTAGTAGATCCAGTAGAGTCGACTGAGGTTGTAGCTGAGAAGACTCAATAGCATTTACCACTTTATCTACAGTGTCTGGCTCTGTAAAGCAAGGGAGGCCAGATTGTGGCATCAGCAGAAATGCAAACTCCAAATAACCATACAGTTGAATCAACATCCCTGTCAACCGTCAAACAACATCTGAACATTAGAACTTGAAGAAGGAAAGGCCAGTGTATTAGTGACTGTAAGGGTGTACTAAATAAACTAGTAGGTCAACATGCGTATACACTTCTTGTAATGAATGTAACTTACACTTCTATATGTGTCTGTACATGAGTTAATTTGTCATTTTTACATTCTTACAGAGTCACTACACACGAGCCCAAGCCAACAGCCCTCGCCCCATCATGACATCATCCGGCCCCAACCCTAAAGGTTCCCAGGGAGCGATGGCCTCCCAGCAGCAGAGCCAGTCGCAGCAAAGCCAGCAACCAGCCAGCCAATCCCACCACTCACCAGGAAGTAGTGGGCGGGAGCAGAGAGAGCAGCGCAGCTCTCGCTCTTCCAGGAGGAAAGGATCAGATAGCAGTATTCCAGAGGAGGACAAGGACAGGAAAGAGGAGCCCACAGGGCGAGGTGAGAACTGTCACCGCCACACTGGAGTTGAGATCTAGAGACTGTATGCACACATCTAAAGATATGCTGCGGCAGCACTGCTAGTGAAGGGATTTCTTTGCCCAGAGAGGACAGAAGGAGTAAAAATTTACCTTTTTCTTACAAAACTGTCACATAAAAAGCTTTTTTTGTAATGCCAGTGGCCATGTGAAGGGGTCATCATGAGGCTTTAGATAGAAACTGCTGTTCTTTATTGCCACCATGTTATTTTGGACCTTAATTTAAACACTAAACATAGTCCTTATTAAGCAGATGAATTGGCGGTGTGTTATCTAATTTACAAATGATGGACCACTAGTAACTGTGGTGCTGCTTGACTGAATTTTGGTGTTCAAGACGTAGGACCAAATTGTTGTAAAACAGATTGTAGCATCGGTCATTACAACTTCCTGGGCTTAAACCAATCAGCCACCAACCAGTGGTGGAGAATGACATGGAACATCTTGTTGAACTGTAATGCTGTGCTAGGAAACCTTGGGTCATCGTATTAATGTGAATGTACCACCTACCTAAACATTGTTGAAGACCTTTGTGGTTCATGGTGGAGCCATGCTGCTTTTTCTTCTAGAAGTTGTAATTGACAGCTGTTTTACTGTTTTCAAGCCAGTTGGCATTGACTCTGACACCCACTGTATTCCTCTGGGGCACCAAGATGCAAGATGGCCGACTTCTCGTCATCTTGCAGTTCTCCTCTTTTAGACGTTGTTGACTGATAATTTAGGTTGGATGATCTGTTTAGTCTACATATGCAGTTTGTGCACAAATTCTTAGTTATTAAAAATGTTTGTAAAAAGATGCTGTACTTATTTAACTACTGTGATCAAATTTAAACAAAATGATCAGTGTTGAAAGCCTGCTGTAGACTTTGTACAGAAAACAACAGGTGGTCTAATAATTACTTCCAAACCTGTATGTCCTATGAGATAAATTTTTTGCATATTTTTTTGACTATGGTCTGTGTGTTGTCATTGATCCTACAAATACAGATATATGGTTTCTGGTCCACATTGCTACCTTATGACTGGTCGGAATTCATATTACGACTAGTCAGTGTAACCAACACTAGTTCAAAGTAAAAAGTAAAAATTCTGAATTTTCTGCACAAGGAGACTAATGTGTCCAACAATAAGTCATTTCTTTTCATTTGTCCAGAGTCCAAGTCCAAGGTGAAGCAGGCAGTGAACAAACGGAGGAAGGGTGAAGAAGATGAGAAGAAGACGGGTCTAAAGAGGCTCAAGACTGACATGACGTCTGATTTATCAGAGAGCAGTGACTCAGAAAACCCCCACAACAAGAGGACTGCCCACTCTTCCTGCTCCTCTTCCTCCTCATCGTCCTCCTCCTCTTCTTCCTCCTCCTCCTCCTCCTCTTCCTCAGAGCCTAACTCTGAAAATGAGCTAAAGACTCGCAGCAGTGATGTAAAACCTAGTGCCGTCTCCAAAATGGAGGAGGATGAAAAGCCACTGTCGCAAGGACCCAAACTGAATGATTCCTCAGCTCTCATTGGACGCATGTCCCCATGGGTGGAGCTTCAACCAACGGAGGATATCAAGAAGAGTGTGGTTAAGGACGCAGAGATAACTAAGGAAGAGGAAGAATTGGTGGCAGTAACACAGATCACCCAGCCGCCACGGCAGCTGACACCCCTGATGTCTGATGCAGTCCAGGGTGGCATCATAGAGAACAGCAAGAATGCTGTGAAAGGTACAGCAGCTTCACGCCCTCTGTCATATATATGATGATTACCAGTTAGTTTAGTATTCTTAGATAATTATGTGAGTTTTTTATTTTATTTTTTTAGCATCCTCTCGATCCCAGACACCATTGCTGTCCCACCTTCATGGAGGTGGCGTGATTGACATCACAGATGACGCCCAGGCCACTGTGCACCGTGAGAGTTCGGAGGCAGTGTCAGCGCTGCTAGCCTCCCAGAAGGCAGAATCCACAGCCCTCTCACCTTACCTCCCTCTCAACCCCTCCCCGGTCTCCTCGCCTCCCGTCCCTCCATCTCCCTCGGCATCAGAGGGAGGCCGCAGGATGGAGGTAGAGCCTCCTGTTCAGCAGCAGCAGCAGCTAGGAATCATGGGAAGTGGAATGACAGCAGCCAGGAGCTTAAGCAGCAAAATAGAGTTTGCTCCCTCTGAAGTCATCAGGTGAGAGCAGAAAGTGTATTTATGGACATTTCTTGAAGTCTGGTTTTGAATGAAACTCGTGTTGCTTTTTAGGTGTCCTGATACAATGACTGGGTGTTTGCACTAGACATTAGATAGATCCTCTGGTCACAAAAAGATCTCATGCAGCTGTGTGGTGACCTCAAATGTGTAAGCCCAAGGAAAGAGACTCAGACCTCCAGGCATGAAGTGCACCACTTCCTTTAGGTTTTCTTTTTTTTTCAATGATTTTACCACACTTGAAAACTACTGTGTTCGTATGCTCAAGACTTTGTCGTGTCAAAGTAATGTTTTTGTCATCAAATTTCCATCAGATTAACGGAAAGGAATTAATTTACATTACACTTTAGCAGTCATTGCATTGGGGTGACCTAACTGACTCTTTTACATACCTATGGCTATGCGAAATAATTTTCCGAATTTCATTTCTACAGCACCTAATGGCATAAAAAATAACAGATGAGTATAATCTGCAAGATTGCAGCAGTAAGACAGCAATACCTTACAAAAATAAAAATGAAGTTCTAAATAAACAGATCACCAGTTGAGCCAAATTAAGAAAACCTTTTGCATAAAAGAACTCTTAAAGCCTAAATCATGATCAAGTTTTGTTTTCATGGGGCTGGACCTGCAATCATTCAAAAAGCTCCTGTTCTGAGGATCTCAGTCTGCTATCAGGGTATAAGATGCAATATAGTGATGTAGTGATATTTTTAAATTAAACGGTATATTTGTCCTGAAATTGAGACCATGTTTGTATGCCATTGTTTTATTAATTTACAATAAAAAAACACCAGTAATAGTTTAGCATGTACATAACTAAAAGGCAGTTTCTTCTATGCTATGCTTTCAGGCCTGTCACATCGATGGCTGAAAACGTGTTGCTGGTGGAGAAGGAGAAAACTGTCCTTCCTCATCATCATCTTCATCTTCATCAGCAGCATCACACACAACTGCAACACTACACATCTATCCACCCTGGCATCAGGAGTCCATCTTTATCTGAAGAGACGAGAAAACACCCACAGCAGCAGCTGTCCCCCCACAAGATGAACACAGCCCCTCCCACCGACTTAGCCAAGTCCAAAATGAGCCCCAGCCCAAACTCCAACTCAGCTCAGCTCGACCCCCTAAAACAAAAATCTCAGCACCCCAACAACTCTCTGAGCCACTCCTACCCTAGCACAAACCCAACTGACCTCCTCAAAACTAAGCCTCACCCAGGCATGCTCGACATCTCTAAACCTAAACCCAACACCTCCCCAGAGGTCTCTAAACATAAAATACAAAGGTACTCGGACACCTCCCCGCCTCCAACAGGCCGTTTGTCCTCTAAACTGGAGTCGGCAGAGCCTCAGCGGTCTGGTTTCAAGCCAGTGCCGCCACGGTCGGAGTCGAGTGGAGTCAGTACGTGTAGCAGCACCAAGAGTCCGCTGATCATCGATAAGAACGAGACCTTCACCGTTTACAGGGATCCGGCACTGGTTCGCTCTGACACGGAGAACTCCGTCTCTGCAACTGTCTCTTCCAACCATGTGACAGCGTATCTCCATCCCCATCTGCACACCCTGCACTCCCCCTCCCCCCACTCCCCCTGCCTCACTCCCGCATCACACCCCCATGCCACCCCCCACGCCGCCTCCCACCTCCTCGCGCCCCCTCACACCTCCGCCCTACCTCACCCGCACCTTTTACCCCCTGGGGTGCTCCCGGCCATGCCCCCCCCTGCAGCCAATCTCCTCGGGGGCCACCCTCGGCTCGACACCCCGGGCGGCTTGGGTCATCTCGCCCTGCCTCACCCAGCAGCCGCACACCAGCAGCAGTTCCTACAGGTCTGACTCCTGATATACAACCCAGCTGTGGGGTTAAAGGGGAGAGGGGGGGATTCATGTCAATGGGAAGGAAGTCATTTTGCCTCCTCTTTCAGTTTAACCAATCACGTTATGACAGTTTGAAGCTGAACAATCTTTAAGATGATAAGCTCATAAATGTGCTTTTATTTTCAGGGTCAGGGCCCTCCTCCACCCCCTCTTCTAGCCCAGGCTCACGGCGGGGCAGCAGGGCTTGGCCTATACCCCATCCTTTGGCAGTACCCTAATGGAACACCAGCGTCCTACCCCCCAGGACTCAACCTGCCCCCCACAGCTAAATGGGTGCACCCTGAAAATCCTGTCACTGTAAACTCTGAAGCCTCGCTCAGGAGGGTAGGTGTATTCATGTTAGCCTGTGGATGTGAGTCTGTGTCATTCTGTCACACTTTTCTGTTTCTCCTGGAGTAACGTTGGACATGAGAAAATTAAAGATGAAGGGGTGGATGTGATGGAGACATTTGGCAGGTAGGGAGATTTAGAGGAGGCATGAAGAAAAGAGGCCAATAAATGTGGGAGAATTTTGAAATACAATAGTTGCCTGTCTACGTGCCTCCAAAGTGCATGTTTTTGCTTTTGCACCTTTTTAATGAGTCAGTGGACACAGATGTTATTGAGCCTGTTCTAACTATGCAGAACTCTGCCAAATTTGATGCAGTAGAAAAAGCACAGTGCTGCAACCATTTTAGCCATTTGGAGAATGTTGTGGTGTCGAACACGCCACACTCTGCCACTATGTGGATTGCGTTTTTATAACTGCTACAGCTGGCTAGTGGAAAGGGTTTGAGGAAGTGTCCACATTTGAGGGAATTATTCTTTGCCAAGATGACAGAGGAATGTGATCAGTGCTGTTTGTTTGCTGGGCATCTGTCTGTCTGGACTAACAAGCCCAATTCAATAATACTTGGTGGAGAGGTGAGCAAAGGCAGAAACCATTAAATTTGTGGTGTGGATCCAGACCGTTCTTGTTAGAATTGCGAGATTGGGCTTTATCTTTGGAGGAAGATGTGCTCTCTCAGCACTCTACTACTTCTTTCAGTTATTTTTAACAGGGAAATTTATAATACTAATAATGCATTTTATAAATATAATAAGATATTTAGTTGTTCATTTTTATCTATGTGTTAGTTGACTTTACTGAATGTAACCAGTCATTTGACTTACCTTAGAAAGCCTATGTTTATTACCTATTCAGTTACTATATACTAGATATGGTGATGGTTCTCTGTCACCAAAACAGACATATTACAGTCCCAGATTCTGACCTTTTATGCAGCAGTGCCTAGTTTTGTACTACGAGCTTCTGGGTGCTTTGTCAGTGTTAACGAACAGCACAAGTCAAGACATTTGCTGACGCTTTCCTGCTTGTGGTCATTGGACACTCATGGTACCTAAAAAGTTTAGTCCTTTTCTGTGGACATTGGGCTTCAATGTGAGTCTTCAAATGTCCACTTTTAAATTACAAGGCAGCCATTCCCGAGGGGTATTCCATTATTTAAAGTCTGTGGAAGAAATGTAGGATCTGTCTTTGCATTACATCAGCACAGCAGGCCGTCTCTCTAGGTTTCAGTTCAAAGAGAGACTGGTTCAGATTTGTTCGGACTGACTCCTTCGTTCATTAGGGCTGCGCAATGTCCTGGCTGCTGGCAAATCAAATTTTTATGCTCATGTGTGACTCTCAGCAGTTTCTTTTTCATAACAGTGGGAATGTCAGGAATCAGCGGAGGTACAGCGTTACACACATACATCTGTACAAGGGATGAACAGATTTTTGCCTTGACCAATTACCAAGGCCAATAGTAGAGTCAAGCATCTCCCCTAAAGTTGTCGTAAACAGACCAGTCTTTCACAAGCATGCCCAGTTATTCCTATTACACAGAAATGCCACAATAATTCTCTTGTTGATGTCATTGCAACCAGAAGTTGTTCTGTCAGTGGTGCTAGGCTAAGGTTATCACTGCAAGGTTTGCTGTACATGTGGCTAATGCTATTTGGACTACCCATAACATCTTTCTAAAATGAGATTAACATCTTGTTCTGACAGACATATCACTTTAGTAGAGGCACAATGAGCAAAATCTGAACAAAAAGCTAAGGCTATGCTAACAACTAGCAGCTAAGTGAGGAGACAGCCACAGATTACCCAAAACAGTAAGTAAAAATGTTTTAAAATATGGGCCTTAGAGGACAATAAATGTGATAGACCAGTGAAAGATTAGCAAAATAGAGAAGAGTAGTAGATGTAAGTGCAGAAGACATACTACACAATCTCAGTCAGTTGATCTTAGAGTAACTGCAGAGTGACACAGACACACCAATGCACAATTATAAATGTTCACAGCAGTGTAAAACACTGGTGTTTTTGTTCTCTATTATTGCCATGTGAGGGATAATACACAACATGATGAAAATAATCCACAGTTTCCATCCAGTTATAACTGAGTGACCATGGCAAAAGACAAAGTTGTGAACTAAGCATATGTGTTTGTTTACTATTATATACTGCACTGTAGGATGACCGTGTGTGTTTGCAGTGAGTTAAATATGATTTGATGCTAAGACATGAATCACCCCATTTGTGTGTCTGTTGATGTCACACACTGGTTTATTATTGTGATGGTAATGATGTGTGTTTTGTTCCGTGTGCAGAACACAGCCAGTCCATGGTTGCACCAGGCTGCTGGTAGTGCTGGTGACGGTTTGGGTTTGCTGGGCCACGTTCCTGTCCGGCCAGCCAGCGCTGATGCCCACCGCCCCGCTGTCAAGATCAACACACACGCTAGCCCTCCATTGTCAAAGGCCAGCATGGATGTTCATAAAGAGTACGTCAAATGATCAGTTACATGTGAAGCTCCTCTCCAAAATGCTGGACTGGCTTCAATCTGACACCAGATATACCAATTCAAATTAATATGTGTTTCAGTGAAATAGGTGTCACCTTTAAATCCTTCCTTAGATTTTAATGATTCATTCAGAGAATTTTTTAAAAACTGAACCTTTGAAAACAGTACAAAGGTTCTTTTTTTCAGTGGTTTCCATATAATATCTGATCTGAATTTCTTTGAACTGTATGAATTAAGCTTATTTTCTAAAAGTGACTGGATAAAGAAGTAAGAGTTATTTCACACACGTGAAATTTAGAAGTATTGTTTGAGAGGTGTACAGTAATGGATTTGGGTGAAAGCAGTTATTTCTATTTTAAGTTCAATGGATATTTTAAAAGAGGGACTGTTAAACTACTGTCTAAATTATTTCACACATTCATAAAATTTGTCAGTTAAATTTTGCATTATGGGAAGAGTGATAGAGAATCATGGAACACTCGACATTTCCTCTGTCTTCAGAATAGCAATGAAGGACTGTGAAGCTGAGCTGGAAGGACTAGCACAGGGAAAAGAGAGAGCACCAAACATTTGCTTTGGACATTTGAACTGTATGCTCTTACCTTTGAAAAGCTCAGTGTTCAGATAGTCCACACAGACCAGTATTAAGTTTGACCTGAGAGGCAGACAGGGAATGTTAGGTCAGTCAGATCAAGTGAAATGGAACTAATCTAATATTAAAACAGTTCAGAGAGAATGCTGTTCATTCAGCAGCTTCTGCCCTACTTATGTAACCACCAGCCATTGTTTAGACACTACTGAATACCCATACACACAAACACACAGCATTAGAGATAATATCACACATCAGTTGTTTCTTTCATTAGCTTAGTTATGTCACGTTCATTAAAATCTGCTGAACTGTGGTAATATCTTGGTACTGTGCAAATGGACTAAACTTTCTGTTACATTCTTGTCTAAGTTTAAATTGCAGTGGTATCATACTCATGGTTTTTTTTGAGTGATTCTGAGATTTAATATTTCATGATTGTACTTGCTTCATTTTAATTTATTTGAGGTATGTTGCTTAAATTTACACTTGACTCAGGTGTTTTATTTCACTTCACTGTACTTGAATTTATTGCATTTGTCAATCAGAAGTAGATTTTATTCACAGAAATTCGTCTTTGATGCAACTTGAATTACAGCTTTTCAGTAGAACAGGAAACCAGACTGGGAAACATTGACAAACCATGTGCTGTTTTATTGTGTAAAAATCCATCCATCCATTATCTATACACCACTTAATCCTCATTAGTGTCGCAGCAGGGCTGGAGTTTATCCCAGCTGACTCAGGGTGAATTCAGGGGACACCCTGGACGGGTCACCAGTCTATCACAGGGCTACACAGAGAGACAGACAACCAAACACACTCACATTCACACCTACAGACAATTTAGAATCACCAATTAACCTCAGCATGTTTTTGGATTGGATCCAGTGAAAACACGGGGAGAACATGCAAACTCCACATAGGAAGATCCCAGGGATCTTGTAGCTGTGAGGCAGTGGGCTAACTACCAAGCCACCCTGCAGCCCCTGTGTGAAAATATACAGTAAAACCTTGGTAAATGCAATAAATGTTTCATGTGTGTGCAGAGTTGTGGATAAGAAAGGCTTCGTGGATCCCATCAGGACGTTGACATTAGGACAGCTAAAACAGGAGCAGACGGACAGAAGTCGCACCCCAACAGGAAAAGATGTTCACCTGCATCGCCTTTACCTCGATCCCCACAACAAGGCCCGTCTGACAAACACACAGGTACATGTCTGCACTCGTTCACAGCTCACAATATCATTATTTTGAGTTTAGTATTGTTATTTAAAAGCAGATGGGAAAGAGAGACGTTAATCAACCTCCTCAGTTATATCTCTGCTGGTTAGCATTGACCCGTCTCATCAAAACTGAAATGTAGAATGACATCCAGTGGAAAATTAGCAGTCAGACTATATACTGGTCTGCATTTAAATCAACTCACCCTGAAGCAGGTCTGATCTGGTTGTCTGATGTGAAAATGATTCTTAGAGTGTTTCTGTTTTGGGATTTTCAGGATGCAGTTCAGGCAGCAGACCGCGCGAGTAAATACAAAGAGGAGAATCGGCAGATCCTGAAAGAGAGCATTGAGGTTGCTCCCTTCACCGCAAAGATCCAGCGTGCCAGCGACCCTGGAATGGACAGGGACAGAGAGAGAAGCAGAGATCCAGCCTTCCCTGTTCGAATACCAGCTCTTCCTTCTCCGAGCTCCAAGGCCAGCCACGCCCATCCGCACGCCATCCAGTCCGAGAAGAGCAACTACTTCACCACGCTGTCAAACAGCGTGGTGAATGAGCCTCCTAGACTCTACCCCTCCAAAGAGCTCAGTTCTTACTACAACAAAGTATCAGTTGGAGCCCCAGGGGTTGTGGCTAGTGTCGGGGCGGCTGTGCCAAGTCAGGGATCTCTGTCGCTTGGCAGTTACAACTCCAAAGCCTCCCTCTGTAAGCCCCCTCCCCTCATTAAACACCAGCCAGAGGGAGGAGAGGGCTTAGCAGGCAAAATCACTGAGCAGCTCAGCCAGCAGGTGACACTAGCCCAACCCCAGCATCAGCACCACACGAGTGTAGACAGGATAGAACGCCGCAGCCCTGCCATTTCTTCTTCCTCTTCTACATCATCCTCTTCATCCTCTGTCTCCAACCACCATCATCACCACCAACAGCAGCCACACCAGCTCAGGGTAATGCCGTCTCTCCACCGAGCGCCCGTCTTCCATCCGCCCACGCAGCACGCTCTGGAACGCAAAGAGGCTGCAGAGCGAGAGAAAGAAAGGGAGAGGGAAAGAGCGGGTTATGGTGGACGCCTGTCACCACCCACCCTCACACCGATCCAGCCGGTCAGCTTAGTGGCAGCTGGCAGCAAAACATCAGTGGAGCAGCAGAAGCCCCCCACACTGTTGCCGGAGCTCAGGGACATCAAAGGTCATGGAAATGCTGCCGCCATCACCTCTGTGGCCTCTGCCGTCAGTGGGGAGATTATAACTTCATCAACAGATGGGTGGAGAGGTGGAGAGATGATTCAGGATAGAGGAGGGGTGTACTGTGGAGAGAAAGGGCTGTCAAGGGGCAAGCCCCAGGCAGCAATGGCATCAGTCATCGTACGTCCATCTGCATCTGCTAAGTATGACAGCCCTGTTGGTGCTAACAAATCTGGTGCTATTATTCATAAGGAGCTCCCCCAGGGGAGGTTCTACCCATCCAAAGTTCAGGGTGAAGGTCCAAGACTTGGCGAGAATGCTAGAGAGCCAGGATCTGGAAGGGTTATCCAGCCCAACTCGAACCTGGATGATATGTGTTTCCAATATAAAAAGACTTCTATGCATGGCATGCAGGGACCTATAGGAGCCAGCGTCACAAACTCTGTGTGCAGGACTGGAGTTTCAGCATCATCGGCGTTCGGTATACAGAATAAAAGTGGGACAGCCCCCTCAGAGCCAGGCTACCCAGTCTCAGATCGGGGTGCATTTACAGCCTTTAAAACCGGCTTTGGAGGCCGCATACTGAGCCACTCAGGACTGGAGAGAGAGCGGGAGCACCAGGAGGGCTTTGGCTCACGTACCACATCACCAGGGGTGTCTTTGCCTCCAGTTAGTTCAGCAGGAACACCCCACCCCAGTCTAAGCCTCACCCCAATACCTAGCTCCATTTCCGGCTCTAGTCAGCCTTACTCTCCCTCTTTTATTCACCTCAAGAAGCACAAAGCTGCTTTGGCTGCAGCTCAGTCGAGAAGCAGCCTCCCTTCTGCTCCCACATCCATAACTGGAAACTCCACCCTAGTTGTAGATTCAGTCGACAAAACTCCCATTCATAACTCCCCTCCTCCACCCCCTTTGAGCCAAGCCTCCTCAGCCTCGGTTGACAGTAGCAGCGGCAGCTCAGCAAGTGGGAACACAACACCAGGCAAGTCCAGCCCCTTGCCTAACGGCCAGTCCTCTGGATCGGCCTCATCAAGCTGCGGGCAGCCCTCCAATTACCACAAGCTCAAGAAAGCCTGGTTAACTCGGCACTCTGAGGAGGACAGAAACACAACTGCGACCACGTGCTCCACCAGTGCTAAAGCAGAGAAAGTGCCCAGCACCACCACCAGCACAAGCAACACCACAGCCATGTCAGAAATGATCAAACCCTGCACCGTCAACCTCAGCGCCTCGACGTCCAGTGAAGTGGAGATGAGCAAAGACAGTGCAAGCAAAGGTGACAGAGAGAGACAGCTGGAGGAGAAGCTGTTAGGGGCGGCAGGAGGAGGTGGGGAGGAGAGAAAAGCGGCTCCTTTGTCGAGACGGGGAGGCAAACGCTCATACGAGTCCGGTTCAGAGAGCGCAGGTGATGACTCTGACACTAGTGAGAGCAAGATGGAGGGCCGAGCCAAGCGTCAGCCTAAACCAACCTACAAGAAGAAGCAGAATGACATGGCCAAGAAGAAAGGAGACAATGAAAAAGACGAAGACGACACGAAGCCCAACGGTATCTTCAGATCAGCCAGAGAGAAGACGAAGCTCAAACTTGCGAGCAGCAGTAAGTCTTACATTGTTGGTATTTGCTGTAGAATTTACGTTCATTTCTAAATAGTTTCCCAGGTATTACGAGGCTTTTTTCTGTACTTTTGTTACAGTATATAAGAAATCTCATGGGAAATGCTGCATTAGTTGAGAACTTTATTCAGCAGCAGATTAGTCCATGTTTGTCTTTGAACTGATATTTGCAGCAGCAGGGTGGTATATGTCAGATTTAGTAGAAATACGGAGTTTAGCGTTGAGCCTTATTGATTCAACCTGACCATAAACAACCATAGACCTTTATGGCACAGAGGAATAAGGTGAAGGCCAGTATTCAGATAGTTACAGTAGCGAAAGGACTGTGTGGGAAACATAGTCCTGAGAACAGATGGCGTTCAAAAGTAATCAGACACTTGGCTGCTAAATGTTTCATGTGCAGCTACAATCGGATTACACACATTATATACATGTTAGTAGGATACAGCCATTGTTGATTTTAGTCATTTGGTGGGATTTGATGCCCAGAAAGAAATTGTTGTAGCTGATGAAGTAATCAGATACGTGGCTTTCTGGTTTTTGGGCACTGCATCTTCCATATTAACCTGACGGCCCATTTTTTAAGCAAACAATTAATGTTCATTTGATGAGCAATGAGCAATTAATGAGAAAAACAGAGAACCAAGATGCAGACATATGGTATATTAAACTTTACCCCCATAGACTGACTCACTTTTAAATGTTAGTAAAAGGGTTCTTTATGTAATTCAGTATTCTGAGATTTTGAACAAACTAAAAATGTGGGTAAAAAAAGCGTTGAGATTGCTCAAGTATACGGTTTCTTCTCTCTAGCCGAAGGTTTGTTTTTATGTCTGTTTCGTCATGTATTATTATCTTTGGCACCAACTTGTTGAGCAACTCTTTATTAATCTCATAATAAAACCTGCGTGTCCTTATTGACCTAATAATTTGCACCCTCTTCAGATGGAATCCCCCGCTCTGTGCTGAAGGACTGGAGAAAGGTGAAGAAGCTGAAGCAGACGGGGGAGTCTTTCCTGCAGGATGACTCGTGCTCAGAAATCGGACCCAACCTGCAGAAGTGTCGAGAGTGCAGGGTGATCCGCAGCAAGAAGGGCGAAGAGCCGGCACATTCCCCCGTCTTCTGTCGCTTCTACTATTTCAGACGGTAAAGCTTGCACTCTACACATTTTTTTTTTTTGCAGTTATTTGGTGTTGCATCGATCCACCCAACCTATGTATGTGTTGAAAATACACGAAATAATGCACACTTTCTTGATTCAGAATAATTTTTGTAAGTGTTGTTCGAACACTGTGATCCATCCAGCAGTCAAATAACCATTGATTGTATAGCTGTGCTCACACCTATATCCAGTATAAAAGCCCTCCAGTTTGGCGTGAATAGAAGCTTTTCTATTAATTTCCAAAAAATGTGAAACTTCCTGTCTCTCAATTGATCCTCTTGTTGTTCTCCATGTCCTTCTCCACGTTTATTTTTACAAGGCTGTGAAGTGCTGCCACCAAATGATGCCAACAGACAGTATTTGCATATAGAGACATTTTAAACAAAACGTCTATTCCAATCTGATTCTTCTGACAGTAGTTGTACAGCCACACATCTGATATGAATGCAGCCTAGGACCACATATGTTAGTGCCCTAGATCTGGGAAAAATGTTTTTCTGGTTTTTTTTTTCCACCCTATTTGAAAAGCATCATTGCTACTTGAAGGCAAAAGGTAGAATTTTCAGCACTTAATGTGAATCTAGTCAGACATTCTTGTATTCCTGGGAACTCCTGAAACCCTCCCTGTTTACAGCTGTAATGAGCTCGTATTGATGCCCTGAAGGACAAAAATGCCCCAATTATTTACCGCCATTCATTTTCCCTCAAGACAATGTCATTTAAAGAGTGTGGGAATTGGATTTGCTTTTTTGAGAGATACAGTGTGGACAAGAGAGAAGAAAGATGGTCTATTTGTAAAGGACTGCCTCTCTCATGCACACATTGACTGTGAATGCACAGCAGACATGCACTTGAGTTGGATAAGCAGCCACAGCAGCTGCAGTCTGGGATCTAACAGGGCAAGTCTGCCAAAGAGGATTTTCTGCTCTATAATCTTTACCTTACTGACTCACTGCAGAGCTGCTGCTGCAATACCACTCCCTCTCTCTCCCTCTCTCTCCCCCCACCCTCCTCTCTACATCTCCAATTCTAATTCGTGCTCTGTCACCTTAAATCACCTTCCTGTCTGGCTGAGTAGGCTGGGATTTTCTAAACATTCAACTGAACTGACTGGGTTATTTAAGGACACCCAAGACAATGATGCTTTTACAGAGGAAAGTCTCATCAAGAATAGCATCCTCCCATCCATCTGTTGAGTCATACTGTCACTCAGTGTCAGTTTTCATTGCTTTATTTTTATTACATATGCCCTGCTTTTTGACATGAGTATTATATGCCAAATGTAAGTTAAGTAATTCATAATGAGGAAATCCAGTATGCAGCAGGAGTGAGTACACCCTATGTGCAATGCGACTTAGTTGTCAAGTCATTTAGAATTGTATCAAATACAGGCCCTACAGTAGGACTTCAGTGCAACAGAAGTCAGTGCAACTTTGATTATTGAGATTATTTTTCATTACCTCCTATGTCCATCTTTATTTTTGATGACAAACTCAGTCCTCCTCTGCATGGAGAATACCAGCGTTGCTCAGATTTCTGGAGAGACTTTCTGCTATTCTTCATGGACTGTTTCTTTCAAGGTCCTCTTTGCTGTAAAGGCTGAGTTGCTTTGCCATACCTAAAATACAGAAAAGTTGTGTTATTAAATGAAGATCAGGTTACATGCTCGACCAGGTCATTTTTTTCCACTTTGTTCTTCTTTTTTACAAGCATGCTTTGGATGGTTAAGATGCTGAATGTTTCCCTTTCACCAAGTTTCAGCAAACTGGGAGTCATCTTGTCAGACAGTATTTTGCTATATATAAGAATTCATAGCGCCCTCTATAAATGCCATCATCACATTTTGCACTTGTGCAGCCTTATATAACCATACTCCCACCTCCGTGCTTCACTGTCAGGACTGTGAAATCACTTCTGTAGTTTGGGTCTAGGTGGTTCTTGGTCTCATTTGACAAAAAAGTATGTTCCCAAAATCCATTATTGTTATTTTAATTTTTTTACGCAAAGATTCATCTTGCAGTTTTGTACTGAACAGCATGCAAGTTGACATTATGCTCTCTCACTGTCTCGGTGCTCACTGAAATTCTGACTTCCATTGATAACCCTTGTACCAAGCACTTGTGCGTCTGTTTTTCTGAGTGAGATTGTGCAAGCAACACACTGTAACTAACTACTTTTTGTCCACGTGGAGCCGTGACACAGAATTTTGTGTTTGGTACTACTAGCTTCCGGTAGCACTGAAAGTTCAACTACAGTTTAAACAGCATACAAACATGTTATGTAATGTGCAGTGTCCAAAAAAGGTTTTCTCTGTCTCCATCATGTGTTATAAGTCTGAGAGCATACATTTATTGTGTGGTTTTCCCACATGTTCCTGAAAAATCATATCTATTCTTTCCTTTTCTGTTTCCTCTCATCCAGGCTTTCCTACAGTAAAAATGGAGTTATCCGAATGGATGGCTTCTCCACTCCGGACCAGTTTGATGATGAGGCCTTGAGCCTGTGGGTCCCTGGGGAGATGGATGAGACCCACCTGGACCAAACCACAGCCAAGTACATCCTCAGTTTCATAGGAGACAAATTCTGTCAGATGGTAGTGACTGAGAATACTGCAGCTAGCTGGGTTAAGAAGGACGGTAAGTTGTCTTGAAAATGTCTGACGTTTTGATTAACTACACATTAGTATGCTTTTAAATTGAAACTATTCTGTGTGTGTTTCAGCCAAGCTGGCATGGAAGAGAGCAGTGAGGGGGGTGAGGGAGATGTGTGACGCATGCGAAGCAACACTCTTCAACATCCACTGGGTCTGTCAGAAATGTGGCTTTGTTGTGTGCCTGGACTGCTACAAGGCCAAGGAAAGACGCAGCTCCAAAGGTCAGTATTTGTATGTTTGGACAGCTGACCCCCAAAATGAGCTTTGTCCATGTGTGCAGGCCAGTAGATGGACTGTGGATGTGGAAACCATGAATTGGCCTTTAATGTCTGAAGTCTGGACTTAGAAAAAGTTAACAATGTAGTATACAGCAGTATTTATATTCTCGCATACATCTGAACTGATGGTAAAGAACTAAGCAGCCTTGAAACTGTGTTTTTAAGTGTGATGGGTGTCTACTACAATGTGTGACTTGTGTCTCTTGTGATCAGATAAAGAACTATATGGATGGCTGAAGTGTGTTAAAGGCCAGCCCCACGATCACAAACACCTCATGCCGACACAGATCATACCTGGCACAGGTACAGTACATGCTAGCGTCTTTTTGTCTTCCTGTTTACACCACTTTCTAGGCACATGTCTCCACCTCTTAGCTGCTCTGTTTTGCCATTTCCTGAATACATAGTAGCATAGTATTGATTAAAGATGGATGAAAAGTGAGTATTTGTTTTATATTGTTGTTTTCTTCGGTTACAACCTCAATCCAAAGGGGGACGTCATGTTACTGCATCAATGTGTTGAATTTCACAGCCCAACTGTACCATTCTAATGACCATCTAGATTTTTCCACTGAATGTTATTTCTGAAATGTTTAAATTCAGCTGCATCTTTCTGATGTTTCAGTGCTGACAGAGTTGGTGACATCCATGCACACCCTGAGAGACAAGCATGAAATCAAATCTCATTGTCCCTGCATGAGCAAACAGAACCTCCTTACCAAACTACCTGCCACCAACGGAGTCTCACAGGTACTGTAGGTTATTCCACATCATGGTCTAGGACACTGTATATATGTATGTTATGTATGTTTAGAATATCTAAAGAGCACTTTTAGGCTCCTTATATGTGAGTTAATCTTACTGATCAGTTAAAGATATTGAAATGGTTAATTTCCTCACTAATTAAGTTTGACTTTTATATATGCAGAATCGCAGGTATTTGATCATAAAATTATGTTAATTCTATCGTATACACAAAAATGACAAATAAAGATAAAAACCAAGTGTCTTAGTAAGATGTTGAGAGTCACGTTCCACCAGATCAGCTTCACTGCACCTTGGCGTTGATTCTCCAAGTCTCTGGAACTCCACTGGAGCAAACAGCACCATTCTTCAAAAAGATGCTCCCTCGTTTGGTGTTTTGATTAGAGCGGAGAGCGCTGTCGAACACGCCAGTCTGAGGTTTCCTATAGCTGCTAGACTGGGTTGGGATCTCACACATGATCCACATCATAATTCTCCTCTTCAGATTATTACGTGACCCGTCATGCAGTGTGAATGGGTTAATCGTCATGCTGTCAGAGACCATTTCCTTCTGGGTAAAAATGTTTCATCATAAGATAAAGGTGATCAGTAAAAAAAAAAAAAAAAAAAAAAAGCTATGATTAGAAATGAGTCTTCCCTCTGAGGGGTAAAGTGAACCCAAACCATGCCAGCAAAATGCCCCCACAGCGTAACAATTTTGCAGCTGTTATTGACTAAATTTGGTACTAATTTATCAGGCGGAAATTTCAAAAAACAACCTCGAACTTAAGGGATTGAGGAACGAACAGCAGTTCTTGGACGGTAATGCTGAGTAACGTGAGGGCTGTTATCTGCACTCAGTGTTAAACTACTTCATACTACTATGTACTCTGGTTTGGGGTAGAGCTTCCATCTTGCATATCTAATGAAGACACTTGCTGAGCTTCCTGCATAATATTTTAGTCACAGCATGCCACAAATGAAACCGTGTAACCAGTTGAGTGCAAAGGGACTTGTGCATTTATTATTATGTGGATATATTCTGTTAAACAATACACAAACTTCTGACTTGTGTCAGCTGGACTGATGAAATATTAACCATTATAGTGATGCTATGAACATTGTGGGTACCTAGATTTAGCCTTTTACTAGATAATGATGGAGGAGCAGTTTAAGCTTTTCTAATTTTAAAACATGTTGACCACTGTTGAGACTAACAATTTTCACCTTTACTCTGTGACTTGAAGATAGATTTGTGTAATAAGTTCAGCCAGCTAATATTACTCTTCTTTGTCACCTCTGTGTCTGTGTACCAGGTTCTGCAGAATGTGCTGAACCACAGTAATAAGCTGTCTCTGGTGAAAGCTGAGGCAGGCTCTCAGCAGAACTCTGACCAAGTAGGAACCAAGGCAGAAACTAACGGTGGAGGTGGAGGAGGAAGCAGTCCAGACAGTGATTCTGGAAGTGCTCCCGTCACCCCACCAGAGTCCCAGTCTCCTCTACACTTCCTGGCTGACCTAGCAGAGCAGAAATCCAGAGAGGAAAAGAAAGGTGAGAGGAAAGGGGAAGGTTAGGAATCAACATAGCCAGCACTTTGGAAGCATGGTGCTGATTATTAATCTCTATTTCTGCTCTACCTCCTTCCTCTTTCTCTAACAGAAAACAAGGAATCACTGCTGCTCGGTAAATCCATGAAGGAAGACAAGGAGGAAGACAGTCTTGAAGTTCTGCAGCAGTGTAAAACCACTTCACTGGTGGCGAACAGTACAGAGCAGGGTTCCACACTCAGAGATCTGCTCACTACCACAGCAGGGAAGCTGAAGCTGGGTTCTACTGACGCAGGAATCGCCTTTGCACCCGTCTACTCTACTGCTTCACAGGTACACAACCCACATATCTATGTTGTGGTCAGTAATTAAACATCACTGATGTGGAGCTGGTTACTTGCTGTTTCATCCGTAGAGTGTTTCATATGAACCAACATTACACTTAGTTTATCACCGAGTCCTGTCCATGTTTCAGCTGTTCAAAATGAGGAAGAAGTTGGCTTTGTAGTTTAATATTTTTTTGAATATGGTTGATCCCCTTCCCTCCTTTTATAGACTGGAAAGGGTGGACGGACCATGCCCAATATCCTCGATGACATCATTGCTTCAGTAGTAGAGAATAAAATCCCTGCCAGCCGCCAGAACATTACCACCAAGCTGTCAATCAAGCAAGAGCCTGTCATCCCCAGCATCAACAGCAACATCCCAGCTGTTACTGAGGCTGTCAAACCAGACAAGAAGAAGTCAGTACCTGTAACCACAGCTTTGCCAGAGGATTCAACCAATCAATATCCAGACATTCCTCACTGCTGGCTAAACAACAGACGATTACTGTGGCTCAAAGATCACCGCAACCAAAACAACTGGAAGCTGTTCAGACAGTGCTGGAAACAAGGACAGGTATCAGTCTTGACCTTGATTTATACTTCTGTTACGAATTTACACCATGGCTTTATGTGCACCTCCCCAGAAATGTAATGGCACAGTACACAACAGCTGTGATTGATCCACTCGCTGTAAAGATGGCATATTGATTTGTCTAAAGATAATGCGACTGTGAAACAGAATATAATAAGCTGTAATTGTATCTCTTTTGCTCACAGTGCACTTCATGAATCAGTATTCTGTCAATGTAGTCATATGCTGTTTTCTAGTTTTCATAGCTCCACCAGTTGGGTGAAAGACTCGATCAATTCCAACGTCTTCTCTTTTTTTGTGTGTGTTGCACTAATTTTGGTAGAAGCAGCTGTTTTTATCCATTTATTAGTTCCAACTTCAGCATGATCTCTCCGTTTCAGTCGCAGTTGTTTGAAGTGTACAAAGAAACTCGATCCAGTGGCGTAGAAACCCCACCGCTAGCTAGTGTGTTTATGTAATTGACATGAGGCCACTTGTGAAGGTTTTGTGTTGAGTCACCACAGATGGTTATAAATCAAACTTTACAGTGAGTAGGAGTAGCTGTACTGAACAGAAAAATAAGTAATGTCTTGAGAGATAAATGCTTGGTTTTGTGTTGGTGTAGCCTGTGTTGGTGTCAGGGATCCATAAACGACTGAATGCCAGTCTGTGGAAGGCTGACTCCTTTAACCAGGAATTCGCAGACCATCAAGGAGATCTCCTCAACTGTAAAGACCAGGTGGTGTCCAATTCTGGGATCAAGGAGTTCTGGGATGGATTTGAGGATATCACCAGTAAGTTCAGCTCACTGTTGCGCTTTGATTGGCTTTATAAATACATTGATAAACCACCAGGGAATCAGCCTGACTAAAATGTTGTACTTGTTCAGAGCGACCCAAGTCTAAAGATGGAGAACCAATGGTCTACAGACTGAAGGACTGGCCGTCTGGAGAGGAGTTTATGGCTCTCATGCCCTCAAGGTACACATGTCCTTTAACTCTTTTTCTCTGTGCCTAAATGCTAATGCTAAAAATGCCAGTCATAATTATGTTTATTATTTTTTAAACAAAGGTCTAAAGATGCATAAAAACTGAAAGAATGCTCGTGAGCCCATCTAAAAGAGATGATTTGTTGCAGATATGATGACTTGATGAAGAACTTACCCCTGCCAGAGTATTCTGATCCAGAGGGGAACCTTAACCTGGCCTCCCACCTGCCATCTTTCTTTGTCAGGCCAGATCTGGGGCCGAGACTCTGCTGTGCCTACGGTAAGAAGGAAAATTTAGCAGTGATTTAATGCTACCTGGCAACGATTGTCATTTTACTTAAGTACTACTTTGTACATGAATACCTTGTTAATAAATGAATAGGCAAGGAGATAAATAATTTGGTAGCTTAATTCTGATCTATTAGTAGCTGGAAGTGTAGGACAATTGTTCTCCTTAAATAAACTCTGAATACATTTACTTCTGGATTTGCATGGACAGATCACCAGTCTATCTCAGGACTACACAGAGAGACAGACTGTGTTTTCATTAAAATGTTAGTCTTGCTGTCCCTGCTTCGATGAACCAGTTTTGTCTTTCTCTGTAGGTGTAGCTGCATCTCAGGACCAGGACTTCGGGACTGCCAACCTCCACGTGGAAGTCTCAGATGTGGTCTCTGTTCTGGTCTATGTGGGAGTAGCCAAAGGCAATGGAGTCTTGTCCAAAACCGGTAAGACTTCAAAATAATGTGGAGTGACCTGAGAAAGTTAAGAAAGCTTAGTTAGCAAAGACAAACATGGTTGGTTTTTAAGGGAAGGTTTGTTTAGTTCAGGAGTTTTTCAGGATGTTTTTCTGACCGACTAAAAGACTAACTAATGATTATGTGATTCTAGGTGTGTTGAAGCGTCTGGAGGAGGAAGATCTAGATGAGGGGGTTCGAAGGAGGCTGAAAGACTCCAGTGAAACACCGGGGGCACTGTGGCACATCTACCTCAACAGGGACATGGACAAGCTCCGAGAGTTCCTGCACAAGGTCAGCACTCATTTAAAGATACTGAATTACTGCAACCGCCTCAAAGGACAGCAGTGACTTTCAGTGCAATGTGTCCCTCACAAACCCTTTTTCCTCCCCTTCACCAACCACTGCAGCTCTGCAAGGAGCAGGGATTGGACGTGACACTTGACCAGGACCCAATCAGAGAGCAGGGCTGGTACCTGAGCAGGAAGCAGCGTCAGCGGCTGTTGGATGAGTATGGAGTTCAGGGCTGGACCGTAGTTCAGTTCCTGGGAGACTCTGTCCTTATACCTGCAGGAGCCATGCACCAGGTAAAATATCAACACAGATCACCTCATTGGACAGAAAATTAAAGTTTTCCTCCTACTAAGCTGTGACAAACACTGGTTGTCTATATTTTTTGTTTTACATTAACATGAATCACAAAGAGAGCTCTCCATTTGAGACCCCGACGTAGCTGTATGTTCAAGTGAAATTTAATGTTTCTCTTAATTTTGTGAATCCCAATAGGAAAGGCAAACCAGCAATGAATGTATCTTGCTGACAAATCCAGTGTATAAATCAAAGTCTGATGTATGCTTTTTTCTGTACCACAGAATTCCATTGTTGCCAGAAATCAATTTGAAGTACATTTTTGATCCACAGTGTGGTACTGGGTGACATGTTCATTTATGACTTCTGACTCATTCCTACATACACTGTCCAGCTGCCGGAAACAGCAAAAGATTATTCTGCCATTGAAATAGTTCAGTTTCCTCCTGTTTGTTTAAAAACTACAGTTTATAGAAAGGTCTTTGGACAATGTGCCTTTAAAAAAATGTTACAATATAGTATTCCACTCTTTTAAAGACTTCTGTCTTGAGTAGGGACTACTGAGCTTGGAGATAACGGCCACAGAGTTCGAGTTGCATCAGAAAATATTTTTTATCTTAATGAAGAGCAAATTTTCTATCCTCACATGCACAAATCACATACATTTGTATTCAGAGTTCAAACTTCATATGTTTAAAATGTCACGTGTACTTATTGCTCATACTTTATGAACACATGAAGTTTTGCACAATGATGCTTCACTTTATGTCTATATACTACAAGATGTAAATTACATGTTATTCTCCCTACAGTTGTGTTAATTATCAGTCACTTTAGGCTGTTTGCCATGTGACTCTGTTGTTTTAAAAGCTCTCTCTCCTTTCTGTGTGTTAGGTCCAGAACCTCCACAGCTGTGTTCAGGTCATCAATGATTTTGTGTCTCCTGAGCACGTGGCCAGCTCCTTCCAACTGACCCAGGAGCTGCGTCCCAATAAAGAGGAAGTCAACTATGAGGATAAACTACAGGTACTTTTCAACGTTACATTGCACAAGACTTTCCATTTTTATTGTTCTGAAAGCCAAGAGCTGCTATACTTGAGGGCTCTGGCAGGTTTGTGAGCACCAAAATGCTGGACTGCACATTTAGTTTTAGGGTTACGGTTGGAAATAGGTTTAGGCTAGGAGTTCAGTAGTCTGACTCACTACATGTATCCTATGGTTATAAGTCTGCCAGTGGCCACTCATTTCAGATGGCATTGTCTTCTCCTTCTGCTATCTGCATGGTAGCATTTTCAAAGTGCATTTTATTCTGGGAAACAACAATGACCTGCTGGCAGCAGTAAAATTTGGAGATTTGACAGCACTGTCCTTTCTTTCTTTCTTTTTTTGAATTTTTTGCTGGATTATTTTGAGGGCTGCACAGTCTGTTGGTGGTTAGCACTGGTTTTGCAGGTAGAAGATCCCTGGTTCATGTCCCCACCTTCCTGGGATCTTTCTGCATGTAGTTTGCATGTTCTCCCTGTGCATGTGTGGGTTTTCTCCAGGTTCTCCGGCTTCCTCCCACAGTCCAAAAACACGCTGAGGTTAATTGGTGATTCTAAGTTATCCGTAGTTGTGAATGTGAGTGTGATTGTTTGTCTGTATGTGTAGCCCTGTGATAGACTGGTTACCTGTCCAGGGTGTCCCTTATCGTCACCCTAAAGGCAGGGTTATGCTTTCCGCACGAACGTGACACGTGGAAATGAGACTCTTGGAAATCCGCTGGAGAGATCGTGTGTGACTTTACACTCCATGCGGCGTCAGCTCCCAAACTGCAGGGGGCAGTGTATCACAAACACACGTTTACCACAGTACTAAACTAGAGTAGTGTAGTTTGCCATTGTTTACACCATTTACAACATGGCATTTTACCAAATAGTTGCATTTCAGCTGTTAGTTTTAATTTTATGCCATGATTTGTTCATAATTTGATTACCACAATGATCTGTATGATGAATCATATAAATGCCTGTATTGCTGAACTTCTGCTGCTAGGAGCTCCTGTTCTTCCACCAGTTTTCTGCATGTTTCCGTCTGTGTAGTTAGAAAAATTTTGAGGTGCACCATGCGTAAATTTTCCACTTAAGAAGGGCCGTGTGAGGTGGCGTGGCTGCTAAAATGACATAATTTGTCTGCACGGAGCTGCACGACCTCGCGGACGCGTCAAGCATAAAACAAGCTTTAGTCAGCTGGGATAGACTCCAGCCCCCCTAATGAGGATTAAGCGGTGTATAGATAATGGATGGATGGACCCATTCTTGATGACAGTGCCCCCTTGAGTGCAAATATTCCACTAAAACGATTCCACTCCTCACTATTTTTGGGGAACGCTGAAGCAGCATGATTCACGTGGCTCCGCCCAAGATGCATGCGACTGGTTTAAAGAAACACAAATTAGACCAGGGTTTGTTTTTTTTTAACCTACAGCCCACTGATAGACCGTTCTACACTACAGATTAGGCTGGGCCAAAGGAAACTAGACGTAATGTAAGAGTTAAGGTCAGGCATTTGGTTCTGATGGGTAACTTAAGGCAAAGCTGTTGAGAAATGCACGTCTTTCATGGGTTGCCACAAAGATAGGAGTACAAGGATGTGTGTGTGTGTGTGTGTGTGTTTGTGTGAGAGTGAAGTAAGGACAGGCAGAGTGAGTCATCATCAGTGATGTTCTGAGGACATCGAGTCCCTCTGCTCTGAATAGACTCTACACACACATCCACCCATATAGACAGGATTGTAAATGAGGTGTGAGTCATCCTCCATCTCCTGTCGGTGTGTGTGTCTGTCAGTTTGTGCTCTGCAGAAATAAAATAGGGAACATCTCTTTTTGGTTCTGCTACTGGGAACAAGATGACTCCAGACAGTAATCATTGTACAAACAGAATCCTGCTGATTCTAAGTACAGTCGTAAGTAATTGTTTACATCCACTTGCAAAGACCATATAGATCATGGCATTCTTGAGTTTCCAGTGACTCTTAAAACTCTTAATTTTCTATGTTGGAATGATTGAAACTCATTTTTGGATCTTTTATAGATTTGTTACGGGTCTTCTGGAAATATGACAGAAGGTGCTTGGTCAAAATACACAAACAACAACTTGAATTATCGGATTATGGTGATTTTCTTAGTGCCATGACCTCTTACAGGTCACCCCCATGCCTGGGGGTTCAGGCATATGGGTTCTGTAAAGCGTCTGGAGACAGTTTGACCTGTAATTGGCGCTATATAAATAAAATTGAATTGAACTGAATTGAATTACCTTCTTGTGAATGATTTTGGTTGACTACAGCTGTAGACTTCTGAGCCAATTTATGCAGGCCCCATTTGATATCCTCTTCAGACTCAGCCAAAGAGCTTGAACTCGTCAGGACAGTTACTCGTAGACATTTCAAAGAAGTGGTTTCAGAGACCAGAATCGACTGTGCAGACCATTGTTTCTACACATAAAATGCATGGCACTGTTGTGTCACTGCCACAATCATGAACAAAATACAGGCAATCAGCTGCTGCTGACAGACGATTGGTCAGGATAAAGAGTCAACCAAGAATCACTCAAAAGCAGCTGTGCACTGAACTAAAAGCTGCTGGAACGCAGATGTCAGCGTTCACAGTCAAACATGTTTTATATCGTCATGGGCTGAGAGGCTGCCATGCAAGAAGAAATTCCTTCCTCTAGAAGCTCTACTGAAGTTTACTGCTCATCACATGCACAAAAAATGACTTTCTGGAAAAAGCATTGTAAAACAAAATTGAGCTATTTGGCCAGAATGATCAGAAACTTTCTTGGAGGAGAGAAGCTGAGGCCCTTTACCCCGAGAACACCAAACCTACCGTCAAGCATGGGGGTGGTAGTATTATGCTCTGGGGCTGTTTTGGTGCTTTACACAAAGTAAATAGAATAATGAAGAAGGAGGATTACCTCCATATTCTTCAGAAATCCCTAAAGTCAACAGCCAGAAGGTTGGGTCAGACAGTGATCCCAGACACACATCAAAAGGGGTGAAGAAATGGCAACATCAGAATAGAACCAAAGTTTTAGTCCTGACTTGGATCCTATCAGGAACTGTGGACTGTGATGCAAAAACAAGTCTTTGTCAGAAAGCAAACAAGTTTAGATGAACTCCACATTCTGTTGAGAGTACTGATCAAAGATCAACCAGAAGATTGTGGACGGCTACCAAAAGAACCTAGCTGAGGTGAAAATGGCCATCCATCCATCCATCCATCCATCCATCCATCCATCCATCCATCCATCCATCCATCCCTCCATCCATCAATCATCTATACACGGTTAATCCCCATTAGGGTCGCGGGGGCTGGAGTCCATCCCAGCTAACTTAGGGTGAAGGAAGGGGACACCTGGACAGGTCACCAGTCTATCACAGGGCTGCACAGACAGAGAGAGAACCAATCACACTCACATTCACACCTACAGACAATTTAGAATCACCAGTTAAGCTCAGCATGGTTTTGGACTGTGGGAGGAAGCTGGAGAACCTGGAGAAAACCCACACATGCACAGGGAGAACACGTAAACTCCATACAGAAAGATTCCAGGACGTGAACCGGGGATCTTCTAAGTGCAACATGAAAGTGCTAACCACCACGCCACTGTGCAGCCCATAAAAATGGCCAGAGGATGTTCAGACAAACATTATCATTGCTGTATTTACATGTTTGACCCAGCAGATATTTCTAGAAGATCTAGAACTCTATAAATAAACCAAAATGCAGGATTTTTTGTTGTTGTTGTTTTTTGGTGACAGAGACACATGGGTTTCAGTGATTCCATCATTCCATTCATTCAGAATTAGAGCAGCATTAAAAACAACACTGCAGTGATATACATGGTCTTTACAAGTGTCTGTAAACTTTAGTCCTCAACAGTGAGATAAAAAGATGGAACAGAAGCAGTGAAGTTGTTGAACCTATGTCCTCCTCCTCCTCAGGTGAAGAACATTCTGTACCACTGTGTGAAGGAGGCAGTGAGCTCCTTGAAGAGAAGCAGCTCTGAGATGGACGAGGAGGAGAATTTATGACACCCCCTCCTCCTCCTCCACACCTTCCAGAGAGGGCCACGACTCCCTTCAGCACTTCACCACACCCTCCTCACGGGGAGGGCCGCGTCACATGACTGCAAACGTTTGCCGTGTCAGAGCTAGTCACGTGACCCAGGGGAACTCATGGCGTGAACCGCACCGGCGTCACCCATCCAGGTGACCAGTTAGAGGCACGACCACCTCCATCATCACCCCAAACCTTCAGTGCCAACAGGAGACAAACACGAGACCAGAGTGCCGCTGGACTGGCAGGGATTAGAGCTCTGCAGGCTCAGGAGGTAACAGCAGCAGCATGTCGGCTGGGACACCTGTTAAAGCCACTGACTGGAGTGAAGAGACCACAAACCTCTGCTGGAAACAACTGACCTCATTAGTGTGACTTGTAGTGCATTCTGCAGAGCGCCCCCTGCTGCTCACTGACTGTAATCTGAAGGGCCGGAGCTTTAATCCCTGTCTGTAGCAGTCGCCCAAACAAACGTCTTGGACAGAAGATATTGCTGATCACAACAGCATCACCAGCAGCATCAGGATCAAAACTTACATCTCTGATGTTTTTGAAATTAAGAAAAAGAAAAAAAAAAGATTTGAGGGGAAAAAAAAATGCAAACCCGAAATCTCAGAATTTTCAGTCAGCAGTCTTAGCTGCTTCCTCGTTTGTTATTCCCTCTGTGATATGTCTGTTCTCGTCCTTTTTTTTCTAGTTCTTTCTGTATGTTGCAGTTTTGTTTTTGGCTTTCTTTTTCATACGACATGGTTTTGTTTCCTCTGTGAAGATGTATTTATTTTATAGTTCTATGATAATGCAATGTTATTGAGACAAAAAAAGCATTAATGTAAATGTGAGTTGTACAGTTTTTTTTCTTTTGCTATGTGGTTTTCAATTGTAATACGGCTCTACTGTGATGGAGGACACACAACGCGTGCACGCTCACACCACACACACACACACACACACACACACACACACACACACACACACACACACACACACCAGCTAATGCCTGCAACTTTGGGAAATGTTGATGCTCTACAGTCCTCATGCCATAAATACATTTTCTGAAAATGAACTGCCAAACTATTGTAAAGACTGTGTAAAATTGTATTATGTAAAGGAAAAACTAAATGGCTTATACACTTCAGCATTTTATTAAAAAAGTATTCGCTGTAAAATTGAGACATTTACAAAAAAGATGTAATTTATTTAAGAAAAGAATTGATTGTCTTGTTTTTGTTAAGATTTACTATGGTGAACTTTTGAAGTTAAAAGACAAAATAATAAAAAACTATAATATGTAAATATATACATATATATACATTCACTGAGGTATTTTTTTAAAAAACATGGCTTGCTTCAATTTCAAATTTTAAAGTGCAAGTGTTACATGCTTTGTACATTGAAGTTCAAAAGGGTTTTACATTTTCCATTAAAATGGATTTATCAAACATTTGGTTTTGTGTGTTTGATTTTGGGGTTTGATTCCTGATGACAGTTCAGAAATATCAAATGAATGACTCTTAATTAACACTGACAACATTAGTTTACAAATTCTTTGCAGTTCAACTTTAACAGTTTTCTTCCCCTAGGGCTGACTAACAGCCAGACAGAACAGAGAACAGACTTGAACTGATTACATAATAAATTCTTAACACAAACTGATACATGCCAGAATCCCACACAACACACACACACACACACACCCTCGCACAGTGACGGCAAAATCTGCAGTACATCCAGCCGTCATCTCATCAGTTACACTAGAACTAATAATGTGATGGCCATGCACAGTTTTTTGTTTGGGTGTATTTCTGATCTCTCTGTCTGACTTCATGCCACTGAGTTGCTGGAAACTGAGTGAAACTGAGTGGACGGTTCTGGAGGACATTCTTCCCTGATCCACAGCAGCCTGCAGGTGGTAGAGGTGGTCGTCCACTAATCTCAAGGTTGGTGGTTCAGTCTCCCTCCACATGTGAGGACAAGCGTCCATGGGCAAGACGCTGAACCTAAAATACAATCATGGAAAGAGTTATTAGACCACCCTTGTTTTCTTCAATTTCTTGTTCATTTTAATATCTGGTACCATTAAAGGTATATTTGTTTGGATAAATATAATGATAACAAAAATAGCTTGTAAGATTTTAATTTAAGAGTTGATACCTGGACATTTTCCATGATTTTCTTGAGTCATGGTGTGTTTCCTACAGATGTGTTGACATGAATCTACAGATGTTTGTTGGGTTGGAGCTGGTCGATGTAAAAGATCAGACTGTGGTTGGAAGGTTTGGGTTTTTGTTCCTGACTCTCAAGAATGGTAAAGTCCTGTTTTTTCTGTTCTAGTGATGCACGACACGGCGAAGGTAAAGGCAGAATGAAAGATGTCCTTCCAGCAGAAGAACCGACTGATTAGAGGGAGTGACTGCTCAGATTAGAACTAGACCTCAGGATGGAAGCTCACTGCGTCACAGTTGGGATTTTTTTATTTATTTATTTTCATATATATATATATATATATATATATATATATATATATATATATATATATATATTATATATATATATATATATATATATATATATATATATATATATATATATATATATATATATATATACACATTTTATAAAATAAAATAAAACCAAAAAAATATTGTATATAGAAACCCAAATATAGACAAAAATTGGCAAAAAACTAAACTAAGAAAAATAAAGGAAAAAATATATATATAAACCCAACTATAGTAACAAAATTGAGTGTGTGTATATATATATATATATATATATATATATATATATATATATATATATATATATATATATATATGTATATATATATAAATAGAAAACAATAATAAAACAAATAATAACAATAATAAAAAATAAAGCTGATGTTATATTTTTGGAACAGTGGATTTTACAAGGTTAAAATGCCCCCAATCAGAATCTGATAGTCTTTTTTTTTTTTTTTTTTTTACAGGAGTATGACCTTGAAATCCAACATATTAAGGGCACTGACGATAGAAAAGCAGACGTCCTGTCACACTCACCATCAGCCCAGTGTGGAGATGATGTCTGAAGTATTTTGGTAGCCTGCTTCATTCACGTTATTACTATCAATAGTATTATTCATTGAATACTCCTTGCTGTGTTGTTTTCCATTTCTGTCACAGCATTGGTTTTGACAATTAAATGAATACTTTGTTTTTAATTTAGCTTTATCGTTACATTATTGTATCAAAAACATAGCGTAATATGTGTATTTTCTGTTGCTGGATTATAATCAGCTTTTATTTTGTCAAAATGATAGAGAGAAAGCTGCAGTGTAGCTGACTCTCTGCATGCTGTGCACTGTGTGTTCATCACCACATGGTGGCGCTGTTGCACCATGGTAGCTGTGTTCACTCTGAACATGTCACCTCTGACATTGTTCAACTTTGAAGTGAAAACAGTAACTCCCTGCAGTAAACACACCTTTAAAATGACTTTTTCTTCTCAGTGTAGATAGAAGACCAAAAGAGTAACAGTACAAAAGTATGTTTCTGAAAGTCTTGTTTACTGAACTTATTAAGCCCAGAGCTCTAGAAAGAGAGATTCAGTTCATCTCTGTTCACTCCAGCAGACCGTTATTTACAGCAATGACGGATTGTGGAGACTCAGTAGTTCCCAGAAGTTATCAGCAAGTACTGGCAGTGCAATAGAATTTCAACAGAAGTTTCTTCGTTTTCTGTCTTGATTTGGTAATTTTGTGCCTCGATTTTGTCATTTTGTGTCTCGGTTTTGTCATTTTCTGTCTCATTTTTGTCGATTTGTGTCTTGTTTTTGTCATTTGTGTATTGGTTTTAAATAAAAAATGACTGGATATCACTAAAATGTCAACTAAATAACCGTCCGAATTTAATAACAACCACCTTCTAATTAGCTAAACAATAACAAAGTGAGCTGATTCAAAAATTGTTGTGATTGTGTTCTTTTTATGAAGTTGAGATAATCATGACAGATGTTTCTTTTTTGGCAATATATCACATTTTATATGGAGTGTGTGAGTCAAGTGTGGATTTATCGCATGTCAACAGGTTTAGTACAATATCTTTATAAATAACTTTCAATTTCACTCAATTGTATATATAATATTTAGAAGAATCTTGCTCTAAAAATACCATGTGGTGTTTGGTTATAGGTGGCCATGTTGATTTTAGGCCTGAAAACAGCAAAAATGTCAACTATGATACAAAAAGTCCCACAATTATATACTGACTCTATTCTATTCTATTCTATTCTATTCTATTCTATTCTATTCTATTCTATTCTATTCTATTCTATTCTATTCTACCCCAAATTTGACAAATATATAATTGAATTAGTCCCTGCTAAACACTGGAGGTTCTTTATTTGTCTTCCATCAATCTGCTCAAACACAGCAGGTAGTTGTAGTCTCTCCAGAGATGCTGTTCCATGTCTGACCACCAGCAGACTTCAGCTGACATCACATTGACTCGTCTGCAGCTCGGTCTGTAGCAGCTGCTACATCCTGGAGAGTCAGAAACCTCCACAGGAGTCCTGTGTGTTTTTCTGTGGAGCAACGTGACTGTTGTATGAACAGAGCAGCATGAACATGTGTGTGTCTGCTGTCAAACGGTCTGCACACACACACCTGTGGAAAGCATGAACCAGCCTCTTAAGTTCAACACAACATAGCAGACTAACATTAAAAGACGTTTCCACTGCAGAGGTTGGATTTTTAATTCAATGATCAACTAAATCTGTTGACTTGATTTGCCAACGAGGGAGAGTCACAGAAACAACACAAACTCGTCGTGTCTGTCAGGTAGTCCAGTCTATGCAGTGACAGGGGAACGTTCTTTAATTGTTATGGAATCTTGTTTCTTTGTTTTTCTCAAAAATAAGTAAATAAATTACAAAATATATACTGTTATTTACTCAGTTCTGAAGCACATCTATCAGCCTGATTTCGTGTTAACTTTGCTGGTCATTTGGCTTGGCTTTGTGTGTGTGTGTGTGTGTGTGTGTGTGTGTGTGTGTGTGTGTGTGTGTGTGTGTGTGTGTGTGTGTGTGTGTGTGTGTGTGAGAGAGAGAGAGAGAGAGAGAGAGACATTGCTTTCCTGTCTAAATCCCATTCAGACTTACTGAGCTGAACTGGAAACACACATCATCTCGCTCTCCATTATATAATGTGAAACTGTGCCTCCTGACACTGTGTGTGTGTGTGTGTGTGTGTGTGTGTGTGTGTGTGTGTGTGTGTGTGTGTGTGTGTGTGTGTGTGTGTGTGTGTGTGTGTGTGTGACAGAGAGAGGTTAACCAGAGTAGAGTACACTGAGGCAGAAGTTCACCAGTGAGTTCAGACAGAGGTCACTCTCTCTCTCTCTACTCTCTTTCCCTTCGTCCCCCTCACTCTCTTTGTTTTCTCTCTGTTTGTTTTCTTGGACGTCATTTTTTTCTGTTTTCTCAGTATTTCAGATTTTCTGCTGCTTCCCCTTTCTTTCTTTCTTTCTTTCTTTCTTTCTTTCTTTCTTTCTTTCTTTCTTTCTTTCTTTCTTTCTTGTGATGTGATGCACATTATCAGACAGATCTCACACTTTCTGTCTTTTTCTGTCTTACACACACACACACACGCACGCACGCACGCACGCACGCACACAAATAATGCTGCTTTCACAGATATAAGCAAATATGCATAAATATGCATTTATTGTATTGCAGTTAGACACAACTCTGACACATGATTAACATCCAGCAGAGACACTGCTTTTCATAATCCTCTGTGTGTGTGTGTGTGTGCGTGTGTGTGTGTGTGTGTGTGCGTGCGTGCGTGTGTGTGTGTGTGTGTGTGTGTGTGACTGGTTGCAGCAATCAGTGTGTGCAAACAGAAGCTGTTCTTCAAAGTGGGATGAGGCGTCATAAATCCAGAGTGTCGACAGCAGGCAGCTTCCTGCTGCTCCTCCCTGTCCAGAGACAAACAGGGGACACCCAGGATGATGGAGCAGAGACTGTCCCACAGGTACCAGGGACCTGCACACACACTGTACTCAGCCGGGGCTGGAACTACGACAATAAAGTTACAAGTAAGCCTCCACAGCAGGGGGCAGCGCTGCTCTAAATGTTCCAGGATGTGAGCAGAAGGAGAGAGACGCCTGGATCCTCAGCCAGCAGAAGAAAGCTGAGGGCTCGCCAGTCCTTCATTGCCACCACTGATCTGACATCTCCGAGCAATGAATGTCAGCTTCATGCTTAAGAAGGACCCAGGTCTTGTACGCTGTTTCACAACAAGTGGACAAGTCTACAGTTTAATCAACATCAGACACATGCAGCCCTGATGACATTGTCAGATCGCCGTGTGTGGAGGCTGTAGCCTCCTGCTGTGTCTTCACCAACGTGAACTCACACACCGCTCTCCAGCAGCTGGCTGTGTGTGTGTGTGTGTGTGTGTGTGTGCAGCATACCTCCATTTGGCTTCCTGAGGTTTGTTCCTAGTAAAGATGGACCACAGGTGCACACTCCAATAGACAAACCAGCGCTCCGAGACACATTTCTGCTGCCGAGCTCACATTCTGGCTGCGTGTCAGTTTATCCCACGTACTTTATATTTTAGCCACACACACGCATGAAATCACACACTTGGACTAGTGAAGGGCTGAAAACCCAGCAAGAAGTATCTGTGCACCTGTAGCTGTAAGGAAAAGCCTGTTAGTTCATATTTCAACAGGGATAACATGACATGTGTATAATGTTTCTCATATCTGCACCATACACTGTATATTAAAGATCTATTATACAAATAAATCTTTATGGAAATAAAGAGCTTTATTATGATCTGTACCAGTCAATGAGCAGCCTCACTTTTAATCAAATCTTTTATGAAAGATCCAAAGCAAAACAACAAAAAGAAGAAAAACTAACATGCAAGGATCCATCCATTACTGTCATTTTGGAGAACTATCCATCCATCCATCTATTATCTATTCACTTCTTAGTCCTCATTAGGGTCACAGGGAGGCTGGAATCTATCCCAGCTGACTGAGGGTGAAGGCAGGGGACACCTGGACAGATCACCAATCTATCACAGGGCTACATATAGAGACAAACAATCACACCTACAGACAATTTAGATTAACGTCAGCTTGTTTTTGGACTGTGGGAGGAAGCCAGAGAACCCTGAGAAAACATGCAAACTCCATGCAGAAAGATCCCTGGAAAGCCGGGACATGAACCTGGGATCTTCTAGCTGCAAGGCGACGGTGCTAACCACCAAGCCACTGTGCAGCCCTCGCATACAGCTACAAAGGTGTGAAGAATAATATCATTCCACGTCTTTCTTCTAGCAGCTCATCACCTAAACTCCTTAGCTGACTTTGGGGGATCAGAGGCTGGACGTTTCTACACGAAAACACATTTTAATACATGAACCTGCTGCTGCACACAATCACAAAGAGTCAACAAACACTGCAAAAAAGGACAAATCAGTCAGAATGCAAAACATCGAACAGTGATACAGAACAGAATGTGGAAGTAAAACATTGATTTGATCATCCACTGTAAATTCTACTGGATTCATCATTTGGACCAGCTGGCACTAAATCAACAAGTTCCACTTTATTACAGTTCTTTCCACAAGTAACCACAACTCTGACGCATGTATTTCTAAATACTCTTCAGTGAAGCTGCATAGACAGATGCTGTAGAGTATTCCAGCTGAAAACAGTCCAGTGATGGAGGCATGTTGTTTCATGACTAACTTTAACCCTGCAGGAATGTGTGTTTGGGTTACAGGTCCATAAGTATGAAGGTTTATCAGATGCCAAAATAATCCTAAATCCTGTGGATGGAGCAACCCTGGAGAGTTTTCCTGTCATTTCACCCTCTGTGTGAACTCCTGTGTTCATGTTGTAATCCAAAAGAATACATTCAGTTCAATTCAATTCATATTCAATTATATTCAATTATATTATATTTATATAGTGCCAATTACAATTCATATTGTTTCAAGATGTTTTCCAGAACCCATATTCCTGAACCCCCAGAGCAAGAACTAAGGTGACAGTGGCGAGAAACAAATTCCCTTTTAACGGCAGAACCGTGAAAACCCTACATGACAACTTCATTGGCCAGGTTTCACTACTAGATGTTTTGGCATCAACACAAAACAGTGAAATCAATGAAGAGACTGGATTTTGTCACACAGTCAACAACCAAACCACACATTTACCAACTCAGCTGAAATGTTTCCATTCGTTTTTCTTCTGTAATCCTTTTCGTTTCCAGTTTTTAGGAATGACTCAGTCAGACATGTGCCCTTTAAACTGGTTGTAATTGTAAAATGTTTGGCTGATAACCTCTATGATTGTGTTTAGGATTTCACAGCTGAAGTCACAGAATCACAACCACTTGAGGGACTCTCTGCCGATACATGTAAACCTTCATTATGTTTACAGCAGAGAATACAAACCAGCTTTACCTAAACCTGTCATGTCCTTCTCCATGCATGTCATGTGTTTATATCTGCATCCGGTAAGAGTGAGGGTGAACCACACATTGTTCCATTCTGACTTTGTTGTTAAGCATGAGCCAGACTTTCATATCTGTAAGTGTGCCTTTACAGTAGACAACAAAACAACAGCATGTGTTGGGCAACTTTAAATCAATGCTCCTGTGCATGTTATTTATGCATCTCTGTTTGCTCTGCTGGTGAAACACGAGATATTGAAGTCAGTTTTCCAAACATTTAGGCTAGGCTGAGATCCAGTTTGGACTAACTGTCATCATTTCTGTACTGGAATGAAAGTCTGCAAGGAAACACACTGTTTAGTTCATCATGGAATCCTCAGAACAAAAAGTCTGCAGGAGAATATATACAACCGTTCAAAAGTTTTCCATGAAAACTCACACTTTTATTCATGTTCTAACATAACTACACAAGGGTTTTCTAATCATCAGTTAGCCTTTCAACACCATTAGCTAACACAATGTAGCATTAGAACACAGGAGTGATGGCTGCTGGAAATGTTCCTCTGTACCCCTATGGAGATATTCCATTAAAAATCATCCGTTTCCATCTAGAATAGTCATTTACCACATTAACAATGTCTAGACTGGATTTATGATTCATTTAATGTTATCTTCATTGAAAAAAACTGCTTTCCATTGAAAAATAAGGACATCTCTAAGTCATCCCAAACTTTTGAACGGTAGTGTATTAAGAATGATGTTAAGGAAAAGATCTACTTGTGTCTGGACTGTTTATATAGGAGTGAAATGGTTCTTCTAAGATTAGAGAGAAGGAATGTGTGATCTTCATGTGATATCTGCAGACGCTACCAATCAAGGATTTGAAGACATGTCGTTCGGAATAGCTCTGTGTGTGTGTGTGTGTGTGTGCGTGTGGGTGGTTAGATGTAGGAAGGGGCAGGAGAGGTAACAGGGTAATGGGGCAATGGGCGTTGGATGCTGGGTGGGGGTTAGGACTATGTGGAGAGGGCTGGGGTAAGATTGGGGTGAGGGTTTAAGTTGAGGGCAGAGGGGAAAGAGAGGAGAGGAGGCGTGTGTGTGTGTGTGTGTGTGTGTGTGTGTGTGTGTGTGTGTGTGTGTGTGTGTGTGTGTGTGTGTGTTGTGTGAGGGTTTAAGTGGAGGGCAGACGAGAGGCTGCTGTGTGTTTGTGTCCTCTGAACGACCTCCTCTGCTGCTACACATGAACGAGAGGCTCCAGCTCAGCGGGGCTCTGGAGGAAGCCGTGCACGAGAGAGGAAAGCAGCGCAGGTGAGGTCGGTTTCTATGCGTCCCGTGTACATGTTGTGTTATGGTAAAGGAACATTACACCACGCGTCATCTCATGCTGCTATCCAGTCGTTGTACTTTTTCTGTCTACAATAACTGTCAGGTAGAAGTGAAAGAATCACTAAAGTTACAAGCTGTTGTTACAGTCTGATGTCAAAATAGATTTGTCAGTGATTATCTAAACTGCATATTACTGAAATGATGGAGTTGATTCGAACAGTGAATGAAATAGTCTATGTGTCCTTTTGAATATGACATCCACTATTTTTTCTGATTAGGCATTGGACAAATGGGTGCAATAATAATATTATTATATTATAACACTGCTGTGACGTGGATATCAGATGATGATATTTAGAAAGATTGAAGAAATATTGAAATGCTGAGGAAACAAGCTTTGGATTTTTTATTTTTTATTGTGGTGAATTAATTGTTACACTAATCAACAAAAACATAATGGGTGAGCAGAGTGGAGAGGGTCGATGGACTGGCTGGCATCTGACTCCAACAAGAGGATAAAACATGGAGCTCCAGCTGTGCATCCCCAACAGGAAGCACCAGCACTCCTCATGCGCTAAAGGTGCATAGAGCTCTACTGCTCTGATGCACAATAGCTAACAAGACTTCAGACTTCAGAGCTAAGCTGTCATGACTTATCCTCCAAGGCCATCAACACCTCCTACCAACCGCATGGAGGGACACAGTATCTGCTTTGGCAGGAAGAAGCTCTACATACACCTTGGAGGAAGTGAAGAAAAAAGGCTCCATCCATCCATCCATCCATCCATCCATCATCCATCCATCCATCCATCCATCCATCCATCCAACATCCATCCATCATCCATCCATCATCCATCCATCCATCCGTCCATCATCCATCCATCCATCCATCCATCCATTCATCATCCGTCCTTCCGTCCATCCGTCCATCATCCATCCGTCCATACTTCCATCCATCCATCCATCCTTCCATCCATCCATCCATCCATCCATCCGTCCATCATCCATCCATCCATCCATCCATTCATCATCCGTCCTTCCGTCCATCCGTCCATCATCCATCCGTCCATACTTCCATCCATCCATCCATCCATCCTTCCATCCATCCATCCATCCATCCATCCATCCATCCATCCATCCATCCATCCATCCATCCATCCATCCATCCATCCATCCATTATCTATACACCGCTTAATCCTCATTAGGGTCTTGGGGGTGCTGGAGTCTATCCCAGCTGTAGGGTGAAGGCAGAGGACACCCTGGACAGGTCACCAGTCTATCACAGGGCTATATACAGTCATGTAAGTAGCCATGCCCATTTTTTGACTTTTGTGTTAAACTATGTCAATTTTGTTTTTTTTCTTCTGCTTTTTTATGTTTTTCCAATGCACATCAAGGAAAAAAAACAAATATACCAAAAACATTTGTAATTGCAACAATTTCTGGGAGAAATGGTGTATTTTCTGGAAAAATTCCAAGGGTGCCAATACTTTTGTCCATTACTGTATACAGACCAACAATCACACCCACATTCACACCTACAGGCAGTAGGCGGAGATGCAGCTTGTGTTGATCTTCAGTCCTTGGGCTGATGCCAGAAGAAACTCACTTACTGTCCCTAACTAGACTTGCAAAAAATTAAAAATAAATATCTGAAAGCAACTAAGTTGGCCAGACAAAAGCAAAACAGTATAATATAAGGCCAAGGTGTAAAATGTAAGAGACTGAGGTCAGCTGCTGATGACTAAAGACACAACGAAATACGATGTGTCAAAGCAAGAACACAACAATCAGATTCTTCAGTAAGTTAGCATAGCAAGTACTGGAAAAATACTGAATAGATTGACTGCAATCTAAACGATAAACCAATAGTATTTTAGACATGTATTTTCTTAAGGCAGATTCAGTCTCACTCAGTTGCAGAATATGAATATCAAACGTGTTTCTATAGAGAGAGACAGCATGATCCATCCTGTCAAGGATTAGACGACACGCCAGTTGGAATAGCTGCATGTGTATGTGTGTGTGTGTGTGTGTGTGTGTGTGTGTGCGTGCGTGCATGTGATAGTTCTGTTAATGATCCGTTCTTGTCTCATTAGGTCATGTAAAGGTTTGCTTATTATCAGAACAGAGACTCTCTCCTGATCTGACAGCTGCTTTACTTTAAAGAAATCCTCTTTTCATGCACTCAGGTCTCAGAAAGTACAGCTGCAAATCTCACCTACATCTTGAATGAGGGAATGCTGCTTTCCTTTGGGGTACTTTAAGTGATCTCATTTGGTAATATTCTCATTTTCACCCAGGTCATGTCTATCACCTCCTTTCTGCCATTGCGCAGACTTGTTTTATCAGACCAGTTATTTTCTGTTGTACAAGGCTTATAAATGTGAAGAATAGCTATAGGTGTTGCAGATTTATGATATAGTGTCACCTTTTGTTTTTAACTTCAGTTGACTGTAGACTTCAGTCGGGCACATGCACTTCTGAATGTACAGTAATCCTTCTCTTATGGATCTGGGACCACGTTTCTGCCATCAGGGTTTATAGGGGGTCATACAGTAAAAGCAATAATAGAGTTTAACAGGTCAAAGATAAGCACAGTTCATAGTATATTTGTGTAGGTATATAGAGCCTATATTGAATACCCTTTAACTGCCTCTTAGTGAGAAAATGTGTTGAAATGGGAAATTGAGTGATGAACAGTTTTAATGTGATATCTATGATATAATGTGCTCCTAGTGTAAATCCTGCTTGATGGTCACTGTTCAGCATCTTATCTGTTCTGCACCTGAGGACCTGTGAAGGCTTTTAGCTTGGATTTCTAACCTGCTTTCCAGAGGAACTCAATGCATGACTGAACCTGATTGATTGCTAATTGTTGCTGAGAAACATCTCAAAAGGTGAAGTTTTGATGTTGTCTCTGAAAGCAGTGTTTCTGAATCTACAAACAGCACATAGTTGCGTCTGTAAACCTGCTGATCTGCACGTTACTAAAACCGCTGAATGAAACCGTGTAGTTACCGTATCACACACTGTGTTCATCGCGTTGCCATGGGAACCTGACATGTATTCAGCTGGTGATGGAGAAATCACAGAAATATGTTTTTCTGTTTGATCCATTTACTCTGCTGGTGTTGCAGCTGATAGAACAAAGATTAGAATATTGATTATTCTACGTATATTTATTACAGAGAATAATTAATTAATAATATTCATTTCACTTTGATTTGGCCACACAATTAAAGTGATTTCCTGCATTATGGGACAGAATCAGACAAAATGCCCTTCAATACAATATCATGTTTAATAAATATATGAAGTTTAAAGTGTAGCAATTTTAATGTGAACTGTCAGATAGAACTGACAGATATAAACTGTCAGATAAATGCTGTCAAGCGACAGCATTGATCAGAATATTGAATATATCAACACACGATTAACAGTCTTCTACTAACAGTCTTTTCTTGCATTAGTTGCAGTTGCAGCATTTTTTTTGCAGTAATTTCATTATGGGGTCGCTTTCAGTCCTATTTATTTCAATTCAAATCAGTTTTATTTATACAGCGTCAGTTTACAGCATTGTTCTGGGGGTTCAGGTATATGGGTTCTGTAAAGCGTCTTGAGACAATATGACCTGTAATTGGCGCTATATAAGTAAAATTGAATTGAATTGAATGTTGTCCTAAAACACTTCACATAATAATGCAAAGGCCCCATAAAATTATCAAGTCAAAACTGCCCTTTACAGGACAGGGGAAAAAGTAGATAGAGAACAGAAAAAGAATGCATACACAGAGAAATAGACACTTTGGAAGTCAGGAAGGCCAATAACAAATCAGAAAGGATTTTAAATTCTATTCTGAATTTTACAGGGAGCCACTGTAGAGGAGCTAATATTGGATAAATATCATGTAGTGGCTTAGTCACAAAAAAGTACGATCCAAATCTTAATCAAAACTAGTCTTTTTCTGAATGTAGATTGCTGCTTGGAGGTTGTTGTTTCCCATAATGAAAGGTTACAGACAATGTTCCCTCTAATTTTTCATGAGTCTGAGCAAACACAAACTCCCTGAGCGTCCCTTGGACCACTGTGAGCAACATCAGACGTGTGCACTGTGGTCACACCAGCATCGCATCCATTCAAGTTACATGGTTCATTAAAAGAATCAAATTACAGCATTTACATTTCTGTTAAAACACTTTGTCAACAGGAGCCAGTTGAAGGCTGCAGTGATTTTAGTGACACTACGATGTATAAGAGTGAAGTTCTTGAATATTTGTCTCTCTTTACTGCTGCAGCGGTTTTGCAAATTGCAGACGGACCCTGTTCACTCCATAGACACCAATGTTATTCCTGTAGCTTGAAAGACAGCTACTTTTGATAAAACTGGGCTTGTAGCACATTGTCTGCCTTGCAACAATGGGAAAGAGGCACCGTTTATGTTTTGACAACCTATATCTAATGAGTTATTGATGCTGGAAGTCCGAATCTGTGAATATCTTTCCAACTTTACTGAACTTGGGGCCACTACCACCTAAGGAGTGATATATTTAATTTTGAAAAAAGCATTTAGCCATACTTAAAGCTTTAAGTGCTTTATTAACACGGAACTAAAGATTTTGTATTGTTTTATTATCACAGGTTCTGTCTGAAAAGAGGTGGCATCATTTTAAACAGTGAAATCAAACTAACAAAATGTAATGACCAACCAGTGAGCAATACTGGATTCTGCAAAAACAAAAACAACACAGTTAATGTATTAACTTATTTTTGTGTGTATGCATGTATTTATTGATTTATTTAGTACTGTTAACATATCAGAGTTCTGAGTGAGTTTTTCTTAAGACAGGCAAAGGCCATTTATTGATTACATATAGGCTATTAAATGTTTACTAAAAACTAAAAAGCATTTTGAAAAAAACAATTCAATTCAATTCAATTCAATTCAATCTTATTTATATAGCGCCAATTACAGTCAAATTGTCTCAAGACGCTTTACAGAACCCATATGCCTGACCACCAGAGCAAGCCAAAAGGCAACAGTGGCAAGGAAAACACCCTTTTAACAGGGAAAAAAACCTCGAGCAGAACCCAGCTCTAATGTGGGGGGACCCATCTGCCTGCTGGCCAGGCGGGTTGACTTAGGCATTTATTGAGTCACTAAAATACTGTAGAGTACAGACCACATCAGCATGAGTATAAGCATCCTCTGGTAAATTAACAACCAGATACTGATGTCTCTCACCATATGGACTTCAGGAGATGACTGGGGGATGATAAACTGTGACCTACTGGTTGGGTTCTCTCTGTTCTCATGTTTCTTACATGTTTGTCCCCTGACAGCCGGGTCCTAATGTTTTTTGAGCAACACACCATACTATGACATTTTTACAATGACGGTTCTACTATGAAGCCAGTTTGACATGTTCAGGGGTTCTTTGTGTGAAAACTCAGAGATTTCAGGGATCAGAAGGTGGTTTTCAACTTTCTTTATTAACTTTCTGCTTCAACTTTAAATTAAATTTCCTTCACTAACCCAGCCCTCTGGACTTCCAGGAAGCTGTGTTCCTATTGGCTGTCCAGGTGGCTGCTTGGTATTATCAGGAACACCTGAGCAGCTCAGTGTCTTCCTGCTTTATGTGGCTGCAGACAAACATTTCCTCTGCTTCTCTTCACCACTGAACTGGGTTTGGCTCTGTTGCTTTAGTTTGTTCTTTAGGCGTTGGCTTGCAGCTTCCAGCAGTAAAATCATCTTTAATGTGTTACTTGGTGTGTTTTAGGGCTTTGTACTACATAGTTGTCTTGGTAAATGAGGTTCTTTAGCCACAGTTAGCACATGGTGCTAATGTGTGCAGTGATTAGTGGATTTGGTGCAGCTGAGTTGTGTCTTTACCCTGGCTGTAGTGAGTCTTCAGAGGTTTTTGGTCAGACATATTCTGTTTTCCTGTTAGAGAACCAGCGTTGGTTGTCCAGAAGGTAAGAGTTCCTGTCCTGATTCTCTGTTCTCAGAGCTTCTCTGGTAGGCTGCAGGAGACTTTAGCGTTTGGGTTGTGCTAGTTTGGTTTTTGTACGGTTTCATTTGGACGACTATCTTGAGGCCCCTCCATGTGGGCTAGTGAGGTTTTCTGGAACAGTTCTACAAAGCAGCCTGCAACAGAAGAGACTTTGAGAGTTTTTAGGAAGTTCTGGAGAGCAGACTTTAGAGCAGCAGAAACATTTGTCAGCAGTTTGAGCAGGAGAAGGTGAGCTTCAGAGTAGAAATGAGACGGAAACCTTCTTGACCCGTGTGGTGAGGTCCTGTACCAAGAGTTTGAGCAGGTTGTGAGGAGTCTGTAGTTCTTTGGTCTGAAAGCACAAAAAGAGTCGACTCATTAAAGGAGAAAACAGGAGATATTGTTGGTTCTTCTGTCGCTCTGCAGTTTCCAGTTTCCTTAGACTGAATATCAAATTTATATTTTAAATGATTTCCCATGTGAGCCCAAGAAGACTTCAATAAACTTCCTCCATCCCCTGGACACAACATATTTTATTACCATGTTAAATCTTTTTTTTTTTTTTTTTTTTTTTAAAATGTTTTTGACTTTGAATCACAGTTTTAGCATAGTTTTTTCTCTTTGCTTGCTTAGTTTGGTCATCTGTGTGAAAGGTGCTAAACAAATAAAGTTGAATTGATAAACTGAATAATTGACTAACTCATGACTGTGACAACAGAAGTATTTTCATTGTGATTTAAGGGTTTATTTCATTTTTAAGGTTGGGGTTAAAATATTGACAGAAAAACAGATTAAAGAAATAAACTACATAACAAAAAGCAATTAAATGAAAGGAAAAAAATTAATACAATAAAGCTTTTGAAAAGTTTTATTATTAAAAAGATTTAAGAAATTTAAAATCTAATTTTCTAATTAAACATTTAATTTTGTAATTAAGTGTTTTGTCTTTTTGAAAGTTTAATAATCTAATTAAATGTTTTGTCTTTTTAAAGGTTTAGTGATCTAATTAAATATTTTGCATGTTTTAAATGTTTAATAGTCTTCTTGTTTAATTGTATTTTTTAAATGTTTAATGCTGGAAAATATTTTATCTGTAATTTTTAATATTTGTATTTTACAAATTTTGTTTAATTTCATAATAACATGTATTGTATCTTGTTGATTTATCTCATTCAATATTTTGTCTTTTTAATAGAGTTAAACATTAAATACAATTAAATTGTATATACATATACCACCTTTTAATGTTTAGTTTTCTTTTTAAATGCTTCATTGTATTTTCTGTTTAATTCCTATTTGAAGTTTTATTGTCTTTAAGATGTAATTTTCTAATTAAACATTTAATTTTGTAATGAAATGTTTTGTCTTTTTAAAGGTTTAATAATCTAATTAAATGTTTTGTCTTTTTAAGGTTTAATGATCTAATTAAATGTTTTGTCTTTTTAAAGGTTTAATGATCTAATTAAATGTTTTGCACTTTTTAAAGGTTTAACGATCTAATTAAATGTTTTGCACTTTTTAAATGTTCAATAGTCTTCTTGTTGAATTGTATTTTTTAAATGTTTAATGCTGGAAAATATTTTATCTGTAATTTTGAATATTTGTATTTTAAAAATTTTGTTTAATTTCATAATGACATGTATTGTATCTTGTTGAATTATCTCATTCAATATTTTGTCTGTTTAATATAATTTAATGTAATTTAATGTTATCTCTATTAAACAGACAAAAATATTGAATGAGATAATTCAACAAGATACAATACATGTCATTATGAAATTAAACAAAATTTTTAAAATACAAATATTCAAAATTACAGATAAAATATTTTCCAGCATTAAACATTTAAAAAATACAATTCAACAAGAAGACTATTGAACATTTAAAAAGTGCAAAACATTTAATTAGATCGTTAAACCTTTAAAAAGTGCAAAACATTTAATTAGATCATTAAACCTTTAAAAGGAAAAGGCATGTGTCTACGTATAGCTCAATGGGTTAAGCATGTGACCCATGCACAGAGGCTGGTCCCTGACGCAGAGGTTTGGGTTCGAGTCCTGCTCACGGCCCATTGCTGCATGTTTTCCCCCATTTTTTGTTTGTTTCTCACTATGCCGAACCAGTAAAAAGCTGAAAAAGGCACAAAAAAAAGACGAAACATCATTTAATTAAAAAATGTAATGTTTAATTAGAAAATTACATCTTAAAGACAATAGAACTTCAAATAGGAATTACACAGAAAATACAATGTAGCATTTAAAAAGAAAATTAAACATTAAAAGGAGGTAAAACATTTAAAAAGAAAAGCCTTCAAGATTTAATCGAAACATTAAATATTGGGAAAGAAGGGGGCGCTATGGAGCCGCGGACCCGGAAGGCAGCATAGCGTGGATGCTCCGTGTAACCCGCATTAAAAACTTGTAATAACCCTATATTAGACAAGCCAACTTAACTGAGAAAATGTCCAAGACGACTACAGCTAAGGACTGTGACATTTTCACCCGAAAGCGTGGTTCCCAAAAGCCAGGTAAAGCTGATAGTTCACCGCCGGACTCACATGGGGAGAGGGCCGCTAGCCCTAGCAACACAACCGACCTCATGGCGGTACTAGTTGAACTCCAGTCACTCCGCTCCGAGTTCGGTGGATTTGGAACTAAACTGGACAGTATAAGTAGCCTCATGGGTGAAATGACTAAATCAGTAGCCGCTTTGGAGAACAACATGGCAGAGGTGAAGCAAAATGTCGCCGCCAATGCTACACGATTGGAGGAAGCTGAGCACAGAATCATGTCAACAGAGGAACACCTAGGAAAGGAAACAGCGGATCTCAACAAGGCCATGAAACGAATCGCCTACCTGGAGAACAAGACCGACGACCTGGAGAACCGGAGCCGAAGGAAAAATCTACGTCTGTTTGGCCTCCGGGAGGGCACAGAGGGTAAGCAACCGCTGATGGAGTTTATACGGGAGATGCTACCACGATGGCTGGAGACCGACAGGTCCTTCACTGTAGAGCGGGCCCATCGTACTCTCGCCTCGCCGAAACCGAACAAGGATAGAGCAGTCATTATCTGTTTTATGAACCTCCAAGATCGGGAGTTTGTGTTTCGCTCCACAAAGCAGCGCAATATTACACACGATGGAAACAAGCTCTTCTTTGCCCAGGACTTATCAGCTGAGACCGTTCGGCAGAGATCCGAATTCAACACTGTCAAAAAAGTGTTCGTCGAAAAAGGAATGTTCCGCGGGTTCCAGTACAACCCATGCAAGATGAGGATCCTCCACAATGGGAAAATACAGCTGTTAACATCTCCAAAGGAAGCAGAGGAGTTCCATCGCAAGCATACCGGAGATAACTAACGGAATGCGGTGAGCTGTTTACTTTCTGGACCACACAACAAATTGGCTTTAACCATTAAACACTCCGTAAATGTGTGGATATAAGATGAGCCAATAATTTGGGACTTTTTCAGTTATACATTTATCTTACTAATTCCAGGCAGCTACGTAATTTAATTTGTAAAAGACATTCCTCTATAATGCTCTCATGAAGCCACTATAATCCTTTAAGTTTTTCTCCCTCTTCTCTGCTTTTTGCATCAATATTATTTATCTTTGCGAAAGCGTTAATTCTTCAAAGACATTTTGTGCGCCAGTATGGACACTATTAAGAGACATTGTTACCAAATAACTTAATGGCTTACCTAATCTGTCTACTGTTTGTTTGGGTTCACAGAATTTAAAATGTGGTATTGCGTGGTTGGCGGACACCACTGCTGCTTTTGAAGTCAGGTTCTTATAGTTTAACTACTCCCCTGTAGAGTGGATTAGTATAAGCCCCTGTTTACTGTTCTGAGTAAGGGTGGGATTTGGAGTCTTATGGGCCAGTTACAGGTTTATTTTTGTCTGTTGGTTTTTAAGAATTTTTATGTATTTTATGTTAATACAGCATCAGCAATGGGTCTTAGCACATTTACGTCACAGAATAAAACTACCACTTATGGAACAAGTAAATACCCAGAATATGTCTGATATAAAAATTACAAGTTGGAACGTCAGGGGACTCAGGAAATTGATTAAATTGAAGCAAGTTATAAACAGGATCAAACAGCTTAAATCCAAAATAATTTTTCTTCAGGAAACACATCTGACAATGTCTGATGTAAAACTTGTAAAGAACAGATGGCCCGGTCAAGTCGTACATGCATCATATAATAACTATGCCAGAGGGGTACTTATTCTGATTCACAGAACCGTACCGTTTCAAATGACCAAAACAATTCAAGATCCTGCTGGTAGATATGTAATCGCCCAGGGTAATATTCTCTCATTTGCAGTGAATCTAGTGAGCATATATGGACCAAATGAAAATAACCCTAAATTTTTTGAAGATCTCTTTCTTACAATAGCTACTTTACAAGGATCTTACATAATTGGAGGAGATTTTAACTGCACTTTAAACCCAACTATAGATCGTTCAACAGGCTCAGACATCTACAAAACACAAACTAGACAAGTAATAAATCAATATATATCAGATATTAATTTGGTGGAAGTGTGGAGGGAGCAGAATCCAGACAAAATAGAATTTTCCTGTCAATCCGGTATACATAAATCTCGATCCCGTATAGATTATTTTTTGGTTTCAAGAGGACTTTTATCAAGGATCAAAAGATGCCAGTATGATAGCATAGTGATCAGCGATCATGCAGCGATCTCATTAAATATCCACATAGAGAAATTTACTAATAATCCTATTAACTGGCGATTTCAAGCAAGATGGCTACAGAATCCTGACTTTGTTAAATTCGTAGGAGAAAAAATAGATTACTACTTTGAATTAAATACGGACCAAACTAGTGCCTCGGTGAGATGGGAAGGGTTTAAAGCATACATTAGAGGTGAAATTCTCAGTTTCACAAGTACGAAGGCCAAAAAACAAAAGGAACGGATGGAAATTCTGGAAAAACAGATCAAACTTGTGGAACTAGACCTAAACACTGGCGATGACCAGTTAAAACAAAGTGAACTGTTACGTTTAAGAACTGAGTATAATAAATTATCTTCTGATGCGGCCGCGAGAAATCTGTTGTGGCTAAAGCAGTCTTACTATGATCAGGGAGAAAAAGCTGGCAAGCTCCTGGCATGGAGAATTAAGAAAATGCAGAGCGACAGAGCGATTAACAGTATAATCAACTCTGCAGGGAACCTAACAGTAGACCCATCTGAAATCAATGACAGCTTTAGAGAGTTTTATCAAAATCTATATAAGTCAGAATGCCCTCAAGTTTCAGTGGAACAAGAAACATTCTTAGACCAACTTCAATTCCCGACCCTAGCAGAAGATTCAAAAAAGGAATTAGACAGAGACTTAACTATTGAAGAAATATCACAGGCCATCAAAAGTATTAACAGTGGTAAAGCTCCTGGGCCGGATGGATTTACGAGTGAATTCTATAAAGTTTTTCAAGAAAAATTAGCAATCCCACTTTTTAAAATGTACGAAGAAGCTTATCAAAATGGAACCCTCCCACCCACTCTGAGACAGGCAATGATCACACTGATTTTAAAACCAGGTAAACCACCTACAGAATGCTCTTCATTTAGACCAATAAGTCTAATGGGGGTTGATACTAAAATACTTTGTAAAGTTTTAGCAAAAAGATTAGATCCCTACATCTCACAATTGGTCCATAATGATCAAAATGGCTTTGTACCAAAACGTCAAGGATTCCACAATATTAGGAGAGTTCTCAATATAATTTATGAGAAATCTGATGCAAAGGATACAGCCTTATTATCGCTGGATGCCCGTCAGGCCTTCGATAGGATAGAATGGTCATATTTATTTAATGTTCTGCCAAGATTTGGATTTGGAAACAACTTTCTTAAATGGATTCAGATTTTGTATACGGGACCCACAGCCAGTATTTTAACAAACAATGTAGCTTCAAAACCAATTACATTAGAACGCTCCACACGCCAGGGATGCCCACTATCACCAATGCTATTCATATTGGCTATAGAACCTCTGGCTATGGCAATACGTACACATACAGACTTGTCTGGTATCCGTATAGGAGAACAAGAACACAGATTGGCTCTATATGCTGATGATTTGATAGTTTTCTTAACAAAGTTGTCTACCAGCATACCAAACCTAATGCAACAAATTGAACTATTTGGACAGCTCTCTGGATATACTATAAACCACTCAAAATCTTCCATATTATTTTTAAATGAGGATGAACGGCTAAAATCAATCATACAAACCCCGTTTATTAATGCATATGAGGGATTTGTGTATCTAGGAATTAAAATTACCCCTGACGTTAAAACCACTGTTGCAAGAAATTACGATCCTCTGATTAGAGAAGTGAAGACAACTCTGGATAGATGGATGACAATGCCCATATCAGTAATTGGCCGAATAAACATGATTAAGATGAACGTGCTACCAAGGTTCTTATACCTCTTTCAATCACTCCCTCTACCACCCTCAAAACTATTCTTTGATGAAGTAAACGGTATGTTTAATGCATTCATCTGGAATAATAAAAAGTCCAGGCTGAGACTTCGCTTGCTGTACCTGCCATATGAAAGAGGAGGGCTAAAACTGCCAAATCTGAAATGGTATTACTGGTCTGCGCAGTTACGCTCAGCCATGTTTTACTTTTCAACTGAAATACCCCCAGCCTGGGTAAATATTGAACAAACATCAGTACCAAACCTTGCTTTAAAACTGTATTTGTACTCTGCAAACCCCAAACACTTAAAAAAAATAACAAACAACCCTTTTCTTAAAAATACCATAGATGTTTGGTATAGGGTACACCAACATATTGGCGATCTCCCTCCTATCTCACGTCTTTCCCCTATATGGGGCAACGAGTGCTTCAAGGCAGGAAGAGCAGATGGAGGTTTCAAAACTTGGGCACATAAAGGTGTACAGAAAGTGGCAGACCTTTATAAGGATGGTGGTCTCCTCTCATTTGACCAATTATGTCAAACATATGACATTCCAAAGAAACATTTTTTTAAATATTTACAAGTAAAACATTTCATCATGTCAAAATACAAACATATTATATCTGAACCTCCACTATCACATCTGGAGAACCTTACACTCCAAAACTTAGAGGAGAAAGGTCACATTTCTCTATTTTATGCAGCTCTATTGGCACATGATAAGGAAACCACCACTGACAAACTGGATGCATGGAGATCTGATCTTCAAGAGGATATACATGAAGCAGATTGGGAAAGTGCATGTTTAAAAGCCCAAACTCAATCAATCAACACAAGGATGAAACTCCTCCAATATAAATGGTTGATGAGAACTTACATAACTCCGATCAAACTGAATCGTTGGTCGCCCAATATCCCAGACACCTGCAGCAAATGCTTAGAAGAGAAGGGTACTCTGTTTCACTGTGTTTGGGGCTGTTCCAAATTACAGAAGTTCTGGAAATCAGTCATACAAACTTTGTCTAAGATTGTCGGTGTGAGGGTGCCTCTTCACGCAAGGACGTGTGTGCTGGGTATATTTCCAGAGAACTGTATTTTCACTTCAAGTCAGTCAACACTCATCGATTTTGGACTCCTGCAGGCCAGGAGGCTGATATCTTTATACTGGAAGAAAATGGACGTACCCTCCATACATATGTGGGTGAGGGAGATGACATCTTGTGTTGTACTAGAACGACTTACTTATATTGTCAGAGGAAGAGGAGGGGACTTTGGGAAAATATGGTCACCTTTGACTGAGTTTCTCGGATGTTATGAGGCCAATTAATTCTGACAGTGGTGCTGAATTGTTGAGCTGTATGCTGTGTATGTATATTTATTTTTATTTATTTATTTACTTTTTTTTTTTTTTTTTTTCTTTCACTCTTTCATTTATTTGGGGGGATCATGTTATTCTTTGTTTGTTTTATGTTGAGTATATTGTTAAGTTCTTTATAATATAAAGCCCAATAAAGATATTGTTCAAAAAAAAAATATTGGGAAAGAAAAAGAAACTCAAACAAGCCGATAAAACATTTGAAAAAAACAATTAAACATTAAAAAGACAAAACATTTGGAAATCAAATCAGACATTAGAAAAGGATAAAAGGTGAGAAAAGAGCAAAACTAAACATTTAAGAAGAATCAAACTAAAGACCAAACATTTCAAAAGACACCAGTTAGACTTTAGAAGATCAAATTAAACAGAAGAGACAATAAAATGATCAAAAAGAGCAAAACAGATCAAGGTCTTAAAGCGTTTTCTAGTCTGAAACGAAAACATCAAGTTGTTTCTTCAAACATTTCCTCTTTCTATGTTCTTGGTTTGATTGTGGATAGATTTACTAAGAACTCATTTCAGAAAACTGCTTTATAAAGTCTACTAGTAGTTGAAGGCATGGATCAAACTAATGTTACCTTCTGATCTCCACAAACTTTACTGTTCAGTGAAGAGAATCAAAGTTTGTTGAGGATTTCCAAAAAACCCACAGGTGAAGGTCTGAGAAGAACTCAGATGGATGGTCTAAATGTGAAATCAAGACTCATGGTCACAAGTTGTAAGGCTTCTGTTAACCATAAAGTTCAAACTAACAGAGAAGTACAGAGAAACTTTTAACATTTCAGTCCTCAGACTGTCTGAAGGTTCAAACTAGCAGAGAACTACTCAGGAACTTAGAAGATTTCAGTCCTCAGACTGTCTTTCTCAATCGTACGACGCAGTGTGTAATTGTATGCAGCACAGTGAGACGGCATACTTGTTTCCGTTTTCACGCCGTCTACATCAACGGAATGCACTGAAACTTTGCCCCCACTAGCTTAGCCTCGCTGTAGCCGCAGCTCAAAGGGGCGTGTTCTATCTACTCATTCATATCTATGAGAACAACGGTGGCTGCACATAAGGACGGCTGACGTTGATTAGCTGCGTAAATACCATTATATACAGTCTATGGTAAATACGTATGTGAATCGCATCATTGGCTGCAGCAGCCAGTCACCGGTCACTCACTGACTCACATTGAAAAATTGCACAGAATGAATTGTTACGTGTTTATTTTATTTACAATTTAGGTTGGATT